>CM032885.1:36613258-36650758 GCA_019176425.1 Megalops atlanticus
TGACCGTGTGAAAACCCAGAGCCCCAGAATCCTCCAGCGCTGACGGGTTAGCCTGTAGGCACCTGCTAATGGCGGAGAATGAGTTTCCGACTTGACTGCTCCACAGCTGAGGACCAGGAAGTTTACAGTACAGACGTCCTCCATGCTTGGAATGGTGACGATGAAGATCAGAACTTTCTGAGCTCTGTAATGGTGGTGAAGATGAAGATGATGAAGACTGGAACCTGTTAATCAGCTCTGTGATGTCAATGGTGGTGGTGGTGGTGGTGATGATGGTGATGATGAAGAAGATTAGAACTTGTTGAAGAGCTCCATGATAGCAATGGTGGTGCTCTGTCCGAAGATGAAGGCTCCGCACAGAAGGGTGATCACTCCCCATGTCGTCAAGACAACCCTGGAGGGTGGGAGGGGGAGAGGGAGCACACACAGCCAGGCTTAGGTGTAGCGGATTCAGCTCCACTGTAAGCATGCAGACCTCATATATATACACACACACACACACACACACACACACACACACACACACACACACACACACACACACACACACACACAGAGCTGGATGTGGGAGTGATGTGGGTGAAACAGACTTCCCTCACAGCTGAGGGTCTCTCCTCTTCCCCCCTCCCCTCTGAAATCACAGGCAGACCCCACTCACCGGGTCCTGGGAGACACAGGCTCTGTCTGCATGGAGAATATTAAACACAGACCTGTGGGAGAGACAGAGACACAGGTCAGAGAGGCCCACAGAACAGAGGGGGAGGGACAGAGGGCGGAGCTTCTGGGTCAAGACGCATATCAAATGGAGTAAATTACACTTTAATGTGTGACAAAAGCACTCACTGAAACAAGATCGTCTGTGAACGCAGTTTGTGATAGCATGTGTGTGTTCATGTATGTGCATGAGTGTGTCTGCATGTGTGCATGTGCGTGTGTGTGCATGAGTGTGTCTGCATGTGCGTGTGTGTGTGCATTTGAGTGTGTGTGCGTGTGTGTGTGTGCGTGTGTGTGTGTGTGTGTGCGTGTGTGTGTGTGTGTGTGTATGTGTGTGTGTGTGCGTGCGTGCGTGCGTGCGTGCGTGCGTGCGTGCGTGCGTGCGTGCGTGCGTGCGTGCGTGTGTGTGTGTGCATGCGAGTGTGTGTGCATGCATGCGAGTGTGTGTGCATGCGAGTGTGTGTGCGGGAACACGCTGTGCGTACCTGGGAAGATGAAGATGAAGAAGGCGCTGATGCCCCCGATGACGCTGATGACCTCACTCATGTCAGGGACGAAGATGGCGATGAGGAGGGTGACGGCGATCCAGGCCACCGTCAGCACCACCCGGCTGCGGTTCTCATACGACTGCGTCACCACGGCGTATCGCCGCCGGCAGCGCAGCAGCAGGTTCTGAATCACTGACCTGCGCAGCGAACGCCGGGGAGCGTCATACAGAGACACGCGAACACGCAGAGACGCGCGCGAACACGCAGAGACACGCAGAGACACGTAGAGACGCGCGCGAACACGCAGAGACACGCGAACGCGCAGAGACGCGCGAACGCGCAGAGATGCGCGCAAACGACAAAAAAATGCACATTTTTACACAAACACTGCGCCAGACAAAAACCATGTGTGTGTGTGTCAGTGACAGCGTATGTGCATGCGCATGCATGAGTGCATTCACCCTGTCCTGTGTCTCATTCTGATGACATCAGCAGCAGTCATACCTGCCCAGCAGGAGGATGATGGGATAGATGGTGATGATGGAAATTCCAAACAGCAGCCTGGCGATGATCATGACCACATCGTCCCCGGGATATGACATCAGAATATCCGCAGCGACCTCCTTACCGAAGGTCAAGTACCCAAAAACACCTGAAAGGAGGGGGGGGGGGGCAGGTGGAGTCAGAACAACGTGATTGAAGGGTGACAGTTTGAGCAACGTGGTGCAGAAGCAGCTTGTTTATGGTAACAGGAGTCGAGCACTGTGCAGCCCTGGGCTAACACATGAGGTAACACGGTCCCATTCTCCCTCACACAAAACATGGTGCAGAACAGTATCTCCACACTGTTACCTGCTGGGCAACAGAAAAGAATGTACCCACACACAGCTGCACTGCTCCCAGGTGAAAGCTTTTCATCACCTGACTAAGGCCTCCATGGTCGACACGCTGTTTGATTTCACCATTTAATAAAGGATTCACTCAGGAGAATTACAAGAGTGCACATATTTATTGCTGTTGAAAGTTATTTTCATTATCCTGCAGCTGTAGAGGTCTATAGATGTGTGAATCTTCCTGTCTGCCACTGAGCCCTCTTCTTGATGAAACCACTCTGCCTTCTCCCTCAGCACAGACACACTGGGCAGTGTGTACAGCACTGGAACTATAGAGAAGTGGGCTGGGCTGACAGACAGCACTCTGACTGGTGATTGGCAGGTGGTGTGATGAGTGACAGGCAGTCTCACCTGTGAGGGAGTAGATGAGCAGGCAGAAGAACATGGACACCACTGAGATGATGACCCAGTGGGACAGCTTCTTGTTCTCCATGCTGCTGTAGATGGCAATACAGGCCTCATGACACTGAAATGCAGGACAACAGAGCATGCTTAGAACCCTCCGGAACACGGGACACAACAGAGCATGCTCAGTGCACAGATCTAACAGAGCACACTAACAAAGGACAGAGAGCCATTACAGTGACAGCACTTCAGAAATGCGGTATACAACTTTCCCAGCATGGCACATCATGGGCCATAACTGATGACACAAACTACATGAGGTAGTTCAAGAGAAAATGTAGCCTTTAGCACATTCCCTTTGACCTGCTCAGACATTTTCAGCACTTTTAAAACTCATACAGCTGAAATATCAATGCGTCTGGGTCACACTCTGTGAGTTTAAACAAGCTAAATCCACCGAATCCAATCCCGCTTCACTAAAACCCATCAGCTTTAATGAATTCTCTCTAAAAATACAGAGGAGGGAGGTGTAATTCCTGGCCTTGCTTCACCCCTGGCTACCCCCTGTTCTCACATCTCTTCATAAAAACCCCCTTCCTGTCCCACTCTGCGCCTCCAGGACTCCTCAGCCGCAGAAAAGCAATTTGCACAGTCACAGCTGCACGCCTTGCTAATGTGTCCTCCGCCTCTCACTCCTCCGTCTCTGTCTCTCTCCATCCCTTCTTCCTCCTTCTCCATCACTCCCTCCATCAATGTCATCCTCCTGCTGCTGTCCCCCGATCCTTTCCTTCCTCAGGCTGTAGGTGGTCTAATCTTACACTCAGACCCCCCCCACCCCTGTTTGCATTTTTCTCTACCCACTTCCATAGTCAAGGTTACCTGCAGTATACCTAATTAATAAGTGAGTATTCTAAAGTATGTTAGTTACTGTCACTCTGAAGATTACACCTTCCCTTGTCTTTACTCTTCAAGAGCACGCAGAGAGTCTGCCTGAAGGAAGGCCAAAGAAAGTTTGGACTGGGGGGTCGGGGGGATGGGGATCCAGGTACATCCATTCCGGCATTTTCCAAAAATACTCGCTGTGACAGCTGTCAGGTACCAAAGGTGATGGAAAAGCGGGACTCACCTGAAAGCCGAAGCAGATGGTGGGAATGACGCTGAACATGGAGGCCCAGGAGCTTATGCTGAAAAGGAGGGAAAAGGCAGCGATAAATAAACCAGCAAAAATGCTACAAAAGCGGAGAGCCGACACACACAGCTCTGACCTTTCAGAGGTCACTGCGACCGCGGTCGAGCCGTCCTGCCAATCACACAGTGAAAGGGAAGAGCTGTAATTGACTGCACACTCCCAGAGCTCAACAATAAAGAGGGGATCCAGTGACCGGCGAGCCCAAATCGCCCTTGAAGTGGAGAACAGCTCCAGTTCTGGCCCTGAGGCTGCCGTGGTCTTTTATCATTATTTATGAGCCGTAACAGAACCAGCCAGTTATTTTGGGCGACACATTGTGTTTGATTTTCAGAGACCCTGTTGAAGACAGTGCTGGGGTGTTTGCTGCGGTGCTGACCAGGGTCTGGCCGTTCCTCATACCCCTGTTCTCTCAGTTTGTACTTTGCCTGTGCTAAAACAGCGGGACCAGGTCCATTAGTCAATAATCTTATAAACAGAGAGTGCAGGTGTTCCAGCAATGGACTTACAAATCCAAATCCGAGCATGCGTTATCCATGATGCAGTGAGCGTGCAAAAAGAACTAAAAGCAGTAGCTGAGCGTGACTCCCAACTCAGCCTGTCCCCTGTCTCTGACTCTCTTTCTCGCTGTTTGTCTGTCTGTCTCTCTCTGTCCATCTGTCTCACACACACACAGCTCACCCGTTGGTGTACAAAGGGGAGATGACAGCCACATGGTCTTCTTTGGTGTAGTATTTCACAATGATAGCCACAGTCAGGTACGTCGCAGCCAGAGTACCTAAAATACTGCAAACAGAAGAGCAGAGGTTAGCTCAAGAGACTCAGGCCCCCAAGAGAGACCCGTGGCCCCCAGAGAGACCTGGCCCCAAGAGAGAGAGATCTGCACCCCGAGAGATACTCGGCCCCCTAGAGAGACCCGCGGCCCTGAGAGAGACTCAGTCCAAGCCCTATAAAGCCATCTTGCATTCACCTCGCATTCGGTCTCTATATCAGGAGGAACTACAGGAGAACTGAACACAGAAAACTACACTAATCTCCTTCCATCACCATCATACAGATGTGGCAATTTGCTGCTCATTTGCATCACATAATTGCCATTTAACAGACTTGCATAGGCTACAGATTAACATGTATACAGGTATATATACATTTACACAGCTGGATATTTACTGACGCAAGTCTGGGTTAAGTACCTTGCCTAAAGCAGCAGTGCCCCAGCTGGGAACTGAACCAGCAACCTTTCAGTTATGAGCCATACTCCATATTAAACGCCCCATTGCTGCACCGCTGTATAATATTTCTCATTATAAAACCGGTAATAAGCGTGCACTAGCGATGGCACTGGAGGTGATGTCCCCAGCTCACCTGGTGTACTTCTGGAAGCCGATCTCCTTGGGGATGGACAGGGGGAGGATGAGGATGAGACACATGATGAAGAGGGCAAAGCGCTGGTCTGTGTACCAGTGATAGGGCATCTCTGACTCCGCCGAGCCCGTTATCGTCTCGTACAGGGAGTCACACACTGAAACACAGGAAGTGACGCAATGAAAAAGACAGGAAGTGACATGCCGGAGCAGACAGAGAGGGGCATGCTGGAAACCAGTCCCATGCTGAAGCGGCTGGAACAGAGCGATTCATTTCACTCAGACCCCAGGGGTCACAGGTCATCAGGGGCCAATAATGTGCCCAATACTGAGGCTGGGGACAGTGACAGGGACTGTTGTCCCATTCAGTAAAGCCCTTCATCACCCTCAGGTCTGATTAATAAAATGCATAAACCACGGATGTGTCTGTACGTTTGACTGCAGGTGTACATAAGAAAATGTATTTTGAATAACGAGCAATGCACACATGGTTGAAACACACATAAAAAATGCCCCCACAAAGGCACTCCTGTAAAATCCACCTGTCAGTGCAATAACCTCACCACCGCATAAAACAGCCCTCTGTGCCTGAGAAACATGAATCATATTTACTGTTGAGCTGCGGAAGAAGCTTTGGTTGGTAGTGGGGTGAAAGGCTGTGCCAACAAACCACTGCTGCTGGCAGCCAGAGAGCTTCGGGCAGCAGTGCAGCTGGATGCCAAAATTAGGATGAAAGCAGATAAGAGGTACACACACAGCCAGAGCAGGCCCGGCGGGGCCCAGGCCTCTCCCCATTGGACGAGAGAACAGAGAGCGCTGCTTGCTTTTAGGTATGTTCACACTCATAGTGATGAACCCAACCGTCTGCCTGAAAATATCCGTGATCATACTTTACACTCAGATCTGAGCATATGATTGTTTGAGAGATGAGGCCCCCTGAGTCTGTGCTCAGTCTGGTTGTGAGTGGTTAGGTCAAGTCTGACCACATCATCCACAGCTGCTTAGCCAACCATGCTCAAAAGCACAAGACTTTTTTTAAAGATTTGTGAAAAACCTGCAGTAGAGATGACAGGAACTAATTAATAAATAATTTTGAGTCCCCATTAACATAGTTAACTTTACCCTTCAGTCAACATGGCACAAACAGTGTCACTTTTTTGGAGCAGTACATCCATGTGCTGTTATTCTCCACTTTTCCATGCCCCCGGGGAACTTTACAGGCGTGTGTGTTTGTAAAGGGCCTGTAGGTGCTCGTTAGCGGGGCGCGGTGATGGAGAGAGGCCGGTCGGCACTCACGTTTCTCCAGCTGGTCCTGCACCACCACCAGGAAGGCCACGGAGATCATGAAGAGGTTGAAGACAAAGCAGATCTCGCACAGCTGGCCGATGGCAGGCCCACACACCTCCTTCACCACGTCCTGGTACGTGTTCTGACCGCTGATGGACGAGGCGTAGCCCAGAATCACCAGCCCACTGATGAGGAACACTAGGGACACCTGGGTAATGTAGGAACAGAGAGGGGAACGTCACCACAGATACGCACTTCACACACAGATATCTGGCTCCGGCTCCCTTCCTCCATACTTCCTTGCTTAGGAGGTTCTGGTCGGAAAGGCGTTGGTGCTATCTGCTTTGCTTTGTTAGCTACGGATGTTCTTCTTTAGGCCACACCCCTTCAAGAGCGCTCATAATGAGTCAGCAAATCAGACTCTTACAGCTTGAACAATCAATTAACCAATCAAATCAAGAAACCTTTTTTGGAAGACAACCAGTTTACACAGAGCGCTTTCCGTAGCCTTTTCAGAGGGAGGAGATAACAGAACTCACAGTCACACTAAACGGGGGAAAAAAAACCCTGATCCCTTTCAAAAGGAAATCAGATTAACTCCAGGAAATCCTTGAGAATAGACATGTTACATCCCTATGAGTCATTACTGAATAATTAAACACCAGTCAGGCAATGACAGTCACTGACTGTCAAATTAACTCGTAATTAAGGACAACATGCTAAATCAGGTCTCACTCATTTTTCATTGTACAACAGACACAGTGAAATTTGTCCTGGAGACACAGACTCCTATTTCAGGAAGAAATGCTGAAACAGGCCTCATAATGAGGGCTCCTAACACAATCATAATCACAAACATAACACAATGCAGATATAAATCTGTAATGCAAACCTTATTTTACTAAAAAAAAACATGATGCTGACCTATTAAGGTCCTATTAAGACCACAATATTCTAGATTCTATGAGGTCAGATGAAGGACAGTTTAAGCAGTTGGGTTTTCAATCTGTATTTTAGGAATGAGACATCTGTGCATTCTGAAAAGCGTCTCTGCAGGAGCAGTCTTCACTTCCCGCTCTCTTTGGGACTGTGAGGCAGTCAGCTCCTTGTGACTGCGGCAGCCGTGGAGGGTTGTGGGGAGATAATGGCTTTGTTAAGCAGGTGGGAGCCAGCCCATTTAGCGCTTCAGAAGCTAAAAGCACCGTCAGCCCAGTGCATTATGGGAAGTTAATGGAGTGCAGATCCAGACAGATGTATTATCATCACATTCACTGTTTTTTTTTTTTTTTTGTGAGAATTCTGGCAGCAGCATTTTGTACCCGATGAAGGCCATTTAACAGAGGATGGAAAAAAAAGACAGAATTTTCAATGTGAAGCACAGAGCTGACTGTCAAGGAGGAGAAATGAAAGAGTGGAGGTTATTCAGTGATGTGCACACATGCATGAGCTGTAAGGAGCCCTGGCTATCGATCACAACGATCAATCACCCATTTATTGACAATCCCACTCTATGAAAGCAGGACTGAAGGACAGAGACAGGGCCGAGGGTGAAATTCCCTGCAAGCGCAGCACAGAAGTCTTCTCCTCGCCACACAGCTCCTCGCGTGGAAAGGTGATAGTACTGCACAACCCATCCAGCTCAGCACCAGTATACTGAGAGAGGAGCATCAACGCTAAAATCTGACTCTAAGACACTTCCTGCACTTAAACTAACAGCCCAGCACGCCTGACCTCCAGCCAGAATGAGGGGGGTGAGGGGGTGGGGGGGGTGCTAGCATCAGCAGAATGCCTACACCCCCCCAACCCCCCTCCCCGCACTCCTAATCACTCTCTGTAAACGCAGTCGCCCCTTCATTAGAGCGTAGCTGCAAGGATTCACACTGCAGGGAGGAAATTCAACGTACCACAGACGCAGGGAGGTCCGCAAACAGGGGCTGACCCTCAAAATACTGTGACCTCTGACCCCAGCACTGCGGTGCACACGGGGAGCCAGGCACTGGACCTCCACACACAGGGGACGGGGGTGGGGGGTGGGGGTGTCAGTCCCGGGGAGGGGGGACAGCGGGAGACCGCACAGACCACATGGACACTTCCTCATTACATTTACATTATTGCCATTTAGCAGATGCTCTCATCTAATGTTATCCATTTATACAGCTGGATATTTACTGAGGCAATTCTGGGTTAAGTACCTTGCCTAAGGCTTCAACAGCAATGCCCCCAAGGGGAATCAGACCAGCAACCTTTGCGTTACAAGCTCCTTACCACTATACCACACTGCAGTCCCTTATCAAACACAAAGGAGTGCACTAAAGGAAGGAAAACGTCATGTCGCAGACAGCTTCAAACAGCCACAGTGTATTAAAACAACTTAAAAAAAACTCCAGCTTTGCCACTGTTTAATTCAATAGGATCCCTGCTGGCACAAACACTGTATAAAGCTACACATCTTCAAAACTGGGGTGCCATTTCCCAACAGAGAGTTTGTGTGCACACGCGAGTGTGTGTGTGTGTTTCCTCTCTCACCCAATCTGCTACAGATATACAGATAAGAAGAGACAGCACATAAACAGTGTGGAATCCTCACCCATGAGATCACACTGAATGAGGCTCTAACCAATGAAATCACATTGTGTGTGGTTCTAACCAATGAGATCTCACTCTGTGAGGCTCTAACCAATGAGATGAGCCGACAGTCTTTGCACCTCCCTTTCGCCCCCGCTCGGTTGGGTTCTGGCCCGCCCCCCCTCCCGCGGGTCACTGTGGGTACAGCCTGACTCACAGACCTCCCTGCCCCTAGCACTGCCACCCACTGCCACTCCCCATGCCAACCCAAACTCTGGATGCCAGCACAGCCTGTTGTGCCAGCAGAGGGATTTACACTCACTGGAGAGAGAGCGAGTGTCCAACCACAACAACTCAGTACATCCCCATACACTCAGTGTGTATCTGTGCAGCTGTGTGTGTGTGTGTGAGCACGAGTGTGTATGAGTGCTTGTGCGTGTGTGTGCACACGCACGCGTGCGTGCGTGCGAGTGCGTGAGAGTGTGAGTGTGAGTGTGAGTGTGAGTGTGTGTGTGTGTGTGTGTGTGTGTGTGTGTGCACGTGCACGTGCATGTGCGTGTGCGTGTGTGTGTGTGTGTGTGTGTGCTTGTCTCAGGAGCTGTAGTTTCAGGAAGGCCCAGCTTGACATATTCTTCTTTGATCCCTTCCCTTACTGCAGTTACCCTGATATGAACATGCATCTTAAAAACCTGTTTTAAAAATCCACACACACACACACACACACACACACATACACACACCTCTGCACAACTACACACAATCAAGAGCACTGACCACAGTGTTTCTCTGACCCAAGACAGAGCAACAGACAGACAGACACACACACACACAGTGCTTAGTCCTCCCTGGTGTCTGTGCTGCAGCGGGAGGCTGAGATCAGGGGAAGCGCAGTGAGGAGTAGGTGCTAAGCAGCCCAAGCGCACTGAAGCAGGCCGCCAAATGAGAGACAGGCTGGTGCAGGAGGTGGGGGTGTCACACAACGCCAAACGCTTCCCATGATGCAGTGCGACTGGGAGGATGAATGTGAGCAGGGCGCTCCTCGTTCCCGGTTACTATGGTTACTGGGGGTTAACAGGTTTTGATGTACCCCAGCCTACAGTCCCAGTATGGTGCACATGTCCCAACGTCCAACACCCACAGTCTTTACAGGAGGAGCTGTGATTTACCTTTGCACAACTACACACAATCAAGAGCACTGACCACAGTGTTTCTCTGACCCAAGACAGAGCAACAGACAGACAGACACACACACACACACACACACACACACACACACCCCGCTCCCCATCTCTTGCCAGATAAATTCCACAAAGACAAAGAATGCTGAGGGGACTCATCATTGAGAGTGTGTGTGCGCGTGAATGACTGTGTGTCCATGTGTCTGTGCAGTGCTGTGTCAGTCATGTTGATACCAGAGAGCTCTGTGGTGAATGTCAACACCTTCTTCTGTGTGTGCGTGTGCGTGTGTACGTGTGTGTGTCTGAGGATAGTGGGCAGAAAAGGGCTTCTTTTAAAGTCATTTCATCTTCATGACATTAAACTGTCTCCTGTACATTCAGTACACAATCACAAACATCCATCATACACTTTACTCACATGTCCATCTGAGTAATTCCCATAAGATGTGGGCACAATTAACAACAAAACCTGAGCACAATGAAAAAGGATTTCCTCCCGCACTGAAACAGGTGCGTTTGTCAGGACATGATCAGAGAAGCGTCACTGAAACAGCGCGTGGACGTAGCGCGGGCCTGTATCTCCATTACCACCAACCTCTAATCAATTTGTCATGACTTCAGCATTGGAAAATCACGATTGAACCTTTTCAATTAACGGGATGTCAAGATGTTATTCTAACAACGAATGAAGGTGTGAACTATTTAAATGCGCCTTCATGGCACTTTGTGCTGCGTGCACTCCTTACGTCTAATGCGATAACATCAAGTAGTCGTGGTAATTTCTGCAGCAAGAGTCGTGGAAATGAAGCGATCAGGACACACGCATAAATCTCATTGTGAAACAAACGTTTCGGAAGAGAGTAGCTGTACATCACTGCTCTCCCTGGCGGCTCCGCTCATTGTAAAACTCGGCTGCATCGAATGACACACCTGAACTGATTGCGCAACTCTCTCAAGCGCGATTTCCATCTCCTCGGTAAATTTATTCTCTCACACAGCGATTCATCACTCACCAGTTCCACCCCGACAGCCGTGTTCACGCCGCCGGCTTTGTCAAACGCCCACGGGAAGTTGAGCAGCCCCGCTCCCAGCGCGGATTTCAGCATGATGAAGATCGCCCCGAAGGAGCCGAGCCGCGGCCCGTCCGTGTCCAACGCGGGCTTGGCCAGCAGGCTGATGCTCTCTCTCGCTAATTCCTCCATGCTTGCACACTTTCCGCACACTGACCGCGCACTTTGCTCCCGACTTCTGAATCTCCGCGAATCGAGAAGCCAGAAACTTGTCTCTCATGGAACACTTCCTAACTTTAGGCGGAGGGGTGGGCAGGTGGGAGTTGGCGGAGGTGTCGCCCAAGTTTCCAAACCAATCAAAGCGATTTTCCTTCTTCTTCTTTCCCCTCTCGACCGGGGACCACCTTTGATAAATCCTAATTTCGTTTGAATGGACAGGACAGGTTGTCAGTTCGGCTTCCAATCAGCGCTCATTGTTAAAATACGCTGCGCGGGGCTGAAATGCCCCTTAAATCTATCAACACATTTAACGGCTCGGTGCAAAATCTGTTAAGGGGCTGCCGACATTTCTGTAACTGGGCTGTCTTGTCTGTCACCTGAGAAAGGTGTGTTTTGTTAGTTCAGCACAAATGCCGCATTTCCCAATAAGTTTTACGTTGCGTTTCCTCGTCATTAACCTGCTTCAACCCGTTAAATGGGCGCACAGAGGAGTAAGCAAATTAAAAGAATGAAACCGAGGTCGATGTTTTTGGTTTTAAAATTATTACTGTCAAATTAATTGTCAACAAAAAACAGTTTTAAACATCACAAAACAAATTCGTTGTATTTTTCCGACAGAAAATTACCGAGACCTGACCCTTGACGGGCCATGGCTGGAATCCCGCGTGACCCCGTGACCCGTCACGGTCTACAGTAAATAGATATTAGCGGCGGCTCGCGGTGTCGGTGCGTGAGTGGCGCGTGACCGCCTGCAAACTGTCATCTCTGTGCCTGCAGTGAGCGCGTGCCTCATACTTGTCAAAGAAGGCATCTTGGATGTGGCAGAGAAGATTTTTTATCCTTGTAATATTATTTAACTCATTCTTTGTTTATGTAGCTTTATGTTTTCCTTTTGATTTTATGCCAGTGTGTCTCCAAGTTGGAAGAAATAGAAATTATTGTCACCATAACCGTTTTTATTGTGTCATATTTGACATTTCTAACCCTGGTGGTGATATTGGTTATTGTGAAGTTTTGTCAATAAAGCAATAAATTTGAATCATGAACCTTACAGAGGTGGAGAGCTGGCAATGTGGAAAAAGTGAAAATCTGGGTGGTTGGAGGGTGGGGGGTATTCCCAATTCTAGAATCCCAGAGCATGGTGGGCAGGCCTACTGTCTTTTTTTTCCTTCGGGGGTGAGGGGGTTATTGCTGCCCCCCAGGCCAGACCTGATGGCTGGAGATGGCTGGAGGAGGAAATCAGGAACAAAGCTGGGAACCTTCCAGGAAAGGAGGGCATGTGACCTCGTTGAGGACAGGATTTTTAAATCCATTTAGCTGCAGATACTGGTCACAGGGTCAGTTCCCATGTTCCGCAGATAATTAGCATCCATCGTGGGCCGTCATCCGAGAGGCCGTGGTGACATGTTCACAGGCGGCTCTCTCCCATTAAAACTGGATCAGCTGGCTTTAGAGGCACTGCCTTCACCAGCTCTAATGGAATTAGTCCATTTCACAGTCGTGACGGTGCAGGGTGGGGGTGCTGGGGGGCAGAGGGAGTGAGACAACTGCTTCACAGACAGCTCTGATAGGATGTGTACCAGAGGGAGGGAGTTTATTGCATTGGTTGTTTATGATGTTCAGATCAGTGGAGTCAGGTTCGACATGATGCCAATAATGATGTGACAGAACCTTCACTGCCCCTCCCCCCCATTGAACAGACTGTTAGAGTGATTCTCTGAAGCAAGAGAGTGAACCTTCACAGACACTTGTCACCAGCTAAAAAAATGCATTTTCTTCTATCTACCTCTGTGCACAGGAAGGTAAACATCAGAATCACAAGAGAACCATCAAAGAGCAATCAGCTGATGAAAATTAAAAACTCACACATACACATACAATTAACACCCCAATGTCAGTTGATACACACATACCCACATTCATTCAGTAATAATTACACACATATACAGAGTTATTTGTTTGGGGTTGGGACACAGAAAGAGAACAAGAGCAGGAAACAAATACAGAATTAATGACTCAATTCCAGGATGGCAGGCACAGACAGTACCATTTACCCTTCCAGTTTGATCCCACTCTTTAAGTAAGCTAGTCTGGAGATACAGGGAGCAGTGAAGGGAGTTTTTACTGTAGTGTGGCTGTACACAGAGCACTTAAAGGGCCAAACAAAGAGCCAAGGAGAGAATGGGTTTGTCATCACATCACTATGAACTTCCCTGAATAGACATGCACAGATGGTCTGATGGCCCTGGACAGCGGGGTTCATGTCTGGTTCTAAAGATCCACAGCCCTGAGCATTTTAGAGACTGATCTCACCAACTAGCTAATGGGTACCTGACAAAATGGTTATCTGAGCTCCCATCCAATCAAATAGGTCCACTAATAAAAACCTGACTGAGAATAAATGCCAGGAGGCCAGCGATTTCTAGTGGACCCTAATAGTCTGGGACAACTACTTAAATCAAATCAGCATCTACCATGAATGAACATAGGACCGTTCCTGTCAGCCATGTTGCACACACCCTACAATGTTTTCAATGGGAATACCCAATACAGTAATTCTACATTTGTGGTGAATAGCATTCTTTATTGAGGGTATATTCTATGGTATCTGCAATGCTGTCTAAAGCCCTGACCCTGCCTTTCTGAAAGACTTGGGTCCACCCTGGTACTACTGGAGTGCAAGTGGTGGCAACACCTGCACAACAGACAAATATCTTTACCAAATGCCCCTGGTTACGCTTCAAGCAGTGTTTTTGTAAAGACTATACAGCTGTACATGGACCTGCGACGGAATTCCAGGGCTGTGTGTTAATCAGAACAATTAAGCACTTTGCTCATTGTTTAAACTCAGATGTGGCCGCTGGTGTCACCAGTATGGGTCATAATTGGATGCTGTCCAAGCCAATCGCTTCACACTTCATTTACTGGAATGTGGACTTTGTGTCTGTCCATTTGTAAAGGTCAAAGGTCAGGTCAAAGGGAGTAAGGCGTTCTTCAATGAGATGACCTGCACATCATATCTGGATACTCATTTGTCATGAGGATTCTTGTTGAATTTACAGTACCAGTCAAATTGGACAGAACTTGATTAAGATAATGGGAAATGTGCATTCAAAGACAGTTTAATCTAAGTGCTTGAATTTTTTCTTAGACAAATATAAATAGTGAAGTTGATGCCTATGAATGAATTTCTTTCCAGAAAAAAGTTTAATTTAAAAAATGTTTTTTGAATTTAAAATATGATCATTTTGATTTGTTTACAACACTGCATAATTCCATTGGTGTTATTTCATAGTTTTGATGTCTTTATTATTATTCTAAAATGTGGAAAATAGTGAAAATAAAGAATGAAAAGTGTGTCCAAACTTTTGTCTGGTACTGCACTTCAAATTAAGATTAGTATTTAAATATTTCATTTAACCAGAAAAAAACTCATACTCTATCGTCATAATGACCATGACCTTGACATACCAATCACTCAGCATCCTCAAAAATATTGCTCCAACATTATCTCACGTTCAAACAGCGTCATGGCAACATCATGAGAACGTTATGTGCTAACTGGTACAAAGGGAGCATTATATTCATAATCTCCGGCATTGTGGTTCCTCCCCCCATATTTCATAGACAAACAGACTATACATTATTATGTTCTGTGGTCTCGATAAGGACTCATTAGCTGCAGTTCCGTGGCTGTAGCAGTTTGGGCTGGGTGTCTGTGTGCGGGGCTCTGACACCAGGGCAGGTCACCCTCTCGCACGTCGGTGTGAAAGGTGCAGCGGCGCACCACTGCTTTCAAGGAACGGTGCGAAAATGCGGCTTTTATTAGGCACCTAGGTGGAGATGCCCGAAAGCGCGGTCTGCACGTGCTCACTGAGACTCTGCCGCACAGCCACGCCCATGGAGAACAGACCTGGCACACTCTCTGTCATTTTTGGTGCTGTCCTGGTATTTACTCAAATGATTCAATGGAATTCCTAGCTCAGTGAAAGTAACTCACCACTCCCTTTAGTAATTCAGTTTTTTTCCCTAGTTTGCTCGACTCAATGATTGTGACGGTCATTTTGAATTCCAGCTGTCCTAAGAATTTCTACCTTTACCTTCAGTAGCCTATTTCTGACCATGTCTGAGGAGTGTTCGTGGTTCTCACTAAAGTGATCTACTAGGACTAGTGCTTAGTCCCTTGAATGTGTCAGTATTTATACAAGCCAGTAACAGCCTCTTTTTGTAGAACCTGGTGTACATGCAGCCGGATGGCACTTAAAAGAAAAACGAAATAAAAGCACACATACATTTTTTCTTGTCCTGTCATTGACCTTTAAAGAACACAAAGAAATGTTTCTCTGTCTTAACGTTTTGAACATGCCGTACAGTCCAAATAACGTATCATATCCATTGCGAAAAGTTCACCTTTTACCAAAGACTCCTCGTGAAAGGGAACGGTGCTTTTCGCATGCATTCTCAAATTAGTTTTGTACTTTTATTGTGAATAAATGGTGTTTATTTACAACACTCCCCCATACGTAATACAATACAGTATAAAAAAGAGAACACGGTACATTATATTGCTTTAAGGGGCTGACAGGGAAAAGCGTTGGGTTTCACATAGCTGCACGGTACGCGTACAAAACTCGTTTGCAGACAATTCAACATATCAGTTCAGCTTGCTGAAAAAAGACACGTGTCACAGAAATCTTTTCATTGAAATTCGTTCCTCACGTTGAACGCATTGCTGTCGGGTTTTGCCGCTACTGAGGATGTCACACAGGGCAATCCACCTAAATTCCCAGCACGACACGGTTCGCTCCACGGATGCGCGGGTTTAGTATGACCCACTTTTAATTTCATTGGCATTGCTTTATCAATCCTGTCCAGCTCGCGCTGGGGGATAAACCGCAAGCATCCGACTGGTTCTCTAATCCCTCTCTCTGTGCTGTTCGCAGTAAGCATGGTTCTGCAACGTGGCTGTGTATCTGTAGGATTACTTCCCAGGTATTATTTTAATAATCGACACAGTGAGAAAAAGCACTGCTCCGTTTCCCTGACTGTACACCTTAGACAAAGCTCAATTCTGTACAAAGTCCGAGTATTTCTTACACAGGTAGTTATCTATGTAGGCATACATTATTATATAAATGGCACAGAACGTAAGGTCGACGGGGAATTTCTGTTCTGTAAAGTAACAGAAGTCACGTATTTAGTCAGTGATGGAAACAGCTACTGCTTGCATCGGAATCCCATCATTAACACCATTAACCATGGATTGTTTCCCGCAGAGCCGAGCATGCGCGCCGCACGTTTCTGCATTTCAGCAATGTTTTCCCGTGTCGGTTTGGAGTGACAGACCACTTTCTGCTCGCATTAGAGATTGACAGCCCTCTGCTGGCGGCACAAAGCAAAGCAACTCTGACAGCAAGAGCGCCCGGCAATTCATAACGCCACAGAAACCGCACCACTGCGTGCTTTACGCGCTGATGAAACGGGTTTGAAAACGTGTGCAGCCTGTGCCCCATCAGCTCTTCCCTTCCATTTAAACCCGGTCATTTCATCTGACGTGGGGAAGGCCCCCCAATCTTCAGTATAACGTGTTGGAAGGAGAGACACTGATCGCAGCTTTGCTCCAGCTGTGTGAACCAAAGTCCCTCTTTCAGTGCGATGCCCCCTGCTGGATGACACAGGCCACTGTTACATCCTCAGCTCATTACACAGTGTAGCCCTGCTGTGCCTCTTACGTGGGGTATACCACCCTAACCTCTAACGTGGCCAGTGGCATATCTGCCTATAATCTGTGCAACAATCACCGAGTGTAACTTTTTTTTAAAGACAAACACATTCTATCCACAAGGTGTCAGCATAATTAGCCTCCACAAACCGGATTTTTGGGTTTAACCTATTTTTAAAATTATGAACAAAAATAATTCAGAACTGATATATAACCAATACACTAAAGGCTAGCGAATCTTCACACAAATGTCAGGCCACCAATGATAGTAAAAAAGTTTAATATTTTACCAATAATTGAAAAGTCATTACAATAGTGAGTTGTTTTGGTCTTAGATCTACAGTTATCATTTTAAATAAAGTTCAACAAAAAATGAACAAGAAATATATACACAGGTGCATATAAATAAAAGCGATGACTCTGTACATGAACATTTCCAAACATGAAACAATAAGAAATAAAAGGACAAGCCAAGGTTTCACAGCAGTCACCTCATCTTCCTCTCAGTCTGTGCCTCTGTCTCTGTCTCTGTCTCTGGGCCTGTAACTCAGAGAGAAGGCGGAGCCAGCGCATGTGTGCTGTTTCTTTCACCAGCTGATTCCCCTGATTCAGGCTCACACATTCACGCCTGTGCATTTCCCCAAAGCATCTTCCACAGAAACAGCATTTGAGCAGAGAGCACAAGTATTACATTGAACCAGCAATCTTTCAATTACAAGCCCTGCTCCTTACCACTGCACCTCACTGCTGTGGCATTATTTACAGAAATGTACAATAAAAACATGTGAGCAATGGCTAGGCCAATGAGTTCATTCAGACCAGCTGTTTGTGTGAAATCCAGTATTTATACGGAACTAGGACCCAGGGACTGGGTTTCACACACCTGGTTTACTCAAACGTCCAGACAGGTCCAGCCTCCCCACCCTCACACGGTCACAGCCGAGCCCCTTTTCCTCATCAGAGAGGCGGCCACGCCCAGTGCCCCGCCCTGCAGGAAGCGGACGAAGCCGTCGCCCGCCAGGGGTCCCAGGGCATACAGGCCGGGCTGCTGGGTGACCTCATACGTGAAGGGGTCGGTGTCCAGCGGGTTCCGCTTGGCACTGACGGGCTGCAGGGGGTCCAGCGCCAGGCCACGCCCCTCGTCAGGCAGGAACGACAGGTTGGGATTGGAGCCGATCAGGACCAGCGCCATGGAGACCTGGAAGACCCGCCTCTTCCTGTCCCCGCCCCCCACCTCCTGCAGGCTACACTTCCCGGCGGGAGAGAAGCCAAGCACGCGGTGCCGCGGCAGGCTGGTGTAGCTGGCGTAGCGCCCCCCGCTGGTCAGCGCCTGCGAGCGCATCATGTCGTGCACCTTGTGGTACTCGGGGAACATGAGCTCGGGCAGCTGGTTGAAGACGAGGGCGGAGTCCCGCACGTCGCGGCGGAAGGTGTGGAGGAGGGGCACGCCGCTGCCGTGGGCCAATAGGATGGCGTCGGCCGCCGTCAGGCCCGCCCCCACCACCAGCAGGGGGTGCGAGTCCGGGCAGAGCCGCCCCGCCCGAACGGCCCGCTCCAGGTCTGCGACAGTGTGGAACACAAAGGGCAGGTCCTCGCCCTCCACCCCCAGCCTGGCGGGGCAGTCATACGTCCCCGTGGCCAAAACCACGTTCCGGGCGTAAAGGCAGAACGCCCCTCCCTCGCCCGCCGCGTCCTCCCGAACGCCCTCCACCCGGTACAGCGTGGCCGAAGGCGTGCACGACTCCGCCGAGAGACCCTCTCCTCCCAGCATGCTCGGCGTGAGTGACCTCACAGAGGTTACCCGCACCCCGGTGCGGAAGTGCTCCTGCAGGCCTTTGGCCTCCACGTACTGCTGGTAGTACTGAGCGATGTCCCGGGTCGTCGCCCGGTTGTTCCGCAGCTGCCTGAAGCAGGAAAAATCACACGGTCTGCGGTGAGCTTCACACTGCGGACAGGGCTTTTCTGCCTCTTTCTCAGGCTAAATAGATTGCAGATTAAAGATGGAAGGTGTCCTGTCAGCAGAACAGGAAGACAGCAGGTGGAAATCAGTCAAAGGTGAATTTCACACACACACTACGGAGTACTTTTTCCACTCAAAGAGTTATTAATACATGGCTTACCAGGAATGCAGTGCAAGCAGACAGCTTTGAGGTTTGACACAGTGCCAGATGTACTCCAGACTATAGGCAGAGTAAGGAGTCTAGTTTTCTGCTCTCATAATTAAAGTTCTTTTGTTCTTATGCACATGAGAGTTCTTCACGCTATCAGTGACAGGCCATTTCACAGAGCCGGATTAGCACTACGCTAATATTAATTAATGTAAACCCCCCCGACCCTCATTAGTTTCTGCTGAGCAGGGGGGGCTAGTAGGCCTGCCATGCAGTTGAAAGTATGGATTTTCTCTGCAGTCGGCTGAACAGAAATGACCCAGACTCACCTTCCCCTCCTCGTCATCCAGTCTCTGAAGGACAGGTCTGGCATCTCCATCCAGTCCCCGAGACTGAGGGTGACCATCGATCCCTCCATCGACTGCGGTGGGGGGGGGGAGAGAGAGCAAACAGAAGAGAAAATTTGAGAAAGAGGAGATGGGAGAGGGAGAGAGAGAAGCAGGTGGAGAAAAATGAAAGAGAGGTAGAATACTTTTTGTTAGTTTGGACTATGCACTTGGGGGTTGTGAAGCCCAGAACAATACCACCGTACCCACCTTTCCCCCACTCCTCTATTCCTCCTCTGTACCCGTTACCCTACAGCTGGAGCCTGTATGACAGGAGTTGACTCCTGCCTGAACTCCACCCCCGTCACTTCTGCTGCCACAGACGGAAGGCTGACTGCGGGTTTCCTCTGTCACCTCTGCAATTATTGATGTGGGTCAGCGGAATTCTGGGTCAGGTGATGTCAGCGAGTCTGTGTGACTCTGGTGTGCTAAGCTGCGTAAACAGGCGGATGGGGGGGAAGCAGGTTGGTGGGGGGGCATTGCTCATATTCTCTTCACCTGGCTTCGGCTTTAAAAACCTCAGCCAGCGTGGGGTGGCTGACGTCCACTTTCACAATGTGTTTACACAGTGAATCTGACACCAGCATTTCAAAACTACTACTCCACCATTCCAAAGGGGAGAGAAGCCAGTTACCAGTGAGAGGCTCCACATGTGTCTCAATGAAGGAGGATTAGCGAAGCATCATAATTTAGCATTGTCATTACTCGTATATACTTCGCTAGTTTGACACCCTTTCAGGTATATGAATAAGACACAATGTATGAACAGGAGGAGACGTCCTGAAACCCTGTGCTTGGATAGAAGTGACAGTGATTGGGTAATTAGCCAGTGCACTTTCAGTGAATCTGGGGCTGCTGTTCCAGGCTTCTGCTGTTAAATTAAAGCCATTTGACCATGACAGAAGTGTATTCTGAACAAGAATCTCGGATGAAAAGCATTATGCAGGAATGTTAAATGAACAGAGCTGACAGCCTTATGCATGGTGAAGATGTTTCTTTTTCTTTTCTGGAGAAGCCGTTTAACACGGGCAGGCAAACTGAAAAATGTAAAACAGCAGGATGTTTAAGGTGGAAGATCCTTCTGCTCTGCTCTCCTGCAGCGCAAACCTGCAGTCAGCATGTCTAATGAGCTCGTAAACAGGAAACGTGTAACTTGCTCAAATAAAAACCAACATACACCCCCCCTTCCACAAACAGATGACATTGCTGTTCCAGATTACACAGATAATCATTTTTCAATTTATTAAATAAATATTTCCTTTTCAGTCAAGTAATATTTAAACTGAACAGCCTTTTTGCTTTTGAGGAGGAAGATGAAAATAATTAGATATAACTCATCGCACAAAAAAGAGGGAAAACCCAGAATTTCATATCCCATTCATTTCATTCTGGTTTCAAATGGAGATTAATCAGTAGAGAGTACAGTACAGACAGCTTTCATTACTCAGGTTAACGGACTGTATGTTCCTGAATGTTCACCATTACCAAGATGAATCATTATCAGGCTTTCAGTGGAAACAGCAGTGGAAACAGCAGTGGACCAGGTGATCTGGGCTTCTGTTGGGTATGGGGTCATTTGCAGGCACTGGTCTGAGATCAGTTACCTGCCAGGCTCCTCCAGGTGGGCCCTTGCCCAGCACCAGGTGAGGCAGGTGCTGCTCTGGTTCCATGCGCCAGGTGAGCAGCGACTCCGCTGCCCCGCCCATGTCCCCCTCTGGCCGGATGAGGGCGTCGAAGAGTAGACCCAGGGGGCTAGAGGTGCGTCCATCCACACCTTCCGACAGGTACTCCAGGTCCTGCAGAGACAGCAGACCAACCAGAAAGGTGAGAGGAGTCATTACCCTGAGATGCACAAGGCCTCTGTACCTCTGCAGCTATGCTGTTTGTGTGTGAGTCAGTGTCTATTGTGCAGTGTGTCAGCTCAGAACAAGAGCCCAGAGTCTGGATTTAAATTATGCAGGCAGAATATTAGCTACACTGACAAGACTGAGCAACTGAGTTTTGCAAAGTACATTGCAATGACTGGAAACACATTTGTTACAAGCCTTGGTTTTCTTTATTCTGAAAAGTTGACAAGAACTGTTGACAAGATAAAATCTTAAACATGTTGAGCATAATTAAGAATATTTTGGCTGTCTTGGTTTGCTTGTGTACTGAAATGTTAAATTGAAGTATTTTGATGCAGACTCAAACACACACTGTTGATCAGAGACATGTTACAGCTGTTGCAACTTACGCATATACAAAAGCACACAGACACGCATGCACACAGACACACACATGCATGTGCGCGCACACACACAGACACAGACATATGAGCATGTGTGCACACACACACGCAGACGTGCACGCACACACACACACACACACACATCTGTGTGTGCATGCACGCACGCACGCACACGTGCACACACATAGAACTGCTGATTGGCCCTTCCAGTATCCCGTTTAATAATTAACCCAGTGAAATCCTATCTGACACCCATCACTTGGGCTCTGGCATATGTGGACGTGTGGCTTGTGTTAAACACATAGCACTGATCTTGGATCAGCAGAAGGAATTATGGATTGTGACACAGCAGCAGTGATTATGCAGTCAGTCCTTTAAAGACTGCAAGACACAACTCCCCTGCAGTGCAATTCCCCCTGAATATGCACCACACAAATAAACATAAGTAACTGGAGAGTGTTTTCCTTGTTCTGAAAGCTTGATAAAGTTTTTTTTTTCTTTTTTGAGAATTAATATTTGAAAAGACCACTTCAGTCTTGACAAAGAGTAAGTGTTGTTGCATCTTGCAGTTCCACCACCTTCATTCACAAACTGATCACCTTCATTGACAAAAATAAATTAATGAAAATAAAATTGTTAAAATTTCTCAAATTAACAGTCAGGCACCCTAAGACTTCAGAATGCTGTTGACCAAAAATACAACATAGCAACAGGGGTTATCACGTTCTTCAGGAGCCTATGGAGGCAGGGTGCAGTGTACCTGTTCCAGGAGCGACTGGCCCAAAATGTCCTGCAGTTTCCTGTGCAGGATGGGGTTTGGGTGGGCCGCCCCCACCTTCACATAGGGCCTGTAACCGGACAGGAAGTAGGACAGGCAGATTCCAGAGGGACCGTTACCTAGGATACCGCACACAACAGGAAGCAGAGGAGGGTAAACAAGCTACAATACAGGAAGCCAGAAATGTAGCACCTCCACGTATCAAAGCTATCACATTACCCAGTTCCAGTAACTCAATGACAAGCTGTAAACAAGCATTCTTACATCAGCACACAGCATAGCTATGGTCCATTCATATTTGCATGGTCACCTCTAACAATTCTGTGGGAGTCACCATTTGTGATTTATTGTTGGCTTAAACATAACATATTTTGTTATAATTTAACTGTTGCCATTTTCACGTTTTTCTAGTAAGTGCACTGGAAAAGATTGCGCGCTTCCGCCGGCATGTGCATCGCTGTTTTTTTTTCCGCGCCGGCCCGCGGAGATTAGACTCTCAGGTTTCCAGGAGACACTGGAAGCATTCGCAATGTTAATAAGCACCTGCGAGACTGAATTATAAACGCCTTTGCGTTTTTTGCAGTTTTATTTTAGCATGGAATGAGCCTAGGTATGTTTCAAAAATCGCAAAAAAAACCTAAAAAAAACTTAGACTTATTCAGTAAGAAAAAGGCTACGTTGTGCTTTTAACAGTCATGAACTTTTCTGACCGTTTTACCTTCGAGCATTCATTCATTTTACTTTCTGTCAATCATTGACCAGAGCCAGCTGGCACATCAGCCATTTTAAGAACATGAGGGGCTGTACTTTCACGTGCCATTTGCAGGATGTGTCCTACATACTGCGCCTTTTTTTATTAACTTTGTGTGTGTGTGTGTGTTGGGGTGATGTTGATGAAATGACATGACTATAGCAGTCATTAAATCTTCTATCACGAATTTCTGAGTTCAGAAAAGTGATTGAGCTTTCATTGCATTATCCTCTGTTAGAAGGATATTAGAACAACATGATCAGGGTTGGTGCTGATGCCTGTTTAGCTGTCCATCAGAGACACACTTACCAATGATGATCACTGGGAGGGGGTCCTGGGGGCGGAGTCCAGAGGGTCCCTTCAGCCCAGGGGTCATTGCTGTGTCCCCCGTTTGGGTGTGTTGTATACGTAGTGCTGATGAGTGTATCTGTGTGTGTTTCGTTTGTGTTGTGGACGAGTTTATGAGGGCTGCAAACGCCCACCTCCAAAACCTGTGGAGACATTCACACACAAGTGAGGATTACACAGACTCAAGCCCCACAGAAAACCAATCAAATCCTCAGTGTCAAAAGTGGACACCTCTATCCCCCCACCACCACCCAACACCCCGGCAGGATTTAATAGATCTGCTCACACAGTGAGGAAATGAACCCAGACAGAAATGTGCCCCTGCATGTTCACACACCCAGAAGAAAAGCGCTCCCTGTGAAGGCTCTTGAGAGGGCTCCGAAATGCAGTCCAAACCCCTCCCCTGATGCTACGCTCAGACTCCATTTAAAACCTGCTGCGTGGTTCTCTCAGGCACCTGTCTGAGCAGGAGCTGAGAGGTGGTCCAGGCTGCTGTGTGTGTGAGTGTGTGTGTGTGAGAGAGTGTGTGAGTGTGTGAATGTGTGAATGTGTGAGTGTGTGAGTGTGTGTGTGTGTGTGTGTGTGTGTGTGTGTGTGTGTGTGTGTGTGTGTGTGTGTGTGTGAGTGTGAGTGTGATGGAAGTGCAGCAGATGTGTGTGGTTTAATCAGATCCGCAGACTTCCTGTAGCTCAGCTTCTCTCTTCTACAAAACACTCATTTCCCTGCTGCACGCTGTCATTTCCGCACTCCACACAAACACTCATTTCTCCAGCTGCTCGTTTCCACCCTCACTGTAGGAACTGTACGGCGTGTTTCCCCTGCAAGCAACCCCTGACTTTACTTTCACACTCTGTATTCTATGCAGGGACATCAGGTGACAGCATCATTAACAGAGAACACCACTCAGTTTGATGTGTTCGACTTAGGCAGAACAGGTGTGAAAACGACAGGTAAATACAGAACAGGTTACTTTCATGCACTGTACTACATGAAGGGATGACAGCCGAAAGCATCAGTGACAGAGAACACCACTCAGTTTGATGTGTTAGACTTAGGCAGAAGAGGTGTAAACATGACAGGTAAACACAGAACATGTAGCAAAGCCTGAAGTCAGCTGGTGAGCAGGTAAGGCTTCGGCAGGTATAAACAGGACAGGTGTGCTTACCTGAGAGCAGGAGGTGAGAGATGCAAGTGGCAGACAGAGGCTCTGACGCAGGCAAGGCTCAGAGAGGTGCAGGTCAGCTCACAGTGCCGGCAGACAGGTGGGCGTGTGTCTGAGAGAGCGAGCGCTGCTCACAGTTTAAATATGCAACGTCACTCTGCTCTGGCCACACACAGTCAGAGTGGATCTCCGGGGGACAGGGGGGCAGGGGTGGGCTGGAAAAATACTGCTAGGAAACCATGATTCAGCAGCCTCTGAGCTGTTGATGATTGACAGCTGTCAGGGGGAGGGGCTTCTGAGCCTGCTAGCAGTGATGTGGTGTAGTTATAATACAAAAAGGGTTATATAAGTTGGTAAACAGAAGCCAATGACTCAGCTAATGTTTACAATAGGAAACAAGGCCATTGAACTAGCAGAAGCAGTGACAAATACAGGAGATGCAGAGCCTCTGTAAGGACAGCTTCTTCTCTCACTGCCACTCCCTCTGTTTGAAAAGCTGTTTGCAATCGATTGAAATTTTTTAATCAAGAGCCGCGACAACCGTCAGTATCAGATGCAATGCATTTGAACTAATCTTCATAAAACTAAAAGAAAAAAAAATCAACTTGCCCTCCTAGTGTGCTCAGATCCATACATATGTTAAATACTCCTGATAGAAATTGACTGGAAGTCCTTCCTCTCATTAAAGATCATCTTTACATTTTTTGGTACATGTAGGGGGCAAATTCAAACAAGCTTTAGAGCAGAACATGATACAGTGAATACAACAAACAAAAACGAAAAACTGCCCAACCAAAAGTAAAAAAATGAGTTAAATCAAGACAAAATCAGCCACTCAGCGGGATGAAATCATGGTTTTTGACTCTTTTAGCTGGCACGCATTCCCCCGTGCCCCCCCTTCCTGACCTGTGTGAAGCAACTCTTTGCCAGAGCCGTCTTGTCACAACATTGATTTTTTTAAAAATTTCATTAGCACTGATAACAGCAATGCCGTGCAGAAGTTTATCAAAGTTGCAGCCTGGCTTTGCCATTTCAGGGAGTCACCCGAGTTCATCACCACCTGCCCTGGACACAGCCACCTGGCTATAGCCACCGCCATCATAGACCCCGGTTCACAAAGACAACGGTGAAGTGAGGTAAGCTTGAGGGTCTTTCAGAGGGAAATACAGTAAAGGTCTAACTCTGAAGCCCACACAGTTCTGTTGGATGCCGCATTTATTAGGCTGTGACTCAAAGATGTAGTCCTGCAAACACCAGTGCCCCTCTCTGACCACCTGCAGTAACAACATCTCACCACTAGAGGCATCTTCAACCCATATGTTCTTTCTATATGGGAAGCACACAGTGAAGAGATCAACGCAGGGTACTGTAAGTTCACAAAGTACTCACAGTAAGTAGTTCAACCAAAGGAAGATACTGTTGCAATGATCAGTGTGCTTTGTCTAAAAATTTCAAATCTTCATTTGTGTCAGCAACTCATAAAAAGTTGAGATGGCATGTGTGGTAGTATGTGGTAGTACAATCACTGGTTTTCACATACACATAATACTCAGATTGGAGAAAGTATTTCTGAGCGGAGGGAGAAACGTATGATTTTACATACGAGTTCCACAAACTCTTAGACATGTATACAACCATCAACGTACTCCATCTGAAGTGTGTCCATTCTGCCAGCTTCCATGTCAGGCTTTACAAATCACTCTAGCTGGCCCCAGTGATAAGTTGCCCAGATGTGCTGATTTAGGATAAGATCCCCCAACCAAAATCCTATCTGCTTAACCATTGTGAGGTAAACAGCAGAACTGGTCCTAGATCAGCACTTAAGTGCAATTTTTACTTTAAGCCATCAGGTAGGTATTCCAAATGAAACTGAATCCTGATTAGGACTCAGTAAGCGACTGCAAATGTGTACATGCATTGAGCACTGTTCAGAGCTAAGTTCTCACCTGAGCAGACTATCAACATAATAGCAGTGCAGTCTCATGCAACATCGTTATTGAAGGCATAACTCAATAGTTGTGTAACTCTGCAGATAATTTTTCTTCTAAACACATCATAATCAATGCCTTCGATTAATCAAACTCTTTTCTCTAAAATTTCTTGTCCTGATCCTGAATTTAAGGTGCCTGCCCCTTTGAGAGTAAGATTTCCAAAATGTAATATAATATTTAACTACAAGTTGAAGAGAATATTTACATACTGAACATATTTAACAATATTTACATACTGAATTCCAGCTTTGACTGCGGTTGTTAATTGTATTTAACCTCCAGGATTGTTTACGACTGCGAGCAGGCTCAGGTCATGAGATTACAAATATTACCGCGCCATGCACTGGCTTCTGCTGCCGTCATTCTCCACGTCCTTCTGGAATTTTCCAGCCTCATGTGCCGTTAACGGTAACGAGCGAGGATCTCGTGACACACGGTTTCATCCAGTTATTGATTAGACAGAAGTGGATCAGGAGGTCAGGAGCGGCTGGCAGTTGAGGATACCACAGACACAGGAAGCAGGTCACTTCCTGTTTTGGTGTGTGTGTGCCATGTGGCTGGAGATGGCGACACACCAGAGGTGCTGTGAAACGCTCCGATTTTGCAACTGACCCTCACATTCCAGAAACCTCTTCCAGAGCAGAGGGCAAAGGCCGTTCAGGAAGATGTTCTCCGACTCGTGTTACAGTAATGTCACGGCGAGCTGGAAGTGTTGACTGCAGGAGTGAGGAGGGCAATATCGGTTCTGGTCCAGTCCAGCAGACCCAACCCAACAGAGCCAGGTTACGGTCAGGTATTGGATCGAGCTGCTGTGTTCACCTGTCTAATGCTGAACTGTGGAGGAAAATTGCTCAGTGTTTACAGTTCACCTGAGTTCAGCACAGAGTGATGTCATCACTGCTCTGTTAACTGTCTCACTCCTGGAATCTCTACACTCTGGCAGAATGCCGGTGTTCTGGGATCAGTCAAAAAATAAGGACTACGAGAGTTTGGGTCTAACTGGGTCCCTTTTTCAGTGAAATCCAGCAGTTTACCTGTTTATCTCTCCTTTACCTTGGACCTGTGTGCTGGCCTCAGGTAAACTCCTCGATCACCTTTGAGCTTTAAGATCCGGTCTGAGGAGATAAGAGCTGGCTAACGTGACACGAGAGCACACCTGCATCGCTGCTCACCTGTACTTTTCCTTCTCAGGCTCCACACAAATACAGCACATGCATTGCAGCTCACCTGTTCCTTTACCTGTCTCCATTACCAGACACCTGTACTCACATATACCTGTGTCACAGCTCACACGTGTGCTAACCCAGCCTCTGTTATCAGGAAGCTCCACACACACATACCTGTGTCAGAGCTCACCTGTCCTCGCATTTTTAACTTTCAGCTCCCACTCACCTGTGCCGTTTCCCGTCCCTCTTACCTGTCAGGTCTCACAAAAGCACACCTGCAATGTGCTGACCACCCTGCAAGTGCCAACCAAAATTTTCAGTCGATAAGCATGCAAACAACGAATGTGCCACTGTAAACAGAGGAGAGGAGAGGACTGTGTGCCTCCCCCTGTAACCAGGAACAGACACAAACAGGACACAAAGGGTTGAGCTTCATAATGAATGAGATATATTTGAAAAGGTTGCAGCCCTACTCCACCAACAGCGGTGACACCATGATGCATATTTACACTGTCACAGCGGAGCCAAATGGATAAAAACAAGCGGGACTGTCCGCTGAAATGAGCAGGAGATCAGGGTAGCAGGATGTACAAAAAAATCAAAATCAGAGAGGAAAAAAAAAAACAACAAAAAACAAATAGAAAAAATTCCCAAATGTGCATCACTAAAATCAGAAGATTCTGTCCAATTTGATTGGTCAATCCTTTCTCCGCAATGCAGAGTCTGGGAGGACAGGTCATCCGGTAAACAGGCGGGAATAATAAATAGAAAGGGGGGCGGGATTTGACCCCAGCGCCCCCCGTTGGTCAGAGGAATGAGGGGCGCGCACTCTCTCTCTCTGAGGGAGAAAACAAGCAAGATGAAGACATCGGCTTCCTGCAGGTACAAACTCTTCAGGGTGCTTCCTCTGCCTTTGAAAAGTCCCGCCATCCCATAAATATCGGGCGTGGCTTCAGTCCCACCCCCCCACAGTCCCGTGCGCTCCGGGGCACCAACACGCTCAGTTTTAGTCCCTTTAAAGGAAAAACAAATTTAAAACCAGAGAGACGGAGACAGTCGTCCAGTGGGCCCCCAGACTGCCTCTCAGCGAGTGTGGTCGCTGCGCGGTCAGTGATGCGGTCACACGGTCAGGCGTGCAGTCAGACCGTGGGCGTCTTCCCCGCGTGTGTCTGCTGGGGCTGCTGTAGGAACAGTGGCCGTTTCACCCTCGGTTTCCTCCTCTTCGGCTTGCTCTTCACTTTGGTCAACTGCACCACGAAGAAGGCCAGCACCACCATGGCTCCCAGGAAGGCGAACACCGGGATGGTCTGCCCCACATCCTGGTTATAGCGCCCTGGCATTATCCCTGCGAACAGAAGGTCAGAGGTCAGATTTCACACAGTCCTTACAGAGAGGCTTAGAAGACAGGTATACTCAAAAGGCAAGAAACTGCTTTCTCAGTGTGAACATGTTTCACTGTTTAACCTATTTGATAAATGGTTTTTCTGTCTCTTCTTTCGTTTGGTTTATTTTTCTTCACAATATAATCATTTATGAATGTGTATGTTCCCCATTGGCATTGATCAAAAAATATCCAATTTTTCACCAATATCTTCAGCTGTGTACAATATTTACCTACACATACAAACAGATAAACTCCAAATGTTGAAAAAAGAGAAAAGGCAAGGAAGTCCTTTCTCAGTGGATAACTCTGCATCTCCCTCCCCCAGACTCCTCCACCTCCCCTGGCCCTCACCTCCGGGGATGTCCCAGGCTCCGCTCTCCCCGGGGGACAGGGGCCGCACCTGCGGCCGGTCCGCCCTGAAGTTGGGCAGCGCCACCTTGTCCAGGTCCACCGAGAGCAGCTTCTGGTGCTTCCACAGGTTACTGCCAATCAGGAGGGGACAGGGAGCAGGGTCAGACCATTTCACTAGAGTGCAGGGGGGTCCTGGATCATACCATCTCATCAGAGAAGGAAGAGGGGTGAGACCATTTCTCTAGAGCCCGGAGGGATCTACAATCAGACTATACAATTCCAGTGGAGATGAGTATATTTGAAAGAGGCAGGAGATCTAATCTCACTACACTAGAGGTGTGCTAAATACGCCTGTGTCAGAATGAACTGGTCATATCATCTCAAGTAAAACAATTTCATTAACCAATATTTCACCATTTAACTTGCATTCAATATGATTTTTTTTAAAGAGAACAGAGTTCAGAAAAGGTTTTACTCAATGAACCTTCAGCTTTAGTCTGATTGGCTCTGATGCACCCGATAAATGTGTGGGAGCCAATGAGGACCCAGCTGCTGTGAAAGATTGATGGGAAACACTGGTATGCCTTCTATGTGGCCTCTTCAAACCCAAGGCACTCGAGAGGGTGTCAGTTCCAGTACTGACTGAGCTCACTGCATTTGGAATGAATGTGAAGCAGATGAGCTCAAAGCCTCCGTGAGACAGGAAGCGGCCGATACGCACTCTAGGCTAATCGCTCACGAATGCGGCTCGCAGCACAGAGAACGCGTTCACCTGTCGGGGTGAAAGCAGTCCTGCAGGATCAGCACCTGACAGGTATCACGCACTCACCTTGGCGCTGTCTCGTTGAGCGGCAGCGGTTTGGCCCAGGACAGGTGAGGACAGGCAGGGAGGGGGCGGGGTTTGGGGTCTCCCAGGTAAGCCTCCAGCACCTTTGAATACCGGTACAGGTGATTACCTGTGGGACAGGAGAGGAGAGATCGTGCTCAGGTACACTGTAAGGGCCACTTTCTGGGATTCCGCCAAAACAAGCGATAAAGGAAACCATTCTCAGATAGAGAGACAGAGGATCCTCTGAACGGTAAAGATGCAGAAAACACATCGCACTGACAGACCTGTACCCCAAGATCCTCATGTCTGGCTCACTCAGGGATAGGCAGAGAGGATTTTTTGCCACATTCTCCAAAAGCGTTTGTGTTTTTTTCTGGTGCTTGTGTGAGGCTGAAAGAGATGTGCAGAGGTGCTGCCAGTCTTACCCTCCAGCCGGACAGGCAGGGGGTGTCCTGCACCTGTAGGGGGCGCTACCCTGTTCTTAGAGTGGCTGAGGCTCGGGGGGGTCATGCTGTAGGCTGTGAACTGCAGCAGCGCATCCAGGAGCCAAAAGCAATCTGAGGGGGGAGAGGAGAGAACCATCACATCAGAGGCCTGAGAGAGAGGAATTCAGTCAACCGTCTGCCCAGAGACGGGTGGTGGGAGGGTTCTCTACAGTACCTTTCTGCCTGTGACTGTCGTCTATGCAGTTGGAGTCTCCGTAGAGAGCTATCCGCCCACCCCCTTCCAAAGGGGTCTGATACAGCCCCAGGATGGGAACACTGTCCACCACTGCGGTCTCCTGTTTCAACACCTCCAGACCTGGAGAAGGACAAGGACAGAGAAGAGGGGAGAGAGAGAGAGAGAAAGCAAGAGAGGAGAAAAGGAGAAAGGAAGTGAGAGAGAGAGAGTGGAAAAAGAAGAGTAAAAAAAAAAATGAAAGGGGAGACAGGGAAGGAGGTGGAGAAACACAGAACATTAAGAATATGGCATCAGGTGACCGTGGTAACAGCAGCCAGGTGTGCTGAATGTGTTGAAAGAGGCGGAACTGCGTGTCACCTTGGTCCTTCAGGGTCTGAGCGATGACGATGCCATCCTCGGGGAAGCGGGCGATACTGCAGCCAGAGGCGTAGTACACTGTGGGGGTGGGGATATTATACATTACAACCTGCTACTCAAAACTGCAGACAAATGATCAATTCTGACCCACAAAAATTAAAATAGAAAAGATCAAGCATATATTTGCCTGTATTTTATTTATTTATTAAATCGGACACCTAGACAAGAATTCAGAGGTCAGAAGTCAAAGGCCCTGAAAGCACTCCCCTCCAGCTGCCCATGAGCGGATATGGGTGTGTTCAGACCAGCAAAGGCACGTCTTAGGCTGCATCCCAAAACACCTGTGAGCTAACCATTCCTCTAAGCAATACTGATCTCTGATCAGTACTCAGGCTGTGACCGGTGTGGTGCTCAGTCGCTGTGTGCTGATCAGAGATCAGCAGTGATGTTGGGCAGGGCGGGAGAAAAGCAAAGAATTACTGTCATGGTCGGCCATAGTGAAGTCTCCCTCGTACAGTCCGTCACTGAAGGCCATCCCCCACACTGAGATCAGGTCATTCAGTGCCGGCACGTTGGCACCCCCTGTGTCCGGCATCCACCACTGCCTGCAAACCACATTCCAACACAAAAGGCCACACCGATCACCCATCGGCTCAACGAACCGTCCTCTGTTCCCACAGGAAAAAACAAAAAGCAGTGACCAGCAAGCACGGCCTGGAAGTCTCTGCTGCGATTGTTTGATTACCGATGTGACTGGTTGGCGATTGGCTGATTGACATGTAATGAGAGAGAAAATGGAGTAAATGGTTCCCTCTGTGTAATGTGCATTAAGAAGCACTGCGTGTCCATCCTTACAGACAGATAAAACTGAAGGCCAGTGATGTGTAAATCAGGAAAAGATGACGTCACCTTTCAGGGAGAGATAATAGGCCGGAAAGATAGGGTGGGGGCCTACCTGGTGTTCTCGTCGTAGAACTTGACCTTCCTCATGACGGAGGTGTTGTACCAGTCGCTGAAGACAATGAGGGACAGCCCGTTATCAATGTCCCTCCTCAGTTTGCTGATCTCCTCAGGGAAGTACTCCTCCTCACTGTCCACCATCAGCAGGGTCCCTGCACACAACCGTCACCGGTCAGAACGACCACACGGGACTGCACACGACCGCACGCAACTGTCACCGGTCAAATCATTAATGAGCACACGCTAGTCTCATATCCACTCAGAGCAGGAAGCCTGACCACGGTCACTCTCTCCACAGCTTCCACTCAAACCCCTTCAAACTCATGCAGTCCATTTTAATTCTAATTACCCCACTAACAGAACATCTTATTCCTAACCCTTGTATTCAATTTGAGTTAATAATATAATTTATATACAGAAATTTTTATTAAGTTGGGTCATTTCCATAAATGAATAACACTCTGAATTTCACAGTAGACAGGACAAGTGATCATTCAAGCACAGCTCCCACTGAGAGTTAATGACTGCGGCTCTCTCTGTCCCGCTCTGGGACTGAAAGGGAGGGGTCTGTGCTAGTCTCAGAGGATGGAAGGACGTTCTCACCGTACTGACTGGCATCGAAGCAGGTGAGGGGAGCACCCAGCACCTCCACGAAATACCCCATACTCCTCAAATGCTGATACATGTCCCTGAAGTTGGTGTGGATGTGGTCTCCATTCCTTTGGAAAACAATGTAAACAGAAATCAAAACTCTCAATTATTATTCTGGACAAAAGGAGAATGTCAGCTGAAAGCATACAGGGCCGAGGTGAAAAAGCCGACAGACATGAAAATCCTCTCAGCTGCTACATCTGATGGCATTACTGAGCACTTTAAAAATACACTTTCTGCATCGCCAAGCTAACATATGCCAACAACCAGGATAACACAGCTATAGGACATGTGTTGTGCCTGAATCTGCCTCACCTGATCAGGTACCGGTCAGGTATTGAGGAAGAGTACCTCCCCTGTTAGAGCTGGGTGTGAGGAAGGCCTGCAGCACTCACCAGTCCAGAGGATCGTTCTTCATTCGCAGGTTGTCTCGGGGGAAGTAACCGGGAGGGTAGCGCAGATTGTGGTACTGGTCCCACAGCACCCTCTTGCTGCGAGGAGGAGTCGGTACAATCTTCACCTTCACAGGCAGCTTGATGGTGGAGGTGAGCTCGCCACCTACTGTGGACTGTGGGGGGGACAAAGGCAGAGGACACGGGTTCAAATCCCAACACCCCTGCTTCCGGGGGCCCTGAGCTTCAGAGAGACCCACCCAGCACAGAAGCTTACAGGTGAGATTCTGCTGGGAAAATGTCTCAAGAAGGGATCAGGTTGGCCAGAGCTTCAGACTCGGAGCCCTAAGGTTGTCAGTTTGTTACTTAATGTTGAACTCTCCACTAAGAATCTAACTGTCGGTTAAATCATGAGAGTTAAAGACTAAAGCCTACTAAGTAAGTGAATACTGATGAATCTGTGACTCCTAAAAAAACCTGAATTAGAAACCCAGTTTCCATAACAACACCCCAAATGATCAGTGGAGGGGCGGAGCCACAAGGGTCAGAAGGGCACTGAGCCAGTGACAGCTTTCCCTTTTTCTCCTCTTTGTTACCCACAAAAACAAGCACTGTTTTCTCTGTAGAGCAGAAAAGGAAGAAACAAAAAAGATGAAGAGAGATTTTTTTGAAGGAGATTACAGGGCTCTGTGCACACAGATAACGCCTTTGAAACCACTTCCTCCGATGATACACTCTTACACTCCGCCAAAACAGAGTGGGGGGTGGAGGTCTGGGAGAGAAGTCAAACCCGATAAGGTAGCACCAACACAGATATCACTGCCAAAAGAAAGCCAATCCAGGAGACCTTTAGATCTGAAATCAGTGTACACCACGTGATTTATCCCACCTGGCCTGAGATCTAAGGGCTTCAAACTGAAATGGAGTCAGTTGGTGACCTTGTGTAAATACAACCAAATAAAACGATATCTCTGAGTTATCAAATCCTTGGGAAAGAGGCCACTTCCAGCTCTGAGGCTAGTTAGACAAAACTTTTATCACTGATATGACTAAATGTTGGCAGAGTTTTCAGCCAAATCATTATTGAAAGTAACACAATGGGAACTGCTACTAAAAACAGTGCTCTGTGTTTGAGCTACAGTCAGGATGCGTTTAAGCCAAGCTGATGTCAAACAGAATAAGCGACTGCCGTGTGACTGTCAAAACACTGAATTAGTCTTCAATATCATCTCTCTCTTTAAAAAACATGCTTCATGTTTCCATGTTACCATTTTAAGCAGCAGATGAATGTTTGCACAAAGCAGAATAAGAGCAGAACAGACACTGCCAGCTTAACCCCAGACACCGGGACTGGTGCTTCAGGGCACATGAGATGTTGTGTTAACCAATCGGTTTGTAACACTGTGAGAAGAGGCTCCTCCCCCCGGCCCCGTCACTCACGTCGTTCTCAGCTGGCGAGGCCACAGTGACCATCACGTGACCCTGAGCGATGCCTTCCCACGATGCCGCTTTCTTGGCGACGGAGATGGAGACGGCAAGGTAGCCCGCCCACGGCCACAGGACGGGCGAGTAGGACACCGCCACGTCGATGTGGTCGCCGTTCTGGGGCAGGTAGGGCTGCCAGATGGGCTGCAGGGCAAGAGGGGCAAGAGATTTCAGCAGGGGGCAACAACATAACTCACACACAACATTGACCATTAATTTATTACATTATTACATTATTGTCATTTAGAGAACTCTTACTCAAGGTACTTATATAGGTTACAACTTTACATGTTGTCCATTTATACAGCTAGATATTTACTGAGGCAACTGTGTTAGAAGTATCTTGCCTAAGGGTACAGCAGCAATGTCCCAGTCGGAGATCAAACCAGCAACCTTTCAGTTATGAGCCCTGCTCCTTACCACTGCGCCTACACTGACCTGTTTCAAATGGTTAAACTTAAGTGACAGGCATTCATTAACTCAAAATGCTATTCCAGCCATGTCCTGACATACATTAAGGGGACACAAATAGCCTGGTACACGCTAATGAGCAGTCATGCATGGCAAAATCTCCCACAATACCCTGCAGCTCTGAGCTGCACCACTGCAGGCGGAGGGAAACACACCCACCACCAATCAGCACCAATCAGAGAGCAGCTTCAGCTGCCAATAGGAACGCGGAGCTGCTCCTCACCTTGTCGACGATGCGGCCCGTCACGCCCATGCCATTGAGGATGGTGACGTTGACGATGGTGGGCATGCCGCCGTAGTAGATGGGCTGTGAGCAGTACGGCCACATGTAGGGGCACTCCGTCAGGTCGATGTAGCTGGGACTCAGGCTAGAGCAATCAAACAATTAGCACAATACCCTATAATCTGTGTGTTTGTATATCCTATAATAACTCCAAAGTTCTACAAGTTCTCCTGTGACAAATCATTCCTGATGAACTCAACACCAGCACATGATAATGTACTTCTGGCAATGAGGTGCGGGTTGCTTTTCTAGGCTACAGAATGGATCCCTGTTCAATTAGGTTGTGTCACCAACAGATGGCGTGGAGGACATCACTGATGCTAGTGGAATAGGACTGTGCAAATCGAGGCAGAAGGAATGTTGGGATGGAACATTTAAACGCAAACTGAATGCAAATTGAAAGGGGCTGACAGCTAAAGTGAAAGTAAACAGGCTGGGAACCGAAAGGGAGCCGAGGGCGGGGTGGTGAACATGTGCGCGGGCTGTGGGCGTGGCCGGTGTACCTGGCCTGGGGCCGGTAGCTGTTGAGGATCTGGTAGGCCCGCAGGAGGTCCAGCTTGCCGTGGCCCTGCTCGAACATGTTGACCCCCGGGAGGCGCCGCGCCGAGGCGATCAGGGCCTGCTTCATGCTGGCGGGGTTCACCAGCTCCCGGTTCGGCACGGTGCTATGGGGGAGGGCAAAAGGTTACACACAAACTCAACTGCCTGCTGGACCTGAGACCTGGAGAGGCGGGGCTGAGGGACAACAGCCAATCAGCAGTAGAGCCAGAAACTGAGAGTCAGAGCAGGGCAGATGCTTGCCTGTCAGAGAGAGAGAGAGAGAGAGAGAGAGACAGACAGACAGAGAGAGAGAGAGAGAGAGAGAGACAGAGAGAGAGAGAGAGACAGAGAGAGAGAGTTGGGGGTTGGGGGTGAGAGAGAGAGAGAGAGAGAGAGAGAGAGAGAGAGAGAGAGAGAGAGACACAGAGAGAGAGAGAGACAGAGAGAAAGAGAGAGAGACAGACAGACAGACAGAGAGACAGACAGACAGACAGAGAGAGAGAGAGAGAGAGAGAGAGAGAGAGAGAGAGAGAGACAGAGAGAGAGAGAGAGACAGAGAGAGAGAGAGAGAGAGAGAGAGAGAGAGAGAGAGAGAGAGACAGACAGACAGACAGACAGACAGACAGACAGACAGACAGACAGACAGAGAGAGAGAGAGAGGGAGTTGGGGGTGAGAGAGAGAGAGAGAGAGAGAGAGAGAGAGAGAGAGAGAGAGAGAGAGAGAGAGAGAGAGAGAGAGAGAGAGAGGCTACAGCTAGTCAATCAATAAAAGTACTCTGGACACATATCCTCTCATTCACTGAGGCCTTGGGCTTTTTACTCCCGCAAGTGGTCAAGAGAAGGCCATCAACATCATTAATTCCCTTCGAGCTCCAAGGAGAATGAAGAGGTCAAGTGAGCCACTTACAGGGAGACAGACAACCAGGCCTTTAAACTGGACCTGCGTTTCAAACGGGAAACAGCAGCAGCCATTTACCAGCCTTTGCCAGCTGTCAACGCTCCGTCCGAGCCCCTCGGCCCTCTCCAGCTGCAGCTACATGACCACCACCCCCCACGCCCACCACAGCAAACCCCCCCCCCACGCCCACCACAGCAAACCCCCCCCTCACATGCCCACCACAGCAACCCCCTGGTAAACCAGGCACTCACAAACAAAGCTGGGATTTTCCACACACAGAGAGAGAGAGAGAGAGGGAGAGAGAGAGAGAGAGAGAGAGAGATTGAG
>CM032885.1:36655758-36715758 GCA_019176425.1 Megalops atlanticus
CCATAAACGCCATGAGGCAGTGTGAGAAATGACAGGTATAGCTTGTGTGCGTATAGCGGTGCATTACTCCAGGGAAGCAAATTTCTATAACGTTATAAAATCATCTGCAATCATATAAGCCATTATCATCACGCTGGAGAAATCCGTTTATCTGCAGCTCTGGGTGAAACAGATGAAGCTTCTTCCCTCGAAATCTTATCAGCACCACAGTCTAATCGTGCAAGAGCAATTTCACGAAACGCAAAAGCACCAGAGCAAAGCCCCTGGCGGCAGACAGCTCAGTTTTAATCATAATAAGAGCTGCTGACTGGCAAAGCCCAGCAGGTTACAGCCAGGAGTAATCTGAGGTAGCCGTTTGATTCATTTCAATGAGGAAACACAGATCAGCGTGCACATTTCTGATGATCATCGCTGCTGCCGCCATCTAAAAGTGAGAGACGGGATCATTTCATCAGATGTTCATTACCAGGCCTGCTGTAAGATGGGCCTGGTTGAGTCCGAGCTCCTGGAGGTCTGAGCGCAGCGTTCAGGGCCGTTATTACCCACCTCCCGTCACAGCGGTGTGAAAGATGAGACGCTCGGTGTGGGGTCCTCGCCGGCTCCATTGGGGCGAGAGACACCGGGCCCTGATTGGCCACAGGAGAGGTAACAGACAGCACGCCACAGGGCGGAGTTACAGCAGCGTCACGCACCGGATCAGCGAATCATCTGCGGGGGCAGTGCGACGCCGCGGCACAGCGCCACAGGAGCGTCAGGAATGTCTGCAGCCGTTACCCAGGCAACCATACGGCCCTTACTAACGCCATCTTAAGCGGCAGGGCCGCTCGCCCATGTCACTCAGGGTGAAAGGTCAGCCTCAGACACAGACAGGGTTTGACTTCCCTCATTTACAATTCACTCGTGCTGTAATCATAAACATGTTCAACGGCTTTAAATGCTCTTTTTATTTGGGAGTTGGGGCACAACTGGGCGGGGGGCTGAGAGCAGAGGAAGGGGTGGGCAGGAGGGGGGCGGGTGGGGGCTCTTAATTACCCACACAGAGGAGTCTTTCACTACAGCACTCACAGGGACCCCACCCAGTGCCCCCAAACAAACACACACACACACACACACACACACACACACACACACACACACACACACACACACACACACACACACACACACACACCCCAGCCTGGCTCCACAGAGTCTTTAATCAGCCCGGCCACACCTCAGCCAGAACACAGTCACCCTGACCGGACTGGGGCGGGACTCCTGTCAGGCGCCCCCAAACCACCAGCAGCAGCACTGCTGGGAAAGCATCCTTTATTTAGAGGGGTGGGGACGGCCCCGTCCCACAACCCCCAACTCTCAGCTTACAGGCCTCCAAAAGGACAGAGACGGAGACCGAGCCCGAGCCCGAGCCCGAGCCCGAGGGGGTTCGGATCCGAGCGCCACAGCCTGAGAGACTGTGGACAGGAAGCATCTACCCACTAACCATATAAAAAATATATATATATATTTTTATATTTTTATTACTCTTTTGTTAAGCGCTGCTAAAGCAATATTCACATAAATATGCGAACATCTGTGTGGACATGCCAATAAAGCTTGTCTCAATAGAGAGAGAGAGGAAGAGAGGAAGAAAGAGAAAGAGAGGGAGGGAGAGGGGGTGGGCGTGTTCTCCGAAAGACATTCCAGACGGTTCCTCTCCTTAAATTACAGGGGACTGGCAGTCACACAGCTCCGCCCTCCCTTCTACCCCAAAGAGTGTCGTACATCATACCATCTGAGAGCGAGTTTAAAAACCAAATACCCTCACAACTCGCCGTCACTTCACAGCTAATCCTACCAATCCCTGCTGAAAATCTGCACAAAACCAGACTCTTTCCCAGGCCTCACTGGCTGCAGACCCGACTCCCACGGTCTGTACACAACCATCAGCCCTTACTGATTGGGTGAATTACATGACTGTTGACTGGGTACCTCATGCGATTGGTCACAGGGTCACCATGGAGCACACAGCAGAATGTCTGTCACACGAACACGCTAAAGATGAGAGTGGGTTTGTGTATGTAAGGGGCACAGAGGGAGGTGGCACCTAGAGGGGGATACAGAGGGAGGGGGTATGGGGGGATAGAGAGGGGTCAGAGAGGGAGCAGGTAGATTGGGGGGGGTTACAGAGGGAGGGGGGGAGATTGGGGGAGTTAGAGAGGGAGGGGGGGCAGTGGGCAGGTGTTGTCACGGCGGGACGGGCGGGTTTGCACACTCACAGTCGGTGAACTTGAGGCTGCGGAAGACCTTGCGCTGTGGGGTCACCCTCTTGATGTAGGGGTGCTCCTGCAGGGTGAGGAGGCTCTGCTGGGGGGCCTGCCGGATCTGCACCACCTCGAAGTCGCTGGGGTAGTCGCTGGCCGGGTTGTCCCGCGGGACGATGCGCCAGTCCACCGCCTCCGAGCTTTGCAGTGCGCTGCCGATGAAGTGGCCCCGCGCCCTGGCCGTGAAGTAGCCGTTGAAGGTGACGATGTACTCTGCGGGGGGGGACAGGGGGGCCACACATCACTCAGCGGACACAGGTCCAGCCACAAGCAGAATCTAACCGACCACTGCCACTCAGCACTGGCCATGAAACAGGACGATCTCATCCACCCACTCATCCACCCACCCACTCATCCACTCACTCATCCACCCACCCACTCATCCATCCACCCACTCATCCATCCACCCACTCATCCATCCATATGGAGTGAGGAACTCGTGAGGGGAGAGTGACCCTGCAGGGATCCCATGATTACTGGAGGTGCCACAGCTGTGATGATAAACTCTTCTGTACCAACCGATTTAAAAAGAAAAAAAAAGCAGCTTTGCCCCCACAGCAGAGCCGTCATGCCACCAGGGCATGTGATGGAACATGATCCACGCGTTTCTGGCTTTCTGTCACCCCCAAGAATATTACTTGGACTCGAGACAACTACCGCTGATGTACTCCTCCTACTGGGGTGATACATGGCAGCCATTTTGGGAAGCCGATGTGGGGTCACAAGGAATCATTTAGCCAGTTAAAATGAGAGATAGATCAGAGGTCAGAATAAAGATCAGCTAAAAAACCAAGCGGGGCGATTTGCCAGGCCACAAGGAAACCCTCTACAAAAACTCATAAACACTATAAGATCTTTAAACATCACATTAGATCCTCAGTGAGTCAGGATTTCTGTCTGAAAGCTCATCCAAAGAGGAGCATCTCCTAGAGCAGTGTCCCCATCCAGCAGGATAATGCTACAGCATGATGAGGCTGCCATTCACCCACAGGGTTACACAGCGAGCTCATGTCACCACACCTACATTATCCCCCAGGACAGCTTTGCAAGATTACTGTCAACATTAATATGGAAGAGACCCTTGTCTTATAAAGCCAAAAGAACATTACAAATTACAGGGCTGTGTACAAATAAGCAAGCACAATACATCCAGGGACACCGGTCTGAGCTAGAGACGCGCAGCTATCAACAAGTCCAGACCTGTAAATGTTTACGTCTGGTTACGAGTTGGAAAGAAAGCTAGAAAGAAGTGTCACTTTTTTGTCGGTCATATCTCTTTCTAATCCTGCTACAACGCTTATCGCAGCAGCCTGGGGTATGGGGGCAGTCAGACAGAGAAACTCCATCCGCACAGGGTCAGAGGCATGACCATCTCCTCCAGAGACGAGCTGCATTCTGCTGCAGCTACACACTGCAGTGTGTTCACACCGCTCCAGGACACAGATTTCCTCTTGCTGTTGTTAACTTTTAATTAATTAGTTATGCAACCCCACTCAGTTCTGCAGCAACTAACAGCCAGACGCTGCCTGACACATCCTGTTCACACAAGCCCAAAAATCTCAACCGTTTTAAAATCTACCAATTAGGAAAACACCACACATGAAAAAAGCAGCCCGAAGCCGACACCACAGATGCGCTGTGAGCTCAGGAGCTGCCCCATCCTCCCCGTGAGGCTGTGCTTAATTTTATACAGGGAATGTGGTGTGACAGGATTTCGGCCGTTTTCTTTTTGAGGAACAAAAGCCGAAGTCCCAGGGACATCCCAGCGAACACCCAGTTCTGCCAAAGAGATAAAGCAGAAATGCAAATTGATGACATTAACCAACAGACCTGTTTTACCGTCAGACAGACTGGTGCTGCAGGTCCAGCACTGTGTACACAGGTGAGATACCTGTCCCAGGTGCTCCAAGCCACACCTGACCTTCTCCTCAGGTGCGTGATCACTGCCTCGCACCTCCCGCCTGTTAGACAGCATTCCTTCTGAGGAGGGGTCGTTAAACTCTCGTGTTTCCCCAGCGAGTAGATAAACACGCTCCAGCATAGAGCACACCTCTCCCTGAGTGCGCATTACGCCTGTCTGTCAGCGGTGCCGTTTCCATTAGGGGCACCAGAGTCGACCCTTGGAAGTGAATGTGGAAAAACAGCGCGGAGACTTCCACGAAAACAGGTGTAGTTTGCATTTGTATCTGCGAGCACGGACGCGCTGGCTGCACGCGCATTCGCATGGCCTCAGGCACCGCTGGTGCGAGGGAAACAGAGGCAGCGATGTAATCTCCAGCATCGCGGCCGGAGGGGAGGGGTCTGCACCGAGGCCTTTCTGCTCAGGCAGAGCTGGAGACACCTTTCTCTGCTCCCACGACCAGGGCAGGACCCTCTGACCCTGCGCTGTGTTTCACAGATGAAACGCGCCAACATCGCCCGCAATTCCCCTCTGAAAGCACGTCACAGTAAACCACCTATTAAAACAGGTATTAATGTACTGCTGCGCCCACTCCGCCACCCAAACTCCCCAGCGACCCTCTACCCCGACCCACAATGCACTGCTCTCTGAGTGGGGAGGGAGGGGCAGATGAATGAGGCTTTGGGGCCGGCACAGAGCAGGCATTCACGGGAGACCGGCACGCTGTGAATATCGCGTTTTCTTCTGGCACATGAAGGCGTGCTCGGGCCTCTGGGTGCCGAGCCGCAGGGCCCCCAGACCAGGGTCAGGGCATTTTCGCATTCTGGGCCCACGGCCAATGAACACTGAGCTGCAGGGACCTGAAGGCGGCGGGCAGGGGGCGGGGTTTGAGGCCGGGCCGCATCCCACTGTCTCCAGCCACGCCTCCTGTGCCCTGCCTGCCCCGCCCACCACGCCTGCTCCCACTCAGTCAGAAAACACAGACACCTTAAATCAGTTAGACGGCCTTCCACAGGGTGCCATAAGCCCAGCAGCCTCAGGGCTGGAGATAAAGACAGAGAACAGCACTGTAAAGAAGCACAATACCCATATGCTTCACTCCCAACCCTGAGGGTACAGCCACAGACACTCTATATTCTGACCAGATATTCAGCTCCGTTCCTCCCCACTTCATTGTCTAGAGGGCTCTGGTTGGTAACAGGAGGTTTTTGTCCTGGTTGTTGCTATTCTGAGCCCACAAAACAGAACTTTTACAGTTTCAACAAAGGAAGAGACAGAACCTTCGATGTTAAACACAGGAAGCTGACTATCTGGGTAACACCCTGAGTATCTGTGGTGCAGCCTCCTGCGTGAGGACCCCGCGTCTGGGAGGGGGCGGGGGCAAAGCCATGCAGCCGGAGCTGCGCTTCAGGAGAGCAGCGGCTCACCATCGTTCATGCACTGCTTTCACTGCAACGTAAAGGCACAACACCGCATCCTCCTTCCACATTTCCCCCCCCCGCCGTGGGAATGACCACCTGCGTCTGCAGATCGCCAAAAGAGAAACTTAAACAGCGCCAACCGCACGAGACTGGTCCAACCTGAGGCTCCTGTTCACTGTCTTTTATATTCATTACATATAATATTTAGTGCAACCGGTTCCCCACAGAAAGCCGAAGGCAGAGAGCAGGCAGAGGGGGAATGCACCAGGCCTGCGCTGCCAGACATGTGGGCGACACATTTCTGCACGCTTCCTGAACGGGGAGACGGTCTGCAGATGCAGTTTTCTCTGGAGCGGCGATTCTGGACGACCAGCTCAACACAGCCGTGCTCACCTTCCGCGCCCGGCCTGTGAAAGGGGTGGAAGCTCCCTGCAGGGCGGCTTTCTTTTTCCTCTGTGGGAGCAGTTTCTATCGCTTGCCCACACCCCAATGACACCGAGCACTTAAGCAGAGAACGTTAATGACGCAGCCTACACATTCGGCATTCCTTCTCAGTTCACACACTATTTAAGTTGGTAATAAAGACTTCTACTTCGGAATTTTCCATTTTAATTTTTGATTTTTCATCTTGAGTTTGGTGATCTTGCTACCAAAGAAAATGTTTGGCTTGTGGGTTTTAAGTGTATGCTGCCACCAAAGCAGTGGATTCTGGGATTAAGGAAACACAAGCACCAACACTCTACACAACCCCTCAAAGGAGGAGTGTACCTCCTCTTTACATCCTGACGACCGCTCTGCTGCTACACTGCCATTCAGTAATAAAACATTACCCAATCAATTGTGCAGATGCTTGTATTCAGCAACCCTCAACAGAAGATCCAAAGAAAGAAATCTAGAATTTGCCAATTGTGGGTCTGACTTCAGTCTGTTTTTTCCCAGCCTGAGAGGTTCTCAGATGGTGGTCACATGACCAAACCCCACACACAGAGCAGTGTGGTCTCCTCCTTGGGGGGCTGCTGCTGAGTGTGTGAAACTTAACACCCCCTCCCCCCCCGGCTGCCACCACCATTTCTGAATAATAGGTGTGGAGCATACTGGAAAAAAAAATGTCTACTTGCTCAACAAATGAGTGTTCTGGGATTAGGCCTGTGGTGCTTCTGTGTTTGCTTCCATTTGTTTTCATGGACAGCTCTGAGAAGCCTTCAGCCCTCCTGGCAGACTGTCCCATTTAATGTCGGAAACCGGGGCTCGCTTTTGATTTTGGCACCATCTGGACTTTGCCACTTCATATCTCTTGAAGAATGTGAGAGTTGTAAAAATGGATGGAGACAGCACAAAGCATAAAAAAAACAATCACTCCAACCGACTTACCGTGTTCCACCACACTTGTAGAGAACTCCACCTTGAGGGTGAGGTGAGAGCAGTTCACACAGTGAAGCCCCGCGATGGTGGGCGGGGGGATGGAGCCTGCGCCCCCCTCCTCTGTCCCCACAGAAGCCCACCCCCCAAAGAGCAGCAGCCCCAGGACAGGAAGCCACAAGTGCACCAGAGCCATGGTCCCTACCGCCTCTGTCAGTGTCTGCCCACAGGGAGCCTTTAGTCCCTCCACGCCACCAGGGGGAGCTGCTCACAGCAGTAAAGGACTGAATCAAACTGAAAGCAACAAACTCAATGGGAGCAGTTTAAAGGGGGGAGAACAGGGTGGGGTGTCATGGTCCATTCCACACAATCCTGGATCGCACAGGGCCCGCGCTCTCTCATTTCTTTCTGCGTTTTCTCTCCATCTTGGGCCGAGTTTCCAGCGCGGTGCTCAGTCATGCAGAGGGAAGCAGGGCGTGGGGGGGTCCATACTCGCACACCGGAGGAAGAGAGGGAACGAGGAGGGGGTGGGGGAGGGGTCCGCTGGAGACACCCTGCTGCAGCACCTGCAAAGGAAAGACAAGGACATCAGCATCACCACCTCAGACCTGCTGCTCTGCGATTAGAGAGGCACAGCCTGAGAGAGAGAGCGTGTGTGGTGTGCGTGTGTGTGCGTGTGCCTGTGAGCGTGTGAGACACCAGGCTGTGGGCGGCCCGGTTTCTCGGACACACAGGATGTTCGTCTGTATGCACAGGCAAATAAACCCTGGTGTCCTGCCCCCTGCCACCCACACTCCCAGCCTGTTTACACTGCAAGGGTCAAGCTGAGGTGTTTACCCAATTCAGTAACGCTCACAAACTCCGGTGTTAGTTTCACTGCAGGGGACACATCTCCTGCACCAAAGACGCGCTCGAGGGTTCCTCTAACCAAACTCAGTGTGGAAAAATCCTCCTAAACATTTCCAGATACTCTGGACCAAAGACCTGGCATTCACTTTCATCAATAATCAATAGCATGTGGGAAAAGTAAACAATGTGCCGCGCTTTGGGGGAAGGCTGTGACTAAAAGTTTCTAAGAAGAAACATGATAATATTTCCTTAATCAAATTATGCTCTGGCAGCGGCAGGCACACCAGTCGGTCAGGCACTGAGGCCAAACAGCTGATGAAATATCCAGCAATTCTGGGGCGATTTACACAAGAATAAAGGGAGGGAGAGGTTTTTCTGTAACTGTATCCTGTCAACTGCTGTAAGTATACAGGAAGGTCGTGTATCCTTAAAACACCCTGGGCTGTGTTATTACACGCCCTGAGCAGACCAAACAAAACCAAGCAAGACAAGACTAAAAAGCGCAGGACAGCCCCAAGCCAACGTTCTCCCTGCCGCCAGGACCTTCTCTTAAAGGGACCGCTCCGCTCCCCGCGGCCGCCATGATCGGCCGGTCTGCACAGCTGCATGCGGAACCAAACCGAATCCACCCACAGTACAGCACAGCGTTTCGCCAAAGTACAGGACGTACAGCGGCCTCACAATCCGGCCGGGAATTCTGCTGCGTTTTAGCACTGGGGGTCCTGCAGTGGCTATATAAAATTACCCCCCACCCCCAGGGTACACTTTGTCTCGTAAAGATCCTGTTCCAAAACAAACCCCACCTCCTCCCAACCCCAACCACCCACCCCCCACCCCAGACTCCAGCTGTAGGGATTTGAATTTTGTAGCCTCCTGCAGCAGAAACTTAACCAAAGCCCAGCCCCCCAAACCCCTCTGATACCCAACCCTGTCTTTCAGGCTGGTTATGTAAGAGGGAGCTTTTTACTTCCGGAGGCAAGAGAAAAAACACACCGACAGCCCTAATGTGCAGGCCAGATGGGACCTCACAAATAAATCGACATCTCTACTTCTTCTGCCAGTCGTTCACGACACACACTGCTGTAAAAATGCTGCAAAGACAGCACCCATTTGAGTCAATGTGACAAAAACACACTGGCATGAGAAAACCTCTACCCAGCATGCTCTGGGAAATGTTGCACAGACATGACATCACTACCTAGGGGGTAAGACCAACATTGCTCCCTGTCTGCCTAAGGGTTTCTTTCTAAATACTGAGCACATTAAACGTGAACGTACAATTGGCCACATTTTAACAGATCAGTCCAGACAACAATAAAATGTCATTTTTTGTTCTTTACCAATTACTACCCTTATAAACGGCAAACTCATAGCAAACCTCATGGTTAATAACCTCCCTCCCCAGGAGCACTGAAGATAGGCCCAAGTGAGGATGGCACTAAAAAAGGTAAAGGGTTTTGCTGTTCCTTCCCAAACAGTAGAGGATGGATTCAGGCCAGATTGTCGTGACCATGGAAACACACGCACGCACGAGGGAGACCAGAACCCAAAATTCTAACATTCTGGGAAAATTTTTCCAACAATTATCCAGCTAGGTTTCAGGCAATAGGCCACAAAAATACACACTGGACCAATCTGACAACCAACCTACTACTAATAATGAAGACACTCCATCCCCATCAGTACTGAGGTTAGAAAGACAATTACATGTTTGGAAATTATACGAAGGAAATCACTGATACTGCAGCTGGGGAGCTGAAAACGAACTGACAATCATCTCCCAGATACTGGGGAATATAACAGGCAACGACATTCCCGTCATTTTTAACTGGCCATCGAACGAAGATAAAGAGTCTGTCCGAATTATAATATCTTGACTGACATACTACCACCAGCATCCGGCTGCTCTCTTTAATAGACAGCCTGGGGTCTGATGGAACCCGGTCCCACCGCGTTACCATCCGAACAGCATCCTTCAGCAAATTCAACAGCAGGAAAGTGGATCATTTTTACAACAGCTACCCGCCCCCTCTTTCTCTCCGTACCTGTTCGCTACAACAATTCCGAGACCTTCCCCGTCCTTCAGTTCCCTACAAACCTGCATATCCAGCTGGTTGGAAATACAATTATTGTAGAGACAGGACGATCTAGATACATAATTATAGCTAACCACCTAGCTACCAAGTAGGACCTGATTCAGTTAGCTAGCTGGCTTCCTAAATAACGTTAGCTACCTATCCAAATATTAATTAGCTAGATAATAAGGAGCTAACGTTACTTAGCTAAGGATAGCCATTACCAAAATCTGCTAAAACGATCCCCAGCGCCGTTAGCTCGCTGGCTACATACCTGCGGAGAAATGTGGCCGTGTTACAACCCAATGGCTCGCTAGCGTTAGCTTATAAACAAAACAACGAGAACTCTGTGCAAATCAGTATGCTACATGCTAACCAGGTAAAGTCAAGTCTAGCTCATCAACCCCGCAAACCAGCGGCCGTTTTCAACAGGAATGGCCTCACTGGCTGCTGTCAGCGTTTAATTCATGAATTCATGCAGCTGGTGTAATGATCTTATCTTAACTGATCATGTATCCCTAATACAGGCCTCCCGTCCGTACCCAAAGTCAATGCCGTTAGCATTATTTCATGGCAGCTAGTTAGCTGGCTAGCCGTAGTACCTAGCTAACTAACATTAGACAGTCTAGCTAGCTGGCTAAAAAAATAAGCCAACATTACAGGCCACGCTGTTTACAACAACGGTAACCTTAGCTAGCTAGCTTTGTTACGGCAAGCTGTATGAAAACAGATATTCAGGTGGTTAGGCAGCTGGTTAGTGGCTACTTCAGTATAACAGCATAGCTAAGCAAACGCTTGGTAGCTAGCCAAGTCCCGTTCAGATGAAATTATAGCAACACATGTGCGATGATCATACTCACTTCCTTGATTCGTTTCAACGACAGATGCAGATTTCCGACCCGACAGCAAATTAGGCAGCTAGCTACTTCGCCTACTTTATATTGATTGCTTTTGTGTGTTTCAGACCGCTACCAAGCAATTCCAGACAACAAAACTTCACTACTCTCCCAACACTGACGCTTTATCAACATTGCAGCATTCACTGGCGGTCCAAGACATCCCGAAGCCCGCCCACGGACATGCGCCAGCCAATCATCAGCACAGACACGGAATATTAACAAGACAGATACTGAAACTGCCCAATAACAGAGGACAAAATAATACTCCCGCCCATCATTTGAAATTGACGTTAGCTATGGCCAATAAAAATAAGATAAATCAGTACTTGCAGGTAGAACTAATGATTGGCAGGAATTGTATCAAATAGAAATAGATTTTATTTAAATATCACATGCGCAATCCATTATAAAGAATTAAAATATAAGGGTGGTTACATAAAGGATAGGCATTGACTTTGGCCAATCATCAACGAGTAAGGACGCTTGTAATTTGACGTTACACTGTTTCTATGGTAACACAAACAGCGTTGCAGGATACTTTGACGGTATTCGGGTAAAAGACAACAGCTATTTAAAGTTTGCAACAACTATAAATGTACCAAGTCAAAAAAGAAAGAATAACCAATCCGAGTCTTCAGTATTATTTCAATATAAATATGAAACAATAGAAATGCGAAAAGGCTTTCTGCTACTAGACAAGTTGATTGAGTGAATGAATTCTCAGATATCCCAATTTAGCTATACCAACGTTAGTGGGCTGAATAAGCAACAGTCTAGTGAACTGTCTGCTCCGTCGTGTTTAGTTTGCTAAATCGGGTACTTGAGGAGAAGATATCGCCCGGAATGCAGCCCAAGGAGCTGAAAGTGGTCCCACAGCAAGAAGGGGCTGGTTTGGACATTAACCTGCCACAATCCGAGGATGCCGTGATGCTTCAAAGAGAAGAGAACACGACTGCCAAAGGGGGTAAAACTTAACATTTATCTAGCTGGGTAGCTGGAGAGCGTGAAACCTAGCTGATTTAACCTTTTGTGTATTTAGTATAACATTACCTCTCAGTGACTTTGTAATATAGCTATACAAGATCAACTACACTGAATTTAGCTCGCTACATTCCCAATCCCATTTCAGATTATCTTGCTAAGATTTCAGCATGGTTGGGATATTTATTAAAGATTTTTTGTGAGGCTTGTGAAATATATTGTCAATATTATATTGACCATTCTTGCCCTTCTCTCAGACGAAGCCGTCTGCTCCACACACTCGGAAGCACGCGCTGCAGAAACGGCAGGCAGTGACGTAGTAACGACGAAAGAAGTTAAAACAACAGATGGGTCGAACAGTGACGTCAAGACACAACAGAGGAACAAGTCTGAAAAAGACAGGGGTCCAAGGTGATTAAGTACATTCCTATTAAATTACAGCTAATTACATCGTATGTGACACTGATCTAATTGTGCATGGATCAAACCAAAAGAGCTATGTCTTTAATGCATGCAGAAAACCATTGTTTGGACGAAGTTTGCTTTTCCTACAACAGTCGTAAAAAAAATCTAAGCAAAAAAAAGCTATGTGAACAGCACCACTGGGTACAATTACAATATAAATGAGGACAAAAACATTTATAATGATACTGTTTTTAAAAATATGATCTATTTAAATCTATTCTCCAGTACAGATTACTGGCCTGTTTTCTTTGCACATGAAAAAATGCACCCTATAGGGTCACTCAGAACTCACCGCTTGTTTTCTGAATGGTTTTCCTTTTTCAGTTTTAGAATGAGTCCTGTAACAAATATATTCAACTTCTCTATTATTTTACTCTGCAAACCACTTGCATGTGGTTCCAGTTTTAGAATGCTGAACTGCGTTTATTTCCTCCCACAGAATTACAAAGGAGTTCCTGAGAAATCACTGCAAGCAGAATAAACTGTATCTGACCCCTTACCTGAATGACACACTCTACCTGCACTACAAAGGTAGGGTTGACACCTCTGTCGCCACAGCATAGCAGCTCAAACTGATAGGATGGATCTTCAGGGGTGAATTTCCACTACAGAATTCATCATTGCAAAACAGCTGTCAGTGAAAAACTAGTAATGGAATCAGCTGGTGAGGACTGAATCATTTGTTGAAAATCTCCACTTTCTGTTTGGGGGGTGGAGGAGGGGTATAAAGGTGAGTTGCAAGTCATCTGTACTTGGAGCAGAGTATCTGTGGTTGGAGCTGAGTATCTGTGCTTGGAGCAGAGTATCTGTGTTTGGAGCAGAGTATCTGTGTTTGCGCTGCCAGGTTTCTCCACCATAGAGAACCTGGAGGAGTACTGTGGGCTGAAGTGCCTGTGGCTGGAGTGTAACGGCCTGCAGCAGATCCAGAACCTGGAGGCCCAAACGGAGCTGCGCTGCCTCTACCTGCACCAGAACCTGATCCGCAGGCTGGAGAACCTGGAGCCGCTCAGCAAACTGTGCACCCTCAACCTCTGCAACAACTACATCCAGGTCATCGAGAACATCTGTACGTGCATCCTACAGCCACGCTCAGGGACGGCTCCCTTTCCCTCCGAACACTGCAGCCCTCTTTTACTGCAGTCGCAATGCCTGAGACAGGCCTGCCGGTACTGCTGCCGCGGACCCCAGCTTGGCCCATTCTTATGGAGCCAGCCTGAGATGTTCTGGATTAGAGACAGTTGCTTTAAAGGTTCACATGCTTTACGTTTTAATGTGAGGCTTTAGACTGTTTAAAAATCCTCTCCATAATTCAGACTCTTCAGTCATCATCTCATGAAATGGGGCCATTGTGATGTTTTTCCTTGTAAGTGCTTGTTTTATTCTACAACCTTGAGAATGATTCTGTTTTCAAGATGAAAAAAAGCCTGTGGCAGGTGGCATCTGTCGAGTGTCTTATTTATTTATTTATTTATTTATTTATTTATTATATTATTTTTTCCTAGCATGCCTTCCTAAACTGAGCACTCTGCAGCTCGCTCACAATAGGCTGCAGACGGTGCAGGACATTGCGCACCTGGCCGACTGTCCCAGCATCAGTGTGCTGGACCTGTCACACAACAAGCTGTGTGACCCGGACATCCTCACTGTCCTGGAGGCCATGCCTGATCTGGTGAGTCCCACTTTCTCCTTCGCCCTTACTCCCACACTTCCTATCTCTCTGCCTCTCTTCCTTTGTCTGCCTCCCTCTCTCTTCCTCTGTGTGCACAAACATACGCTCATGACGTCACAGGCCAGGTGACATCATGGCCATGTCCCTCTGATGATGCTTTGCGTTTGAGTGGCGTCCTGCCCAGGGGGCGTGCCTAAACATTTCCCCTCCCCCATGGCAAACCCACAGCAGATATCAAATTCAAATTCAAATTTACAGAAGCTTTACTGGCATGACCACACATGTGGAGTCTTGCCAAATCAAATTTCACAAAAATATGCAAACAAAATGACAATTAACCTAAAAATATGCACATACATATACACATACAGAAACACACACACACTCACAATAGTATATATATTGTTATACAGGTTCTGGGAAGATGCTTCCCTCCCATTGTCTCTCTGTCTGTGGCAATCAGATATGTTCTGTGCTGCTAAAGATGCAGAATATTTTGTAATTTCTCTTCATTTTCCCATTGCTTTAATGTGGGGAGGTATATTTGGAAATATTTAAAGTATTTGTCTGTTATTGTTTGCAATTTAATACAGTGTAGGAGAAAGGGCATCTCTGTTTCTACTACACCTGTTTCACACTGACCACATAGCTTTGCTTCTTTTGGTAGCCATGACTGTCTGTCTGCCTTTCTCAGTGGCTAGGGTGGTGACTGAGCCTGTAGCTGGTCAGGGTCTGTCTCTGCTCTGTGTTTCTGATACGGGTGTGTGTAATCCTGATTTCTGTGACTCGTTTGTGGTTGTCTCTCTCCTGTCTCAGCGAGTGCTGAACCTGATGGGGAATGAGGTCATCAGGAAGATCCTCAACTACAGGAAGACTCTGATAGTGCGCCTGAAGCAGCTGACCTACCTGGATGACAGACCGGTGTTTCCCATGGACAGGTGAGGAGTCCCAGCACGGTGCCTCTCCTGCCCGTTACCGTTTTCTTCCACTGTCACACACTAGAGGGCGCTACGGGAGTGTTTAATGCAGGAAGGCAGGCATTTATTTTATTATGATAGTAATGTACCTTTCTTTATACAGCACCATTAATGCCAAATGTATCTCAAATTGCTTAACAAAGGAGGTAAATTTATATTCATAAGAGTAATAAAATGAAGTAAGATAAGGTTCAAAATTCAACAAAAATGCTTAGTGAAAACAAAACAGTATATAAGCCAACCAGTGCATGAAAATAAAAAAGTGCAGTACAACACTCGGATAGTGGAGAGTCAGGTAAAATGGAGGGGGCAGTGCAGGGCTGAAGGTGTGTACCACAGGGCATGTGTGGGTGTTGAGTGATGCCATTTAGCTGTTGGGTGCAGGGCGTGTGGGTGTGTGGGTGTGGGGGGTGTGGGGGTGTTGAGTGATGCCGTTTGGCTGTTGGGCGCAGGGTGTGTGGGGGTGTGTGGGTGTTGGGTGCAGGGTTTGTGGGTGTTGAGTGATGCCGTTTGGCTGTTGGGCGCAGGGCGTGTTGGGTGTGTGGGGTGTGTGTGGCTATTTGTTGCAGGGTGTGTGGGGGTGTGGGGGTGTTGAGTGATGCCGTTTGGCTGTTGGGCGCAGGGCGTGTGCGGAGGCGTGGGCAGAGGGAGGGCTGGAGGCGGAGCGGAGAGAGAGGGAGGCGTGGGAGACCCGGGAGAGGAGGAAGATCCAGGAGAGTGTGGATGCCCTGATCGCCATCCGGGACAGAGCCAGGGAGAGACGCAGACTCAAGGAGGAGCAGGAGAGAGGTTTGGCAAACGCGCGCGCACACACACACACACACACACACACACACACACACACACACACACACACACACACACACACATTGTCCTGCTCCTGAAACAGACACACACATACTTCCCTGCTCCTTAAACAAACACGCACACAAACACACACTGCCCTAGTCTTTACATAAATATCTGCACACTGCATACTGTGTGCATATATCATGTGGCACTGCCCCCTGGTGGTGGGAGGAGTGACACTGACAGTGCTTTTACCTGCTGTCCTCGGTTAGCTGGGTCTGCTGCACAGTCCTCTGTGGCAGAGGAAAGCCAGGACCCTCTCAGTGAATCCAAGAGCTCCGCCCTGCCGGAGAGGACTGAAGCGTTTGTGCAGCAGAGTCTTGAAGCCCATGAGGAGTTCCTGGAGACAGTTGCCAGGGGGGAGCCCCCTGGCATCGCCGTGGCAACAGAGGAGTCAACCCTCGGAGAGCAGGACTCCAGCACTCACTCACCTGCAGGTGAGACCATGGCTCTAAGCTCACCTGTGACTGGTCCACGGGAATGCGTCAGACTGTAAAGGCCAGCGTCTCCACACTGGTCATGTTTCCACGGTAACATAGTGTGGAGGACTGAACCATCACACCCCACTCAAACGGTTGTGGTTTTGAACGGTTCTTGGGAAAGGTGAATCACTAGTTAAATTGTGGAAATGAGTTAAAAAAAAGTATTCATGCTTCTCAGCCCTGGCTCTGAATGACTTCCACAGTACAGGGTTACTTGCCATCCTGAAACCAGCTTCGCCCTCAGTGCTGCAGATGTGCTAAAGTGCCATTCAGACGAGAGCTCTGTATCTGCATGTGAGGCAGTACAGTGACATCATCTCTGCTGTTCCTCTCTGTCCTCCACTCAGAGAGCCATGCTCAGCCAACAGACGATGGGGAAACCCAGCCAAACACAGAGACAGAAACACAGCTGATGACCGCTGAGGGAACCCAGCCAATCACGAAGCCTGAGACACAGCCAATGTCCACAGAGGGACACCAGCCAATCACAGAGCTGCATACACGGTCAACACCCCCTCAAGGATCCCAACCAATCACAGAGCTGGAGACAAGGCCCATGGCCACTCAGGGCTCCTTGGTCACCGAGCTGGAGAGCGCAGACCAGATAGAGACCATCCACACGGACAGCCCGTGCCAGATCCTCATCGATGTGAGTGCCTTCCCTAGTACTGCTCATTGTGACCGAGAACATAACCCTGAACTCTGTGTTCCTGCCAAATGACCTCATTATTACTGAAGAGCTGAACTACCTTTTCTGTCTTCTACCAATGCAGTAATGCTGTACTCCCAAATCTCTATACCGTCATCACTGAACTCTGAATTCCAGTTTCTTCTAACATTAAATGTAATGTGGTTTGGAAAGCCCTGAGGACCCGACCTCGATCCATTAAAAACAGAATAATTTAATTGAGCCATTTTATCACAGGATCTTCCTGATCTGGAGGAGGTGGACACAGAGGATCTCAGCGCAACGGACATTTTCACTTCACAGGTAATTTCCTCCAGCTGACAGGAACTAAAGATGAGAAGCAAAGGTGGGAGGCAGACTGGCAGTGTCTCAGAGTTTGAAAAGGCTTGTTATGAATAAATCTACTGTAGCCATTTTGTGTATTGTTTTATTTTTCCAGCATGTGCAGCGACCGAAAATTGAAGTAATCGGGGGCAGCAGCGATGAGAGTGAGTCAGAGGAGACGGACGAGCCGCCAGCCGTGACATCATCAATCAAGGACGCTCCCTCTGACCCCAAACCCGCCAAGGTCCTGGAAGTGGGGTCCCCAGAGCTGTTTCTCAGGGTCACCAACAGACACCTTCCAATCAAACCAGAGCAGCCAGAGCCCACCAATCACAGCACAGAAGAGGAGCTGGAGGCAGTAGACGGTGCCCAGTGGAAGAACATGGTACCAGAACCACTGAGCCGTCCGGACGAACCCAAACCGGACACAGAGTGCAGGAAACCGCGGTGTCTGATAGAGGAGCTGGATTAAAGGAGATTAAAGGAGAGGGCAGCCACGCCACATTCTCACGGGACTTTAGTGTTACATTCTGATCGTACCAATTCAGCAGGAGCACAACTGCCAGTCACCACCTGTGGGAAATCAGAGATGTGATCCTGCAGAGCCAAGCAGAGAATTTTGCCAGGCATGCATGTTGTTGAAATGAATGCACCTAGAGCTGTCCTGCGGGATTTTTACAGTTTTCAACACCTGAGGCCCCGCCTCCTCCAGAAAACTTTGACTAAACATAATTAGAACAAGCAGAGTAGTAAAAATGGTGACAGTTTTAAAAGCTGCACTCTGGATGGCCTTTCTGGACCAGTCTACAAGGAAGAGGACACCGTGACATGTTATACTGTTTATTTTGTAGGCACGAGTTTACACAAAACTACGACCAAGCCACTTCATCATAAAAAAAGTAAATTAAAAAATCTATTCATTATTAGCCTTCATTATAAACACACAAATAAAAACATTTAAAATACATAAGATACAAACACATAAAAAAGTTGGGGAGACAGTGCTGGTTTTGCTTTTTATGGACTGTACAGGTGTGAAATGCACAAAACACAATAAGAGTACATGTATATTTAAAAATAAAAAAAAAGGAATTTCTGCACTCTTACAGCTAAATGCCTTGTAGTTATCACTTTCTGATCTAGCCACTCTGCACACAGTGTATGTCGAGGAAAATAAAGCAAAGACGACTTCGGCTCAATTTGCTCCTTTCAAACAGTCTGTTTTTGTCTCGAGAATCTGATTGGCAACATTGTGAAGCCCCTGTATTTAGGCTGGGATTGTGTTTCCGCCCCAGAGTTGAGCAGTCTCCTGTAAAAGCTGTGAAAACAGCTGATTTCTGATTAAAGCTGTTTCTGAAAGATGTGTGGAATGCTGTCGTGAGTGTGGGTTATCGCTTTGCTGTGTCCTGCAGCCTGCTAATGGAATGAAGGCTATCCAGAGGTGAGGGTCATCTGCTGTGATGTCACAGTGAGGTCAGAGTTACACGGACACTGTGGGCTAGTCTCTCTTCTTCAGGATATCACTCAATACTACATGATCAGTCAGGGAAAAAAACAAGACTGAAGCAGATTTGGTCAAAACTGATGTGGAAAACACATGAGGGATTATTAATGAAATCTGAGTCACCACTGTTTTCACAATTTTTTTTAACAGTGCTGCATAAGATAACATCCTGAGTATGTTAACTTGTGAGCTACTAAAATAAAGGATGTTTATTTTCATTTAACATGAGTTCTGACATGGTTTTTGGTTGGCTAAGACGATCCTGACCGTTCATGAATAGGGTCATTTGTGACAGCGATAACCCACTGACAAATCGCAACAACAAAAAAAAAAAATTTAACAACCCAACCATTTACTCTATTCCACAGGTCACTTTAAAAGTGCTAGGGTCAGAAAGATACAGGTTAAAATGCCCCCGCAGTCTTTGAGCAGACAAAAAGCCAGGTCATGGACCAGCCCGGGAACAGAGGCGCGATGGTACCCCCGGGGGCCGCCCCTGCCCCCCTCCACAGCGAGACCAACTGCCACCATCGGCCTCCTGGCCTCCTCAGCAATTCCAGTATTTCAAAAACAAAGTAATTCACATCTCAATTCAGAAGAGAACAGAAAGCAGTTTCTACAACGTCAAAAGGATTCACACACAAAAAAATAAAGAAAATGACACCCCCTTCCTTCAAAAATATGTATTCACTGAAAGATATGTCCAGTAGCAAAATAACCAGCATTGAGTTCCTAAGTAACGTTCTTTCTGAATGGAAAAAACGGGTAGATACAGAAACAATCAATTTTCCAAAAAAAGTATTTATCTTAACATGAAACCAACAACGGATGCCAGCAAACGCATTAGGCCGGAGGACTGTAATCTAACCAGATTCTGCTTTATCACCTGCAGTTTCACAACAGACACATTTCCCATCATGCACTAGCTCGTCAGTGTACTGCACTGAGCCCAGGCCTGGCTGTGCCCTCACCTGCAGCACAGTACCTTCACTGTAGTGCCTCTATTTAGGATACACCTGCTTACGAGTTTGTCATAATGCATTCTTTTTAAAATCAATGCAGGTCGACAATTCAGACACATTTAAGTGAAAACTAGTGCATTTAAAAACAAACAGGGGTTTCAACTTACTAGCTGCACAGAAATGGGAAAAAACTTCAGTTCAGGAGCATAAAACAGAATACTTCATTCAAAGGCTATAAGGTGACCATCATTACAAGTATAATACTGGTGAGTACAAATTAAAATGAGAACAAATTTTTTTGTTTTTTTTTTTCTTTTTCTTGGGGTAAGAGGGAGAGAAACTTCACAGCAGTAGACTAGGTAAGAGTTCTCAACGGTCCTTCCAACAAACACAGGGTTACTTCCTCTTCCAGCTTTGCCTGGTTTCAGCTAGAGCTAAATAAACCTGGAAAAAACAAAACCTAAACTTGACACTGTCCTTCATGTGCTGCTTCCGTTGGAGACCCACCATGTGAACCTGACAGGCTGGGAGCAGCCATTTTCCTCACCAATAATTCGGTGTCTGTGGCCTGCCCCCCCAACATGATGTTCACTACCCTGTTGCAGGGGCAACAGTCCTCACTACAGAGAGAAAACGCATCACCAAGGCTCAGTCTGCAGACAGAGAGAGGCGGAGTCTCTCCCTCAGAACAACAGCCAATCGGATTCTGTAACTTCAGTGTTGACCAAGGCCCACTGGTGCAACACAGACAGGGAGCAGAGACCTGCAGCTCGATGCTGAATTACTACCCACCCTTTGCTCAGCAAGGCTGGTTAGGATCAGGGAGGGGTAAGCTGTTCCTGGCTTCGTGTGTAGGGACAGAGTTCCTCCACTGACTGTGACATCATCAGCCTGTGCCTCCATGCTCAAAACTCAGGGCTGATGAGATGGAGGCCGTGCTTTACAATGCATGTTTGTATATTACCCAGAATTCACAGGAGCACAGACATTCTAGGCCATCATATTAAGCACTGTTCTAAAGTAAGGGTAGGCGAGTTTATGTCGCGTATACCTCTTTTCTACTGTTAAGCTGGAACAAGACTGGCATGAGTTATAGCCAAAGCGGGCCGGCCTGGTACAGCACCGCTGCTTTTCCACTGCAGCACCCAGAACCAGAGCAGTCCTGCATGACGCTCATTCTGAAAGCTGGTGGAGCTGCCCCTTTCCCACAGAGCTGCTGCTCCCGGCTGCTCGCTGTGGTCGGTGATGGCAGCCCGTTCCTCTCTCAGCTTCATCTTTCTCTGCTCAGCTTTTAGCAGCGACACTGACGCAGGCGGCACAGCGATGCCTTTTCCTCACCCCGCCCTCAGCTCGCTAACGCCTCGCACAGCTCCGATGACACTCGCCGGCTGGGCTGACGCAGGCCAGCAAGCCAAAAAGGTCATGGAGAACAGAGAACCACCCAGAACTGTGACTAAGCCAGCTGGAGTGGGAGAGGTGTTTCTGTACGAGCAGACACCACTCTCACCGTGAGGTCATCAGCGCTACGAAGCGCAAGGGCATCGCATGTCAATGCGCCCAGGAAGCAGGGATGGGGTCAGAGGTCACTGCGGACAGGCAAACGCCTGCAGTGCATCAGCTAGCACAGATGATGTCACTGGCTGTCACCATGGAGACCATGTGAGCCAGGTGAACAGCGGATTTTATGGGAAAATGGGTGTTCACGGGGGCGGGGCCACTGGTGGGTGGAGCAGCAGAACAGGAGCCTGGCGGGGGCGGAGCAATGGCACAGGAGTGACAGTCACAGGGTGAGAGAGAGTTTGGCGTCTTCACTCCAGCTGTGTCGCACTGTGATTGAGCTATCAGTCACAAATACAGACACTGCAGGAAGACAGCCCTACATAACCTTCAAAACAATATACAGGAAAAATAACTTCATTTTTACCCAAAAATGGCATTACTTGGCCTTCACCAAACATTTGGTGATTAGGTGAGTTGAAACTAACTTCAAAATCAAAACGTGAATTTGGCCATTATAAATACGCTGAGATTACTCCCAGATTTTCTCTACCGGACAGCCTTTCAAACGCCTGTTGCAGCTTTTCCTTCACCTTCGCATTCACCTGCCTTTCTTGCACCATCTCATTTCACAGCAAGGTTGTAGAAAACATCCAAGGAACAGACTACACCTTCTTTTAACAGTCCTTCATAAAACTTCATTACCCAGCATTCTGTTCAACAGACCCTTCCAGCCTTAAGGCTCTGAGTAACTTCGAGTAATACTAACTGTAAAAAAAAAAAAAAAAATACAAACAATGTGACACCAGCAACAAAAACAATAAATAAATAAAGGAAGGGAAGGAACGGGAAGAGGAGCGAGACAGACGCAGAGAAACGACAGACCGAAGGGATGTGTGTGTGTGTGTGTGTGTGTGTGTGTGTGTGTGTGTGTGTGGGGGCCGGGAGGAGAGGCAGGCGTGCTCTCAGCCGTTGTACTGCTGCTGGTAGCGGCGGTTGAGCTCTCTCAGTTCACGCTCCCTCGCGCGCCGCGACTTGTTGGACTTGGTCGAGCGGCTGGAGCGCGTGGACTGGGCCGACTTGGTGCTGTGGCAGCGTGAGGACGCCCTCTTCAGGAGGTTCTGGGAAATGGAGCGGTGCAGGTTCTTCATGGAGGACGTGGCCGCCATGCTGACGATCCAGGGGTGCTTCAGCGCCTGGCCCGCCGTCAGCCGCGAGCTGGGGTCCACCGTCAGCACCCGCTCGATGAAGTCCTTCGCCAGGTTCGACACATTCGGCCAGGGCTGGGAGAGAGGGGGAAAATCACTGTTACTCTACAGCGTCCATCTGTTACTCTACAGCATCCATCTGTTACTCTACAGCATCCATCTGTTACTCTACAGCATCCATCTGTTACTCTACATCATCCATCTTACTCTACGTCCATCTGTTACTCTACAGCATCCATCTGTTACTCTACAGCATCCATCTGTTACTCTACAGCATCCATCTGTTACTCTACAGCATCCATCTGTTACTCTACATCACTCACTGTTACTCTACAGCATCCATCTGTTACTCTACAGCGCTCATCTGTTACTCTACAGCATCCATCTGTTACTCTACAGCGTCCATCTGTTACTCTACAGCGTCCATCTGTTACTCTACATCACTCACTGTTACTCCACAGCATCCATCTGTTACTCTACAGCGTCCATCTGTTACTCTACAGCGTTCATCTGTTACTCTACAGCGTTCATCTGTTACTCTACAGCGTTCATCTGTTACTCTACATCACTCACTGTTACTCTACAGCGTTCATCTGTTAACCAGGCTTACTGCAGTGCAGTGTACCAGTAATGAGCAGGGTTCGTAACCCAAAGGTTGCCGATTCAAATCCCTGCTGGGGCACTGCCGTTGCACCTTTGGGCAAAGTACTTAGCCCACTACTGCCTCCATAAATACCCAGCTGTATAAACAGATAATGAAAAACTGTGACCTATGTAAGTCACTCTGGATAGAGAGCCTGCTAAATGACAACAGTATAATGTGATGTATTCATGGAAGACTGCCTTTGTTTAGCAGACGCTCTTAGCAGAAAGTGCTGAGTAAGATCACTCCTTCCCCTAGGGAGGGTACAGCTATGCTGATTTCACAGATCACTCTTACAGGCCTGTGTTCTGAGGCAAGTTCATGCTGCTCTTCAGGATTATCCTCAGACCAGTAACTGTTACAGGCTTATGTTACAGCACGACCTATCAGCATAAAGACCACCGTAGCAGTAAGTAGCTTAGTGTTAGTACTGCTGTTCAGGCATTCTTGCTGCTCAAGTGATTTCATTACATTACATTATTGTCATTTAGCAGACGCTCTTATCCAGTGTAACTAACAATTTTACCCATTTACTGAGGCAGTACCCTGTCCATGCGTACAACAGCAATGCCTCATGAAACTGAACCAGCAACTTTCCCGTTATGAGCCCCGTGCCTTATCACTACACCACACTACTCTATCAGGACAGTCAAACACGTTAAATTATATAACTGCATAATTCTAACCAGGGTGATTTAATTTTCTAAAAGACAAATAATTTCATTCAGGAAGAACAAAAAGGAATCTCTCTCTCACACACACACACACACACACACACACACACACACACACACACACACTGATGTTCCTTGCTTGCATTATCTGAGAGGGTGAGTGTGGGAACAGTAGGGTTTTTGGGTTTCTGCTGCTCAGATTGAGGTTATAGCAGCAGACTCCCCCCAGAGAGCAGAGTCTGTGCTGACCGCTGCACTTCTCTGTTTTCATTGGGTGTATTTTCATGCTTTTATATGCAGGCACATTCAGCGACGGAGAAACCGCTGCGGTCAGAATTTCACACCAGCACTGTAACACTTCATCAAAGCCATCCGGTGAAAACCACTCCACAGTCACAAATACTGGTGAGAGTTCCTGTTTCAGTGTGATTCCTTGCGCCTCAGTGACTGTCTAGTTAGGGATTGTCAGTAATTTTCTACTGCGTGTATCACAACAGGTGTTTGACCTTCTGTGTCCAGGCAACAGTGAGAAGCCAGCTTTATGTAAGCAGAACCAGGAGTACCGACTGTGTCCAGCAGAGGGAGACAGAGACACCCGCTGTGGTCAGAGTCATGTGACAAAACCATGAGAGAACAGGGATGGAAAGGGTGTCCCTCTGACCCACAGACCGGGGGAGGGAGAGCGGGAGGGGGGGGGAAGAGACGGAGAGGGAGGGGGAGGACAGAGGGAGCGAGAGGGAGCGTTTGGCAGCAGCTGAAAGGTCACTCCTTCGCTGCTCCCCACAGCTCCGCACAGGGGTCGTGCTCCGCCAGTGCGCTGAGCTCCAGGGAGGCGTAGCGGCAGGACAAAGGCCAGCGCTGCGGCGGGGGCGAGTCCGCCGTCTTTGACTCAGAGCAGAAGCACCGCACTGCATCGTACCCGGAGGACGGACTGACCACGCTGCCGGGAAGTGCCCCTCTGACCACAGGGAGGGGCTGCGACCCTCTGGGAGAGAGGTCACGGCCCAGAGCAAACACCTGACAGGAGAGCAGCCCTGCTGTTACCCCCCCTCTCCTGTGCGTCCGAGCTCACACACACCCTCCCTCTTCCTCTGAAACGCTCTGTGCTGAGGATTTCACTTTAACTCTTTCACATTGCTGACACAGGGCTGGTTTCAGTTAGAAGTGAGGTGATGGCAATTTTATATTAATCACACATAATGTCACAGACAAGCACCAATGTTAATATTAAATAAGCACTAAAGCACGTCGTGTTACTTTGCTGTGGGTTTGCGTGTCCCTGGGGACGGTCAGGACACCGAGCACTGCATTTTAACCACATTAGCACCCTTTAGCTGTGGAGGAAACTGCAGCCAGCATTATACAAACAATGTTAATCATTAAATCTGGAGTCTCCAGACCACCCTCTCCCACGAAAAGGGAATAATTCTCCACTTTGCCCAGTATGTGCGTGTGTGTGTGTGTGTGTGTGTGTGTGTACACATGAGCAATTTAAGTGTTACATACAGACAAAAGAAACCTCACCAGTCAAAGATAAAATACCCGCAGGATAAGAAATTCCTCAAAAACACAAACATGTTCTGATGCCAACACTGATTGACAGCTACATGAGTATCTGACACCTTCACCTTCCTATGACTCCAATACACCTGTTGATAACCTTCCTATGACTCCAGTACACCTGTGGATAACCTTTCTGTGACCACAACATACCTGAAAAACTGCTTTTCACGCCACATGTGCCATTGGCCAGACAGCCAATCACACTGCACTGCCTGCCAGGCATTATAACATCAATCCATGCATCACAGACAGAGCTGCGTCAGAGACTTTACCATAGAGCTTCACACACAGGAGGAGGGAAAACTTCCTGCCTTTACAATTGAGAATGATATCGCTCTTAGAACCAGTGCATTGTGGGTAGAAAGGAGTTCAGACTTGAATGCAAGTAAAGGGCTCAGATTTTGTAATTCTAAGCAGTAACTTGAGTAACCCGTACTGTCAAATTTTTCTCTTCAAATTCACTCAGTTACTGAAGTTCATGTTCCAGTGGAAGCTTTTCATGTTGCGACTGAGCCATTCTAACGATTGAAAATCACTTTTGAAATTACAAGAGCACTACTGAAAACTGACTACCCACAACCCACTGCTCTAGCGAACGAGGAAGAAAAGGGAATATTACCGTCTCATCTAAAGGTCTCAGATTATTATTATTAACAATATCAAGTAGCTTAGCAGAGAGTACCTTAGCCTGCACAACTCCAAAGCTCACATCTGATATAAGGGTAATGTCACAGAGCTACATCAGACAGCAGACCATTTATACAGTATAGCAGGTGGGTGCGGCTTTTTCAGGTGAAAATAACACACGATTTCTCACCAACACAGACACCCCACAGCCAGGCAAACCTACAGCCAGAGTCAGCCTACTCCACGCTTGCTCATTCCTGATGTTACAAAAAACTTAGGACATCCCATTCTGCCCAGTGCTACTGACCACACACAGCTCCCAGTATCAGGCTATTCCAAAAATATTTCACCATGATATCCCTTATGAATCTCCGGCATCAGTATGAAAATGTCATTTACTGGAAAAAAGTCGCACTCCTTCTCATCAATATTCATGAATTCGTTAGAACCCTGCATAACCCTGCAGTCGACGACATTATTAATTTTCCAGCCAAACAGTGTGAGAGAATGCAGATCTGGACGCACTGGGTCATAATTTACACAGAACTGAGAGAGTTATACACAGTGCGTGTGGGAAAAAGCTAAGGTCTAACTATCTGTACATTTTACCCTGGGAGCCCCAGAGGGTTCAGCCGCTGCATGAATTGAATCATCCTTGGCACTGAAACGTGTCTCAGAATGGCAGAATACAGCATCTTCACACCCCAGAACTGTTTACTGAGTTTACAGTACATATGAAGCTTTCATCCTGTTGTAGTGCTTATGTTCCAAACTGCTTGTGATCACATTCTCATCTCTAACTGCTCCCCTGCTACTGGGGCAGGTCAGTTCCTTGAACTTAAACCTGTCGTGGTTTAGCCTTTTTAAAAAAAGAAAAAAAACTCTTGTAGGCAAGTACAAGCCCATGTCCCCTCTACCCTCTCTGGAGCCTGTTGGAAAATGTCTTTATGCAATGAGAAGAGGAAAACACGCAGCCTTTCTTAAGCGCTCAGTCTGGTTTCTGCTGTGAGCCCAGCCCTGAGTCTGCCCTCTCTGTATGAATGACCTGCAGTGGGAGACTTTAGTGAATGCGAGCGCTGTGGGACCCTGATGACCCCCTGCTGGGTGCCCTCCAGTGGGCTGTCCTTACCGGCAGCAGCGCAGTTCCCCCCCCCAGTCAGCGAGTACAACCCCCCCTAGTGGCACACAAGCCACGCAGATTTCCTGCCTTTCCCCACATACACACGCAAATACAAATATGCACATGCGGACTCACACGCAAGCGCGCACACACACACACACACACACACACACACACACACACACACACACACACACACACACACACACACACACACACACACACACACACACACACACAGCAGCCCAGAGAAATAAAACAAACAAACTCACAAATGAGACACACACATATTACTTAGAGGAACACACACCCAGATAAATACACAAACATGCAGAGATACAGGGACACACACATACACACTACCTGAGCTGGTATACAGACACATCTGTTGTTGTTGTTTTTTTTTGTTTTTTTTTAAACAGATGTCCACCAGGGTAACAGGTGAGGAGTGGTCTCTCCTGGTGTCCCCGTCAGGCTTACTGCAGTAATAAACTCTGCTCACACACGGGCAGCAATGGACGCATGTTTCTGTTTGTTTTGCCTCCTTATCGTCTGTATAGCACTGATCTGACTAATACTGGCCTGTTTGGTTTGGAAGGACCTCAGACGGCTTCCTCAGTGCTGCCCGCAGCCTGCGTTACACAGACAGAGCAACGCGGGCGTGGCAGGGACACCACTCTCACACACTCTCACTCTCTCACACACTCTCATCCTCACACACACACTCTCTCTCTCACACCCACACACACACACACACACACACACACACACACACACACACACACTCCCCGGCCTGCATTCAGAAGGTGAGCAGCAGGGCAGTGCAGTGAGGAGATAACCGCTCTGCAAACACAGCGAGCCGCCGCCCGCCGGCCGGACGGGCAGGTCGCAGCAGGGGACACCGAGGGCCGGGCCTCTCCGCGTCTGACGCCATGGTTACCGAATGCAGGCACTGGGTAAGGCTGGGTAATGGCAACCAACTCGCTGCGTATGCAGGGGGTTCTGGGAAAGTTTGGCACTTCTGTGTTCTGGAACTTCCAGCTTCCATTTCCAATGAAAATAAAAACACACTCACATACTCACTCGCACGCAGCCACACACACGCACACACACTGACAAACGCATACACAGACACACACATTAAGACAGAGAGATACGCATACACATAACAAACAGACAAACAGACAGACACACACGCAGAGACACAGACGCAGACACACACACAGACAGAGACAGACACAGATACAGACACACTCTCACATTCAGACAGGCAAGCACACACATAAAGACATGCACGCATACACACAACACAGAGACAGACAGACACACATAGTACCCACATATAGACAAGCAAGCACACACACTCACACAGACAAACAGACCGGCAAGCACACACAAAAAGACACACACACACAAACAGCAAGCCCAGAGCCATCTCATATTACACATGCCCTCTCTCTGCTCTTCTTCCAACCCCCCACCCCACCCGGTGCACAAACACCGAAGAGTCAAACGTTCAAGAGCACCTATATGAAAGAGGGGAGTATTCTCACTGGCTTCAGCAGAGAAAACACGGCGTGAATAAGTGAACAAATCAAACGCTCAAAATCTGATAAACATTTGAAAATGTGAGACATTTTTTTGCTTCCCTGGGAATAAAGAGAAGGAAAAAAAGCAACCAAAAACATCTGCTTTCCTGTGCAGACGCGGCTGGGGGCAGGGGGGGTGGTGGGGGGGTGCGTCAGCACTTTGAGAAAATAAAGTCAAAGAGGGAGAACAAGAGAAGTAGAGAGAAAGTGAGGAGAGAAAGAAGAGAGGAAAAGGGAAGAATTGAGGAGAGATACAAGAGAGGAAAAGAAGGGAGAGAAGCAGAGAGACGCAGCGAGCTCTCACCTCTCCGGAGAAGCTGTACTTCCCCTTCAGGATCTGCCGGTAGAGGCGTGTGCGGTTCTCATCCTCGAAGGGCATGGTGCCGCTGAGCAGGATGTAGGAGATGACGCCCAGCGCCCACATGTCCACGGCGTTGGTGTAGGGCTTGCGCACCAGGATCTCGGGGGCGATGTACTCCGGTGTGCCGCAGGTGGTCTTCATCAGACACTCGTTGCCCTTCTTGCGGGTGCTGGCCAGGCCGAAGTCGGTGATCATGATCTTGGAGTCGGCGCCGGGGTGGTAGTACAGCAGGTTCTCGGGCTTGAGGTCGCGGTGCGTGATGCCCAGCGTGTGCAGGTACTTGACGCCGTCCAGCACCATCTGCAGGACACGCGTGGCGTCGCGCTCGGTGAAGGAGCCGCGGGCGATGATGCGGTCGAACAGCTCGCCGCCCGTCGCCAGCTCCATCACCATGTAGACGCGCTCGGCCGTCTCGAACACCTCCATCAGCTGGATGATGTTGGTGTGGCGCACGCGGCGCAGCACGTTCAGCTCCGACTCGCACACCTCCCGGCCCTCCTGGCAGCGCGTCTCGATCATCTTGATGGCGTAGGGCTGCCGCGTGCTCTTGTGCTCCACCCGCACCACCCGGCTGAAGCTGCCCCGCCCGATCAGCGCCTTGATGTCGTACTTGGCCGTCACCCGCGGGTCGAACTTGGCCCGGTACTTGGCCGCCTTGTTGCGCCGGGGGTCGGCGGGGTCGGGGGGGCTGCCGGGAGGGGGCGGGGCCTGGGGGGAGGGCGAGGCCGGGGCCGTCTTCTCCCCGCCCGTTTTGCTGGCCCCGCCCCCGTCCCGGATGAAGTGCCTGTACGGGTCGGTGTGCTGGCCCGCGTGGGCCTCCACCTTCTTCACCAGGTGGAGCTGGACCTCGGCGGGCGGCTCGGGGAGCACCTTGCTCGTCCCACAGCCCATCATGTCACGATCCTGCCGCCCGGACGCCGCAGACCATCGTCATCGCCCGCCCGGCGTCTGACCCCCGCGCGCCGGCCACGCCCCGAAAAACCCCCCAACGCCCCGTCTGACCCGGTCACCGCTAACCACCAAACCACTGCAGCGAGAATCCACTTCCCAGAGAGAGGAGGAGGCGGGAGAAGATTTGCAAACGTAGAAACCCCCTGAAAACAGAAGGGCAAGTGGTTATAAAACGGTATTCGAACAGGCAGGAGAACATGAAACAACTCTCCACTGAAAGTCCTCAGTTCAGTCAGTCTTACAATCATACACACACCTGGATACCCCATTACCCCCACAGAAAAAAAACTGCAGCTCTATCAATGAATATCTCACAAATATGCCATCTGTGATATGCTTCTGTTTATGAAGTGGGCGTGCTCCGCAGGTAGCCCAAAGGGGAAGGTAGATAGCTGCAGAAACTAATTTATGATGCCAGGAAATTCGTCACATTGAAAAGCTAATACACACCAACTGCAAGACAGCTGTCTCTGACAACATCAATAATATCCACCCGATATTATTTTATCTCATTTCAGAACTTGTATAACACCTTTGCTAGATCTTCACATCATCTTAATTACACTGTCAGAGAACAAAAGAGGAAAGTTACACATGGCTGCGTAGCGAATACGCATGCAACAGGACCGCTTCAGAACGATAAGATATCGCATTTTTAATAACTTAGATCAATTGTTAGTTGTTTCTCAATATTAAAACTAAAACTAAAGTTTCCACGTTCAGCATGAATAGATGACAGACTTCCATCCGACTACATACCATGTAACACACAGCTTATGTTACCTGAACCGAGCGACTGAAACTGGCGCGCACAATAAGTAATATTTCTTCTAAAGAATATACAAGTTACAACCATCACTATAACTTTAAAACTCACATGACCTTAAATGTCAGATGTCAGCGGCGCAGCTAAACTAGCGAGCTGGTTGAAATGGAAAACATACAGAACGGGCGTAACTGGCTTGCTAGCTAACTACCGCTGAAAATATAAAAAACAAATTTCATACTATGATGCACCGTTAGCCAGCAAGCTACTTCACACAGCAGAAAAACCCTTAGGGAAACAGCTAGGCTAATTAGCCTTAGACAGCTAACTAACTTCAGACTGCTGCAAGGCCGTGCGGCTAGCTAGCCATGTAGCTAGCAAAGTTAGACATTTGATTCTTACCCTTCCCACAAAGTTGACCAAACATTAAACACAGCATGTTCGGATAAAGATTACTAATATTTACGTCTGTTAAACCATCAAGTCGCTTTTTGTTACCAAGCTAGCTGGCTCTTTCTTTTTCTTCCAAAAAAACATGAGTGAAAAGCGAATCCCGCATTCCCAAACCTCTTATCGCAACTCAAGTTCACTAGCTGGCTAGCAGGCTAACTTACTTAGGATACGATCTCAATAATACCATTCAACCTCAAAGTAGATTACTTCAAAATAAAGCAAAACTCACCGCTTTTCGTAGTTATAATGGATGTTAGCTGGCTAAAGTCGCTAGATACGGTGCAGCGAATAACAAAGGCAGATTCCTGCAGTTGCGAGCGCCAGCCTCCTCACCCCACTTCCAGCAGATCTCTCCATTTTTTTACTTCAGATTTTTTTTATAACTTTAATCCAGTTAGTTGATGAGTATTTCTCCTTCTGTCTAGTTTTACTTCAAAAATAATAGCGTTCTGAACAAGCTGCAGAGAGGAGTGTGACAATCACGACCAAACTCCGACATTGCACAATAATCTGTGTTTCAGGTTCTTGTTGACTTGCTCCGAAACTGTTTTTGCGATGGTCCACCTTTTTTCTACACAACTTTTTTTGGGAGGACCTCGGCTTTTTTCTAACACAGAAACAGACCCACACCGACTGGTTGTGAGCTCACATCCTGGATACCGAGCGACGCTCCTTGCCGACACTTTTTTCCCTTGCAAACACATGCTGCCATTTTGGCTCCAGGGTCAGTCTTTTCCATTAGAAAAGCCCGACCTTAAATAGATCCGAAATGGCGTCAGGTTTAGTCAAAGTTTTGCCAAAATTTGGGGAAAGCGTATTTGGGAAATGAACGAGAGGCGTGCTCTAGCGCTCCTAATTTAGTGCATTTGTTAAGGGTAAAGTATAATCGCTCTTCCATGAACGTTCAGCAACCAAGGTTCTCGCTGCTTCAAAGGAAAAGTGCGAACATGATCAGAGAAAGTTATTTATTTTCACATTGAATAACTAGAGGCAGCCACCGGGGGGCGCCATGTGCCTGCCGATGGCTTCCCGCACATGTTTCCAGAGCAGGTGACAGGGGAGCTGCTCAAATTCAGATTGAAAGAAGTGCAAGTTACATATTAAATACACCAAGCACCTCCGTCTGCCGTGTTAAAGACAGTTGAGCAAAATGCATTTAAAAAGCTTGTCCTATCTTCTGTTGAAAGCTGTTTTGCAAGTATTTTCTTTTAAGTCTTATTTTGCAAGGCATTTTTTTCTTAAGGGCTAATCACATGAAGGTGACAACATTGTCACAAGAGACATCGGAGCTCGGAACCAGCTGTAGACTTGCTACAAATAAATTGATCAATAAGACTTTGATATTTTCTTATTAGAAAAGTTTCAGAATATTCAGTGGGACCTTACTTAAAACCCTCTTCCTCCGTGTACGTAACGTTAGGCATAACCAGAGGAAAAATGTATTTTGTGTGATGTAGTTACTGTTGAAGATACGTGGAATCTAAAATATCTTATTTATAAGGAAGGGTTTGTAAAGGAGGGCGCACAACCTGTGGGTGGCCGGTCTGGTTCGATTCTTTGTGTGTGTGTGTGTGTGTGTGTGTGTGTGTGTGTGTGTGTGTGTGTGTGTGTGTGTGTGTGTGTGTGTGTGTGTGTGTGTGTGTGTGTGTAAAATTGAAATCGCGATGTATGTATATATGATGGATAATGTCACTACCCGCTTCCCTCTCCTACACGTATGAGACAGCGTGTACAATATTATGCTCAGACAATCTTCAACCCAGAGAATTAAATTATACTTGCTGATTGTTTTCCTCCTCATAAACACGATTTATGCCACAGAGAAAAGTTCAACCATCAAATAAAAGAGCAAATACTTATTATATTGTTGATATTTGTATGTGTGCAAAATCACAGCATTGCTTACATTGCTGAAAATTATTATGCCATTTATTTTAACTTTTTTTCCCCACAAAGAATATTTTTGACATCAGTCAGAGCGATGTCAACCTGCTTTAGTCTTTAATCAAAGCATTTTTTGTTTCATAACCACTTTCAGTTAATCCCCTCAGAAAATGAGAGAGAGAGTAAGAGAGAGAGAGGTGGAATGAGCATTGCTTTAGAAAAGGTAATGATGGCAAATATTGGGTTTAACATTGTCGCCTGTTTTACAGTGAATTCATGCTGACAGTTGCCATGAAAATATGCTAAATTACACCAAACGCTAATGTGAGTTTTATGAAAATATAAATCCTAAAAAAAACCTCCATCCAACAACAGAAGTCTATGAGTCTAAAGTCTAATTTTGTTGTTGCCACCAGAGATGATCATCTGAGGAAGAGAGAATTAGAGACAAAGAGATAACCAAGAAGGGAGGGCAATGTTCAAGAGACACAGAGACTGACAGTAAAAAGAGGGGGTGAACAGGAGGGAGAGAGGGGGAGAGAATGAGAGATGGATATAAAAAGAGAGAGACAAATAGAGTTGGAGACAAAAGGATAGAGAAAAAGTTTCATCTGTTGGAGTTGGTCACAGCAAACTGTCAGACTGAAATTTGCATCCCATAATTCACCGGTCACAGAGCCTGACTTCACAGACAGATACAGACTGAGAACATACATCATGTTCCACACCCCCCTCCCTAAAACAGAAGCTAAATAGCCCCACAGCAGCCCTGGAATCTGTGCATTTTTAATGTTTGAGTTATAAATTTACAGTCACTTTCCTATATACAGCCTTTCCTATGTCAGTTGGACTGATGTAATTCTTTTTATTCGTGTTGTGAATGTCGATGTTCACAAATCAAAGTTACAGCCGAATCATTGCAGTTCTGCAATATCACAGCAACATTCTGAAAATGCTAGGCTGCACTCGCAGATCCGGTGGTTTTGGCACAGGTTTTTTCATGAGGGAAGTCACATGACCACAGGGCACTGGACAGGACAGAGGGCAAGCGGTCTGCACTAGAATGAGCCCTCTGTCACAGCACATGCCTGTTAAACTCAAACATCTTGTGTAGGATCATTTCTGAAACCACCATCCTAACAAAAACTTGTGTCCTAATAAAAACTCCTAATAAAACACGAATTCAGCACCACTTCAGCTGCATCTTCACATCAACGCCTTCAGCTCTGGTTAAGTACCACTTGAGGTAAGTTTCATCAATGCCTTTATCCCAGGTCTGACTCCGGTTCCCCCCGTTTTTAAAGCTTGTGTAAAATATGTTGGCTGAAATGAATCACAGCTGTGTATGCAGATGCTGCCCCAGGCTGCCCTGCCCGTGTCCATTTTTGGCGCTCGGATGCAAACACTCTGGATTATGGATGTCAGATGTGTCCTTTCCTCAGGTCAAAGGTGACCGGAGCCGGAAAAAAAAATAAACACAACAATCTGGAGGGAATGAAAGGAGTGGAGAGAAAGACCAAGGCGTCCTACCTCAGTCCTGTGTATTACCCAGCAAGGACTACAGTAATCCTCCCCCCCCACAGCCCCACCCTCTCACGCCCCACCGCCCTCTGTGCACTCCAACGCGGGGTACCCATTAATACACCCTGCAAGTTGGGATTTCCAGAGAGCATCTAATGAAAAAATATGCAGATTACCAAGAAGCATGTCTCCTTTAAATACAACAAAACCCCGCATTAAGGGGATTAAACTCAGGGGAAGGACAGGGTATTTAGCCAGGAGAGGCCTTAAACAGCAGAGTGTGTCGGTGATCCAGCTGTTAGGGCAGCACAGGTGGCGGGGGGACACTTGTTCGTGTCCCTGCTTCCTGCTGTGGCCTGGTTTAATCCCAGTGTTTTGTTTCTGTTTGATTGAGTTTCCATCCAGCCCCCGACTTCCTGAGGGTATCAGCCATCATGTGACCCCTGACCCTGCCCACATCTGTCTGCCAGACACTCAAAATGTCTGCCGTTGGGTTAATGGAGCCCTCTGTCTCTCTGCCTCTCTCTGTTTGATTTGCGTGGTGATGGTGTTTGAGCTGTGTGTGCATGTGTGAGCGATGTTGGAACACATTTATGACGATGTTGCGTGAGAATAAGGTAAACCCCTTAATCCGGTGTGTTTAATCTCTGGGAGTTGTGGCTCTCTGGTAATGGACTGGCTGCAGCTCTGTCTTCTGTAGGGTCCTGCTGCTGGAATAGGGAGGGGAAGAGTCTCCCTCTGGGTCTGTGTAGGTCACAGGTGCAGCACAGGTGCGTGCGTGTATTCACGCCGGTGAACAGGTGTGAAGGTGTGTAACGAGCCCTGAGCTCACCTTGGCCTTCTGCCCAAGAGGCAGCCCCAGGTATACAGTGCGGTCGACAGCACTCAGGTGGGCTTATCTCTCAACCATGCTGATGAGGGCATAGGTGGAGAGCATCATTATGCAACCAGCCAATCACAAAGGATTTCAGGGTTTGGCATTATTCTGACAAACATAAAGCACATAAAGTATGCTGCCATATAGCATCTGAATGACTGACTGTGACAACAGTGAATTTCAGACTGTTGCAGACAGCAATAAGGGTGATAAGGACTGTACCACATTTCATACAGGGGGTGCAGTGTGCTAAAGGTTAGTGCTGACCAATCCCTGACACATTATTTGTTGTGGTCCTTCAAATGTAAATCGTTCTCTTCAGAGAACATTTCTGTCCACTGAGAAATGAAAATACCATGTCAGCAATTTGATTGTATCAGAATACTCCTCCATCTCTCTCGCTCTGTAACTAAGTGGGTTTCAATTGATTACATGGCAGCCCAAGATAACTAATGACCCTCTCCACAGCTGCCATTGGTTCATACTAAACCTTACACAATACGACAGAACCCCTCACCCCCATCTTCCAAGACACTACTGTCCTCAGCCCCACTGCCAGATGATGTTCTTATTTCCCAGTAAAGGGAACTAAAACAAACAGCCCTCTGTTACAGGCAGGAGAGAGAAAGAGGGAGGGAGGGAGGCGAACACAGAAGCAGAAAGAAAGACACAGTGAAGGAGAGATATATTTAGAGGTCTTAGCGAGATATTCAGAGAAAGAAAGACAGATTGTTTAAGAGAGAGACAGATCAACAGAAATATTTGGAACAGGACAGAAAGGGATATTGTTACAGCAAGGGAGAGTGAAAGATATTTGGAGCAAGAGCAAGAAAGAGACAGAGAGAGACAGAGGACATTAGAGAGGGACCAACAGGGTGACGCTGTCTGGTTTTTAGGAGACTGACTGAGCACCGAAAGCCGACTCTGTATATCTGGTGAACCAGTTACTGCAGGGCAATAAGTCACCTCATTGCTGGCTCTGATTCATATTTATTGTGTTTCTCTGGCTGGGTGATGGGGAGGGGGTGGGGACATGCCTCTGTGTGAGAGTGGCTGAGGTCTGAGGTGATTGGGTAGAGGAATGTGGGGGATGGGAGGGGTTGCATATGTGTGTAAGAGTGATGTAGCTCTGAGGGGGGTTGTGGGTGATGTGGGGTGTGGTGGAGATAGGGAGGTGGTTAGGTTGGAATGGTTGCATTTGAAAGTAATTTTGGCTTACCTTTATGCTGATCTGAGTTCACTTTCTTCAGGGTCCTGTCCACTGCCAGGTCCTACATCCCTCTGTTTTCCAATCCCTTTGACCCCTCTCTCCGCACCAGTCTCTTTGGAACTGGCACAGTGCACGAATCACCTGCTGTCTGTGTGCTGCACTTCACAGCTGTTCCCTGACACATGTACCGCATGTCTTTACTGTTTCAGCATCAGTGGCCTTATGAGTGTCCAGCCTTAGAATCTGGTAGAAACTGGTAGAATCTCCAGTAAGCCAAAGATTTATTAGTAACAAAGGCACTGTCATAAAGCAGCAGAAATTGGGCCTGTCCTCAGCTTTATCACTAACACAGGTTTGGACATGGCTTCTATTAATAAGTACTTCTGATTTTGATGGACTCCAGACCAGAGCAAACTGTGGCACATTGTGAGACATTCTCACACTCTGGTGTCCTTCAGCAATCTGAGCTCCCCTGGATAGGTGACTTCCTTCACCTGTCAGACCTCACAGGACAGGTGACATTAGGAGGCTTGGGTTGTGATGAATCATCCCCTGCCAATCATCCAGACCCCTCTCCATAACAGGCCTGAGGTCGCCATGGTGACGTCTCCATGGAGATGACTCTTTTTAAATCTCTGTGTGTGCCCCACCACTGTTCCGCTCACCAAGCTCTACAGTCTCTCTAATTTTCTTGCACTTTCTCGTTTGCTCTCTCATACTCTTTCTTTCTTTCTTTCTTTCTCTCTCTCTCCCTCCCTCTTTTACTTCTCCTCATCTCCCTCTGACTTTCTTTCCACACTTATAAAGGTCAGGACCATTCATTAAATCCAAATGTGCTGACTGCTGTGCATTATTTATTGGCAAGGAGGAGAAAAAACCAGCCCTACTGGAGCAAACAGAAGAGGCCCTGTCTCTCTCCCTCAGTTATTACACCACTTCCTCCTCTCTCCAGACTCTGCGGATGCATAGCGCAGGGGACAGGAGTGAGATGTCGCCTGTCAGATGTCCCTAAAACTGCAGACTTATTTCAGTGTGCTGCTATTTCCGTCCTGCACCCCTGCTCTCCCAGGTGGGGCGGGGCGGAGGAACCGCGGGGCGAGGCTGGCAGGTACAGTGCAGGGTGTCAGTTTCCGAAAACTTTCACTTTCAGCAAACGGCACAGGCATTCAGGGGGGAAGGCCGTTTAGGCTCGGGTTCGAAGTCGTGACATCACTTGTGGTTAGCATTCACTGTACCGTAGGAAATGAAACACCTGACATTTCTTTTAACCGCACTCAGAGCAGTTTGGAGAGCGGCCGCATCCAGCAACGTCATTCTTCTCACAAACGACAAACTGAAAATAGCCGCAGGTTCGTGGAACGACCACAGCTCATTCAGCGGCTCTTTCCTCAGAAGTGCCTTTATGAAGCAGGTTGTTTTACGCACAGCTTCAAAGTGGCTGCTCTCCGCTGATGCTTTTTTTTGCTGAAAGACAAGGTTACATCTTTGTTTCATGAGTATTTAACTCCTTGAAGGAGGAGGGCTTTCTCGGAAGGCAGCTTTCAGGAAAGGGAAAAGGATCATCCTCACTGCATCCATAAAACCCACAATCATTAAACTCTGCTGGTATTTTTAGACCCCTGTTCGGCTTTTGGTGTCATCCAAGACCGCTGTCTGCACCAGTGAATGTATGTGTGAAATTAGACACCACCTCTCTCTCTCTCCCTCTTCCTGTCTCCCTCCCCCCATCCCTTTTTCCTTTTCTTTCTGCTTTCCTTAATCTATGTCCGTCAGATTCTTATTTTAATTCAATTTCAAGATTATATCTGCATTGCCAAAGCATTTATAACAACAAAAAATAAACTAACAAAGAAAATGAACATTTTATATGCATGTATGTACATATATATACACATCTCTGTCACTCATTGAGATTATTTTGTATTAACTTGATTATATTGCAGCAGGTCTTATGCAAAAACACTTTATGGAACAGAAACAATGAAACATAATGCATATGTAAGGAGTTTGCCTGATAAAGGCAGTAATCACCATTATCTATATGTATGTAACATAAATTTAAACAGATCAGGTGACATCATCATTTTTTGTAATATTAAAGGGCTGTTAAAGTAATGGGGAGTATTGTAATCGAATCTGTGCTTCTGATACCCAGGAAACACGTGCAGGTCAACTTTGGCTTTTAATGCTGTGCTGTTACTAATCTCCTTGTATCTCTGGATGGTCAATCAAAACCCTCACTCTCTCTGTCTTTCTCTCTCTGTCTGTCTCTCTCTCTCTCTCTCTCTCTCCCTCTCTCTCTCTCTCTGTCTCTCTCTTTTTCCCCTCTCTTGGCCGGATTATTTTCATCTCCTCCAAATGTGGAGGGATCCCAGTCCTAGCACTGGCTTTAATAATCAGAGCAGAAGGAAATATGATTTCCATGGGGACCCTTTGCGGACCATTCCCACCTCCACTGGGAATTTCATTACGAAAGCAGAGGCAAATTAATCAGAGCTTTACGACAACCCCCTCCGCGCGGGTGCACACACACACACTAATACTCCCTCTACTGCCCACCAGTCAACATAATGAACAAGAGGCTGACCCCCCCACACACATACACACACATGGCTTTATGGCTTCCGTGGAAGGGCTGCTCTATAAATCCCTTGCTCTCGTGTGTTGTATCTGTGCCACTCTGGGGCAGTTCTGGGGACTCGCGCTAAACTGGGCCCGGCCGTAATGAAAAACGGAATCGCTGTCTGGACCATCTGTGATTTGTGTTCTGCGGAGAGGGTGACATCACAGGGACCGAGGCAGAACGTGTTGACAGTGACGCTCACTCTGCCATCTGAAGGGCAGCTGGTGTGCGGCGTGTGACGGCGACCGTCTGGGGCTACGGCCGTGAGGGCTGCCATTCCCAAACTGCTCCGTTTATTCCCATCCCATGAGCTGACCCTGGATCAGTTTTCACTGTTCCAATTAACAGCTGGGATGAGGGACTGCCGTGGGGTTGGGTTACCCAGGATCAGTTGATAGGGCAGAAAGGGCCTGGTTATCCCAGAAAATGGATATCCTCTCTGAGCTCTTCGTTGCCCCTCGGCACACAGCCCTGGAGCGCAGCTCCACACTCCAGCAGACCTGATCCAGACTCCATTCGGGCTCACAGCCAATCAGAGCACGGCCTGATCCTGTCACTATGGCCCAGATTCCTTACAGACTGAGCTGGATCCTCATTAATCACAGACAGAAAAAAAGACCTTAAGCAGGAGAGAAAGAATGAATACGGAGAAGAAAAGGTCCGTTTTAAGACAAGGAGGAAAGAAAGAGGAAGGGACAGAGGAAAGAATAAAGTCACATTAACAGAGCTGATGCAGTGGGGGGTCTGGAGGATTGGCAGGGACGCCAATGTGTTTTCCCATCTTTGCGTTACTTAGTGCTCCTTCAACAGCTAAAACAGGCAAACCCAATTAGCTCTGAGAGAGAGAGAGAGAGCCCAGACAAATGACCGCTCCGAATATTAACCGCACGGCACAGCCGGAGCATCTGCTGCTCTGGGGACGAGGGAGAGGCCCGGGCACGGTGAGCGAGGCCAGCGCACGGTCACGTCTCTGCTCACGGGCGCTCCCACTCAGGTAACAACCCTGCTGCCCGGCAACACCGCCACATAAACAAAGCCCTCACGTAACCCCGCCCACGAGGAACAGAATTATGCATGTGCACAGGTGTGATGAGTCACTGTGACTTACCTGGCCTGCAAAGAAAGAGAGGAAACGGAGCACAGGATCACGGGGCATGGCTCCTACTGACGACGTGTTTAAAATCAGCTGGAAATAAATCAATCTGCTGAAAATTTATGCAACCTGTCTCCGCTGTGTTAAATGTTGTCCTTACCACATTTCTGTTCCACTGTTCTCTTTTCCCCAGTGTTTTGAAAAGAAAGACAAGATGATGATTACCTGATGTGGTAAAGTTCACTCTGGCAGTCACACAAGCACCACCTGGAGGGAGGGAGGATGGGGGACTTGCCCCACAGGGGGAGAGTTGCCCCATACAGTGAGAGAAGCTGTTGCCCAACAGGAAAGGAGTTACCCTGGGTGGGAGATTTGCACCGGGGGGAGAGAGTTTGCCTGGGGGGAAAGTGTTGCCCTGCAGATGTTCCCCAGGGTGAGGAGAGTGCCACACACACAGCCCCCTGGCTCAGACCATGCCATATAACCATGATACACACAGGTTCACCACCACAAAAAACATGCTCACCTAGGGCACTGTGCTGCTTCCAATTAACAACACAGAGGGAGGAGTACGTCTCTGGCCGTTGGGTCCGCGTCGAGTTGGATAATGACTAATGTATAATATAATGGTAAGTGGACTTCAGGGGGACTTATTCACAGTAAAAACATGCTGATCCATTCACCAGGAATCATTGTTTGCGTTGATAAAATATTACAAATTGCACATTCATGTCCATTTTAATAAACATAAAAAACTGTGGGTTGCGGTTCCACTTGTGTAAGTATCTCTTCAAAAGCACGGGGACACGTACCGTGATATAATGATATTCCTCCAATCCTACATTATCTCCAGCACTCAACGAGCGCAGACGAGTTACCATGACAATTTTCAAGCGCGCTCTCAAGGTACTAAATCAAATGGAAGCGCGAGCTTTACAGTGCGTTGTGCTCGCGCTGTTGCCCGCGGTATACATTAGATTGCCGTGGATTGCGTTTGAAATACCCGCGAGCTGGGTTTGCGCAATTATAGCGTGCGGTGTAACGTCCATATTTTTCATGTACATTTTTCAATGTACATGGAAGTGCATTGCACCGAGTCCCACAACCTTACTTACTGCCCTCAAAGGTTAAATATTAAAAACCTTTATTTGCTTATAAATAGTTAAACTGAACCCAAGTCAAGCGTGAGGTAAAGACTGATTGGCTGACACTTTAAAGATTAAAAACTATTGTGTGAGCATAAAATACAATAAAAATGAAAATATACTGTGCCACCATAAACAAGTTGTGAAGGTTAGTAATACAGAAAATGAAAATAACTGTTACGGAGGGCAGGAGGGGAATCCAGGAGTGAGGAGAGGGAGCGCTTCCGGGCAGGAATTTCGCTAACGCTGGGTGTGGAATTTTCCGTTCTTTGAACGTGCACGTTATATTGTTTCCCAGAAAATGAAACAGAGAACAGAACAGAAAATGAAAGTAACCTAGATAGCTGAAGAGAAGAGAGAGGGTGCGATGGCTGCGTCCGGCTTGTTCAGAGAACTTTACTGCGCCGTGTGTTTCGATCTCTTCAGCGATCCGGTCAGTCTGCCGTGTGATCACACCTTCTGTCGCCGGTGCATCGAGAAATGCCAAAGTACTCTGACACCGCAATGCCCGGAATGCCGAGCGGGGTTCGCACAGGGAGAGTTCAGAACCAACCGCGCTCTGCGGAACATGGCGGACAGACTGCAAACGGAGCTGAACCTGTGCAACTGTCCCGAGCACCAGGAAAAGATGAAGTTATTCTGCGAGACAGACCGACAGCTGATCTGCGTGGTCTGTCGGGACGGACAGACGCACCGGGAACACAAATGCAAGCCCATCAGCGAGGCGGCGGCGATCAGCAGGGTGAGCGCACCTATGTCCACCTGTATCACCCTCCTCTACTGATCACACTCAATAAACTCGCCTACAGGAACACAGCTCTCAGTCACAGACTGCATGTCCTTGTCTGCTAACGCCCAATACTTTGGGTCATTTCTGGCAGTGGCAAGAATTACTTTCTTTAGCCCACTTCTGAAAGAAGGGAGGGAAAAGGGTTAAAGAGTGCAGTTTCAGAGTGTAACTTCTGCTCAAGTGTCAGTCAGTTAGCCTTTGCCTCGTGTGTGTGTGGGGGGTGGGCAGAGGGCAGAGGGCAGTGCCTCATACAGAAGCAGATAACACCCCCTGTGTTTTAGTAAGCCTAGTCACATTATGAAAGGCTTTAAACTGCAGTCACTCCACTGAGGGTGCAGTGGGAGGTGGTAATTGGTACAGCTCAGAGGAAGAGCTGGAGTCACGCTCAGTTTTGACATGTTTTCATCTGTTTTGCAGGCTGAATTGGAAAAGGCTTTGGAGTTCCTGTCTAAGGACAACGCCGCTCTGACTCACCTGATCGCCCAGCAGAGTGATGAGATAAGGAAGACCAAAGTGAGACACACGCCCACATTTCCTGAACTCTGTCCCTGCATTGCCTTGCATAGCAATGAGCCGTTTTTGCTGTATTATAAAAAATACAGTCACATTCCTTTTATATATAATTGCTTTATAACTACAGCAGAGGTCTACCTGCCTGTTATAACTGCTCTGTAACTATAGGAGAGGCCCACCTGACTACTATAACTGCTCTATAACTGTGGGAGAAGTCCACCTGCTTGTTATAAATGCTCTATAACTGTAGGAGAAGCCCACCCAGATGTTATAACTGCTCTAAAACTGTAGGAGAGGTCCACTCGCCTGTTATAACTGCTCTGTGACTGTAGGAGAGGTCCACCTTGCTGATGGACCAGATCACAGCGCAGTTTGCGGAGCTGCAGCGTTTCCTGCGAGAGAGGATGCGGGTGCTGAAGGAGGAGGCAGCGAGGGAGGAGGAGAGAGCTCTGACACCCTTGCAGGGAAGTCTGGCGGTGATGACGCGGGCGCTCACGGCCCGGCAGCAGAGAGAACAGATGCTGCGGTCAGCGCTGGACATCAGCGAGTCTGACCGCTTCCAACAGGTGAGATGGTGACAGGTGTGAGAGGGCACCAGGGGCCGGGCTGGGGAAAATGCCACAGGCCTGCAAACCCTACTGCTGTCCTGTAGCATGCACATCTCCTTTTTAAATGTGTCTGAGAATGATGAATACTTTATCCTCGCTGTCGCTGTCAGTGCAGGGGAAGAGTCACTCTGACTCTGTCGCCTGAGACTGGATTGAAGTGCTCAGCCTTTCACTGTCTCTTCGGAGTGTTCTTTGTCACTTCCTTCACTGAGAGCTCCTTATGAGAGCAGGCCTGGTTGGCTGACAGTTTGCCAGTAAGATCACCTGCGGTTCTCTGAGTGAGCCACTTCCTGTTTTTCTGTGTGCAGTGGTGGATCAACAAGGGTTCCTCTGCAGTTGAGGAGCTGAAGAACCGAAATGGTGGAGCAAGGGTACCGAGGGGCCGTGCAGCAAATGATATGTGAGTGTTTCGCTCACTCTCCTGAGCTGGTCTACCGTATACTGTGATATCCCTCACTGCAGATCAGCGATTAGCCTACATTTTAAAATTTGTGATTTTCCTTAATATACATTGATTGACCTGGTGTAACACTTTTTGGCTATATCAGAATGATTAAACTGACCTAAGATGGATATTTTTTTACCAAGGTAAATTCTATCTGCTGTTTATAAGTCCTACCCTGTTGAAATACTGGTGTTCGCTCTTTCCACAGGTTTAAGTCTGAGGCGAAAGGCTTCCGTGTGACCCCTGCCTCTCTGCACTGCCCCTCCCTGGGGCCGTATGACAGCCACCTGCAGTTCTTTGTGTGGAAGGAGATGCTGCAGGTGATCAAACCAGGTGAGCTCTCATCTGCTGTATTTTTGGTCCGTCTAACCAAACGCTTTCCCTGGATTTGATTTTCAAACACATATCAGCGTCTTCCTGTGAATTCAAAATACATAACATTCAGATGTGTTTGTTCATTGTTATCAGTTAATATGATAACATCACGCCTTTGACGTATTAAACACTTATGGTTTTTGTCTTTTCTTGTTTTATTTTATTTTATTTACATGTTAGTTCCCACACATGTGACTCTGGAGGACCTTAATGACCCGCTTTTGAAAGTGTCAGCTGACAGTGTCAGACACGTAGACCTGAATTCCAGGGCGCTCTGGAGGTTTGGAGACGGTCCAGAATTCTCCATGTCCCACACCTGGAGCCGGGAGAGCTTCAGATCGGGGCAGCAGTACTGGGAGGTGGCGGTGGGGGAGAAGTCGCACTGGAGCCTGGGGCTGGACGCTCAGCTCAGCAGCAGCAAACAGGCCATCTGCAGGCTGAACGGGAGGTTAGGCAAATACAGGGTTAAAACGCAAAAAGAAATCCCCCTCGACCTCCCGGTCAGACCTAAGAAGATCGGGACCTTTCTCGACTGTGAGAGAAAGCGAATCTATTTTTACAATGCAGACAACATGACTCTCATCCACTCCACTGCATATGACACAGATAAGTCCCTTTTTGTGTACTTCAATCCTGGCTTTTATTTTAAGGGGGAGAATGGGGACCCCCTGACTGTGTGCTGCTACTGAAGGCGAGACACTACAGGTGAATAGGGGAAAATTTTCAACTAAAAGGTATCACCATGAAACTTTGCCAGTTGATTACTTTCATTATTATAATTTTTTTTTGTATTGCAAGCTTTCCAGAAATTCACATTTAAATATGCGAATGAGGCAATATCTCATTAAATATGCAGTAATTTGCATATATTTAAAAACCAGAGCTCTAGATAATGAATAAAGCCAGACTTAAAATATTTATTTCATTTTGACAACATGGTGTAGCCCAAAGTTTTTACAGAACAGATTTTGGATACATCCTTTTTTCATTTTATAAATCAGAAAATACTATGTACAGGTATTAAAAATGCATTTTCGGCATGTTTTTAAGAACAAAATGTCTAATAAATCAGAAAATACGAAATGTATAAACAAATCCTTCTGTAATATCCTCAGGAATACTGTTATGAATGAATATGAAAAGTTTGGTTAATATAAGTGCTCTAGAAGTTGAGATTTTTGGTTCAGAGCATGGAAAAAAAACTAATTTTGAGAAAATGGCGTTAAAGATATATATTGTGAATTCATATATTCAATAAGTAGCATTTAATGATTATAGCAACAACAAATCATTCAATGATACCCCCCAAATTGCCCATCAAACAACTAAATATATCTAAATTGTATATATATACTTATATTATTATAATAATTACAACTAAGGATCATAGGCACAGGCCCTCCAAATTACTGCACAGCCCTTTTGTGCTGTACCTGTCTATCACATGTTCTCATGCTGAACTGCGTTATCTTTGTTCTATCCCCCCAATTAATTTGCCATGCCTGCCCCATATGTAAGACCTTCTTTTAATTCCTGCTGGTGTCTTTTGAGCTTTTTAATTGTATCAGAGGACTTTCTCTTATGCTTGGCACCCGCGGCAGTGACAGCATCGGCTTTTGCAATTCTCTGATCATCCTCGTGCCTTGATGCACTAACCCCTCGTGACTATCTGGCAGACTCGTCGTCAATTTCAGGATAAGGCTTACTTAGCCTGGCAGTTACTCTTCTTCTGGCAATTGATAACTTATCACGTCTCTTTTGAGAAGATTTAACACGAATTCTGCGTGTTTTGCCCATTCTACTTCCCGGTTTCAAATCACGTGATGGATTTCAGCGAATCACGTAGCCAGAAAAGATCTTGAAACTTCATTAGCCAATGAGATTTCGAGAAGCAGCCAGTTCATCACTCAGTTTTTTCACTGTTTGTCGTTACTAGACGGGAAATGACCATATATGGAGCAGCGAGTATTGTACGCCAGGACCCGAGCTTTACAACGAGGTATAACACTATATGGTTTTATGAAAGATCGTGGAGCTATATCGCGCTCAAAAATGCTAACATTGGCTAAAGTTACGAAAAATTAGAGGATTCAAGTAGACAAAATGTAGTAAAATAAACATATTTGTGTGCAGTTTGCACATTTTTATGACAATGGTGTTGCAGAAGACATGTTATAGAAGCAAAATAACCAAAAATCTGAAAATTGATGAGTAGAAGCAAAAACGTCATTTTTGCTTACCGTGTCTCGCCTAGATTTGGGGGCACTCACACAGGAAAGTGCCGTTTAACCTCTTAGGATCTTAAATGTAAAAGCTCCCAAACTGTGGGATCGGTGGCTTTAAATTTGTCATACCTTATATGTATATAAAGAATATGATGCATTTGTCAGTATTTTCGCCAAAGATAAAATTAGTAGGGTAAGCATGTAGGTGCTTCACATTTTGTCTCCAGGGCTGTACTTCAGCTAACGTATCAGAAATCATTGATACTTTATGTATATTACTTTGATTTACATGAATCCATGTCTTTAAAAATATTTCTACAATCAATAAAAATCCAAGCGCCTTTTTTGCTTATTTGAATACTGAGAAATCTGAGATTTGTAATTAATTGCAATGTTGCTGAAAATCAATAAAGACATCCAGTGTCTGTTGATTGGAATATGTGACAGAGTGCAGCTTGTTCATTTTAACACAGCCCTGTTGCTCCCCATTGATTCTCCTATCTGTGTAGATAAACAGGTGTGTCCTCCATCTTAGTGAGATGTACAATACATATGACCCTTACCTGCTGCACACACACACACACACACACACACACACACACACGCACACACGCACACACGCACACACACACACACACACACGCACACACACGCACACACACACACGCACACTCACACGCACACACACACACGCACACACACACGCACGCACACACACACACACACACACTCACGCACACACACACACACTCACACACTCACGCACACACACACACACACACACACACACACACACACTCACACACACACACACACACAAGCACAGAACTACAAAACCACACTACACTACTAACATAAACCCACAGACACATACAGAGACAGACTCACTTACAGAAACCTCATGATTCTCAAAGGTCAGACTGCAATCCACCCCCTGACAACCCCCAACCCCCCCACCCCAGCCTCCACCCACACACACATGGGGCACCAAGGAATTACCTCCCTACCCCCTCATTGCCTGCACTGACTGGATCAATAACCCACCACTGTAATCTGACACATCTGGCAACCCTGAAACCTAATCTTCCCTAGCATTTCCATCAGCCTGGTGGTCTGGTGTGTGTGTGCGGGGTTGGGGGGGTTAAATAGAAACTTATTTTCTCATTGTAAGATTATCTATTTAAAAGTAAATATGTGCATTAACAATTCTACTTTTTTCTTTATAAGATTACGAAACAATCTGTCTTCATTTTGGTAATAACAGTGAAAAATCAGTGGTAAACGGAGTCATGTAACAAAATAAAACATTCAGATAGGAATAATAAATAATAAAATTATTTATTATGTAACCTAAATTGTATGAAAACACTGATGTAACACATCCTTATTTTAAGGTGAACACTTTTGAGTCTGTTGACTGGTGCCTCTGCTTCTTGCTGAGTGTGAGTCTGGCTGTGTTGCTGTACTGCGGAGCGGAGGAACTTCATCTGCATGTCTGCCTGCTCTCTCTCAGGTTTATGAGCTCCTGAAATAAGAGAGTAAAGAAAGCAAACTCGATCCAGGGCCTCAGGGCACATTTCTAATAACTGCGATTGTGCTCGTTTTGTCAGGATATGGTAGGGGCAATATTAAAATTTCCTGGGTGATAAATCACCTTTTTTGTCTTTTCAAATCTGGCTCATGCGTTTTGGGAGGGTGTTAGGGGGAGTGGAGTTTGTGTGTTTATTGGGTTGTCTCTGCAGAAGTGCGAGGCAGTGGATGGTGCAGCCATTTATTCTGAGTGAACAGAGGAAAGTGACTGTTGCACTGGTGATGGCCCTCATCATGAAATCAATAGAGCAGGTGCCTGAATCAGGTGTGCTTACTGGAGCAATCCAGGAGAATATCAGTGACAGAAGCATTATCCCCTCCAGGAGTCAAATTCATGACCCTCTCAGTCCTGAATCTAAAATTCAAACATATGACCCTTTATTCCACACACTTCAAACCCGTGGCTTTATTATATGACATCACTGCAGTCTGTTCAAAGGTGACATGTTTGTAGAGCTCAAGCACAGATATTCTATTTATTGAACAGATATTCATTTCTGGGTGCTTACCGCTGAAGATTCCCTCTTTGCCATTTCTGAAGATGTTCTGATCATTGATTAGGGGTGGTCAAAGACAGGACATCCATAATAACCATGCCAGCACAGAGAGAGTTAGAACTTCTGGTTAAAAATTGTCACCTCCTGGACACAGAGGACAGATGGATGCAAAAACGGATGATTTTATCTTTAGTGGTCTCTGCTTCAAGTTGCTTGCATAAGGGTTCTGGAACTCGCTGCACACTCTTGTCACCTCTTGGACACTGAGGTTCCAACCAAGAGTTGATTTGGAAACAAGATTTCCAACTTTGCATGCATTAGGTAGAACCATATCAAAAGAATAATTTCTAAAGGACATGAATGGAGGTTCCAGAACCTTCCTGGTGTGCAGGTGATGACGGTGAGGGGGTTAGCCCAGCCGAGAGCCTGTCGGTGTCAGCTTCACAGATCTGACACTTTGATTCATGTTCTTAACTTTGTCACCTCAACCCCACCAACTACCCCCCCACCCCACCCACTCCACCCCCTCTCCCCTGAATCAAAGAGGAGACGTCTTTGTAGAAGAACAAAGCAGGCCCTGAGCTTTGTTGCAGCGAATCAAGGTCCGCTTTGATTGAGTCCCGTGTCAATATTTCATATTTAATTCCCCTGGATCCTGTTACCTCTCCGGTCTGCCGCTGATTGAGTTTGGGAGATGCTGGGTGTGGCTGTCAACGGGGGGCTCAGGCAGGGACTCAGGCGCAGACAGCGGAGAATGGCAAACGATGGTTTATTGCCCAAAAAGGGAAATCCAGAATACAGAGTCGAAAAACAGGCGAAGTCAAAAACCAGGAAGACATCTGCAGAGGTACAAAGACAAAATTGGCAAAGCGAGGTCCTGAAAAACAGGCAAGATCAGAAACCAGGTAGACACGGCAGAGGTACAAAGACAAAATCCAAAAGCGAGGTTAAAAAACAGGCAAGATAAACACGGGTAGGCAGAATACGAACAAGACTAGAAGAGCGCTGGTTGCGAAACAGAAAACTGAGACAACTGGCAAAGGGCTAAGAAACAGACAGGTATATAAAGGGAACAAGCTAACGAGAAAACGAGACACAGGTGAACAAGCGGGCAGGTGAAGCAGATAAGCAATCGGGCAGGGAAACAAGGGGCGGGGCAGGCAAGGGAGAGAAATGAACACAAACCCACGTGGCAGGAAAAAAAACAAGAGGGTAATAGCTGCAGCACTGACAGTGGCAGCAGGAGAAATGGACGCTCCTTTCAGGGTCTCCTCCCCGCAGCTCCGGCCTTGGACTGGAGGAGAAGGGAGGGGGGGGGAGGAGGTTCGTCTCATGCTGAATAACAGAGCGAAGAAAGTTCAGACAGACATCTGTCTTTTCGATCACCTGATTATCTTGGCATCCAATTACCTGGAGCCAGGTACTCTTTTCATCTGACAGGTAACTTTTGAAGTCGGAGCAGGCTGCTGAAGAGCTGGTTAAACTCCCGCACCCTCCTGCCCCCTCGGGGGCCCTGACCGACGTTACATCACATATCCCAGCATTCCCTGGGGGTGAGCTGCAGAGGCTGGAGCGTCTGGACATACCCTGTCTCCTCGGTAAAAGTGCGAATAAAGGGATTATGGGTAAAAGTACTGTGTGAGGCAGACTCTGTGTGTTCACTCCTTTCGCCTGCCAGGCCCCCACCTCAGCCAGTCCAGCATGACTGCGACCGCACTGATGTGTGAACTTTGACCCCTGAGCCCACCAGCTGCTGAGGGTAATGAAACGGAGTCTCTGGCTTCTTAAACAGAGCGCAAGGCATCGGCCTCCATAGGGGGTCTAATCTGACGGAGGAGAGATGCAGGGAAACAGCAACGGGGGGAGAGAGAGAGAGAGGGAGGGAGGAGGGAGGGAGAGAGGTAGGGAAAGAGGGAGGGAGGACAGGAAGGATAACTATCATCAAACGGCGCAGCTTCACTCTGATCAGTCAGGTGGCATTAGGGTGACTGCATGCAGTGTTTGCGTTGTAGAAGAGGAGTGGGGAGCTGCTGGTGTATGCATTACTGCAGTCTGGAACCCCGCAGGCGTGGCTCAGGTCTCAAGTCTGTGCGTATGGGAATGTGTATAAAGCTAGGCGTTCTGGGAGGTGATTTCCATTCTGCTAAGTGAGGGCAGCGCGCTGTTTACTGGAGCAGCTGTCAGCCTTGAAATATTAATAATGATGGAAGTGGGGAATATAAATAATAATATGATCTAAAGCAGAGAGACACAGCCATGCAAATCACACAGCACTCACTGAACGTATAGAACAGATATCCTCCACAGGCCAGAGACTCAGGCAGCCATTGGCTCTACTAATTCTCCATCATCTTTGACTTGATTTCAGTTACTGGCCGTTATTACCCAGATCCCCAATTTCTTCCACTAAAAAGGACGTAGAACACCAGTGTGGCGTAGGGGTTCCGGAACATGACCGCTCTCATAACCAGAGAGTAACAGGCTTGGATTCCAGGTGTAGGCCTACAGTCGTACCCTTGAGTATAATGGACTTTGGCTGAATGCTTCAGTAAATATCCAGCTGTATGAATGGATAATATGCTTTATGCAAGCTATGCAAGCCTCCCTGCATAAGAACGTCTGCAAAGCGAGCATATAGCGCACTCAGTGTGAAAACGTGTCTGAATCCGCTGTGAGGGACAGTTGCACCCCTGAGCCAGATCTACAGTCACCAACAACCGAGTCAGTCACCGCCATTTTATTTCTTTTTTATAAATGTAATAAATCTTTATGCATACAGACAGAATATCCAAATAGAAGAAAAAAGAAAATTTGACAGAACAATCCAACCATTCAAAGGATCAGTGGATTACATTTCGCATATCTCCCTGTTTCTTTTTCTTCTTTATGATAGTGAACACTTACCTACAGCTGGGAGATTTACACATCCTAGCAGAACAAGAGTGAATTGCACTATCACAAAAGCCATCCCGTGGAAGGTGATTAGTATAAGTGATGAATACATGATGGGCAGCTGAATTCTGGCTCTCCCCTTTTCTGCTAGTCTCTGCTGTTTTCCAGTGCTACAGCAACACTGAATGACCTTCACAGAGACTCTTTCATCTCTGGCCCTCTGAATAAACATTCTCTCTCAGTCTGAGTGTTTGATGGACAATCCTTTACAACAACAGAATCAAACGCTTCAAAGCGAGGGTCAGGAATGTGATCTAGAATTCTATGGAATTCTCCCCCTTTGTCTCGGAATGCTTATTTTGCCCCTTAGAGCCATCTTCGGCATATTGATTCAGCACAAAAACATCCGACAAATACCAGAATAAAGCTTCCAAGCTGGACGTAAAAGTATAATAAAAGTATATGCTGCTATTATGATTCTTTATAGACTCAGACTTCATAGACTTTATAGACTCTGTATGCTGTGAAGTCACCAACTCCCGTAGTGATGAGGACATAAAATTAGAAAAATATCTGATAGCCATTTTAAAAAGGTAAACATGAACTACATATTTTTTCTATATTTATTCTTAAAAAACATTATTTCATTTCCTCTGCTCTTATCACTGTGATTGAATGGATGTGTGAAATCTAAATATAATAGTAATATTCCAAGATAATACGTAAATAACTGTTACTGATTTTCTGAAAATGTACATTGTCTATACACTGTTTGCTGCGATATACAGATATTACACTGTACTTCAGTTTAATGCTGAGCCAAATTACATTGTGTATCAGATGGTATATTTTACAATATATGTTACAAACAGAAAAAATTGCTTAAATGTACTACCTTTTCTACGGTTCCATGCTACACGCGGCATCTCCTGCCAGCCAGCAGTGGGACTGAGGGTGAGAGTATCGGGTGGATGAGGGAGTGGCTATCAGAGCAGAACCAACACAGAGAGAGAAAGCTCAAAGGAGCACCAACAGGTGTGCAGCATCCACCTGTCTGTGACACAGAGCCGAAAGTGCCCTCCCTACAGGTGAGGTTCCAGTGGAACCGATAGTAATCTGGTATTTACAGTATGTACATGTTAATTACATACCACACTGAATGTTGAGCATGGGCAGCAGAAACACAAATCCTGGTCTGAAATGAGAATGTGAGTCTTAAAAACTCCGATAAGACATTTTATGATTATTATTTAGATACTTGATTTTGGTATTATGTGATTATAATTTTATTGTTTGTCATAATAAATGTATGTGTGTGTGTGCATGCTTGTGTATCTGTGTGTGTGTGTGTTTGTGTGTGTGTGTGTGTGCGTGTGTGTGTAGGTGCGCACGTGTGTTTGCTCTAGGAAGAATTTGAATCTGCCAAATAGGACTTGAGGTGCAGCTTTTGGTGAATTTAAACCCGGCACATGTACAGTGCTGAACATCTGGGGGAGGGTCTTATGAAACATGACACTGTCCATATATGTGTATAATGATTCCTATCAACAGCCTGTCCAATGATCCACCTGCCCCGCCCCTTCTCCCCCTCCCTGGGGTGTGGCTACATGACAGCCAGCAGCATCAGCAGGGAGAGCAGCAGGACGTGGGCGTGGTCATTGAGGTGGGCGTGGGCCTTTAGAGACTCCTGATTGGTCTCGTCCTGGCTGGGCGGGCTCTGTGCAGTGGTGGCCAGCTGGGCGCGGTTGGCGCACATGTCGTACAGGTTCCCGGAGAACTGCATCTTCTTGGACTCCTGCCGCAGGGACTCCCACACCGCCGCCGCCTCGTCCGGGCAACCCGCCAGCACCGCACTCGCACAGGTGTGGAACTCATCCCACGACCTGCAGGGGGCGGCAGAGAGCATGAGAGTTTTCACTCAAACTGGAAATGACAAACCCCCAGCTTGAGGCCTGGGCACCTGTGTGAGTTTGTGGACACTTGTCCTTCCTCTTGGGAGTGGAAGCGGCCTCAGACAATGAAAAAAAACAAGCCTGATGTTTTGCAAGGTTGGTGAACTGATTGGATGTGTTGGTGGAGTACACAGGGAGGAGCACCAACACATGCCTCCACAGAGAGCTCTGACAGTGCAGAGTCCTGAAAGGGATGCTGGTCCTCATCTTGCATCCTGAATGGAGAATATAACATTTCCACTGCTGAAAATCAAAACCTGCTCCTTACTAAATCAGGCAGACTATGCTGGCAGAAATGTTAGACACAAACTCTGTGTGTGTGTGTGTGTGTGTGTGTGTGTGTGTGTGTGTCTGTGTCTGTGTGCGTGTGTGTGCGTGTGTGTGTAAAACGCATGCATGTGTATGTGGGTGTGTGCGTGTGTGTGTGCGCGTGTGCGCACGTGTGTGTGTGTATATCTGTGTGTGAGGTGTTTGTGTGTGTGTGTGTGTGTGAGGTGTATTCGAGTGTGTGTGTGCGAGTGTGTGTGTGTGTGTAATGTTGGTCAGAACTTTCTCCAGGTGGGCTCTGCCGAGGCTCTATGAAAGTTTAAAGCGGTGGGGCTGCAGCTGGACCGTTCGTGACCTCATCCAAAGATGAATTACAGATGCGTGTATATATAGAAAGGCAGACAGACGAAGAGAAAGAGAGAACTTCAATTTTTAATTAGGCGCTCTCTATCAGGGCAGGAGGAGAACTGACAGCACGTCAGAGAGAGGCGGGAGGGTCCCACCAAGACTCAATCAAGTTCAGATGGAGAGAGATGAGATAGAATGAGAGAGAAGGGAAGAGAGAGAAGACAGAGGGCGCAGAGAGAGAGAGAGAGGAGGGGGGAGAGAGAGGAAGAGGGAGCTCGGAAGGCCTTCATGTCAGAGCTACTCCGCATGCTCCGAGTCACATGGCGCTGATGACTCCATGGACAGCAGCCGCGCTGGGGGCTTCTGGGAGAAATCCAACACTGTGTGAGTGTGTCTGTGTGTGTGTGTGTGTGTGTGTGTGTGTGTGTGTGTGTGTGTGTGTGTGTGTGTGTGTGTGTGTGTGTGTGTGGCGCATGTGCATGTGTGTGTGTGTGTGTGTGTGTGTGTGCGCACGCGCATGTGTGTGTGTGTGTGTGAGTGTGTGTGTGTAAGAGAGAGCGAACTCACTTGCAGATGGTGTCGATCTCCTGTGTGTCCTCTTCTTTCTGGACGCTGTTGGACATGCTGTCCCCCAGGGCCAGCAGACACTGTGCAAAGCCCTTGTAGATGGAGCCACACTTCCTGGTGGCCGCCGTGGAGACAGGACTGGGGGCCAGGACTGCAGGGACACAGAGACACAAGCAGGGTCATTGTGCATAGTGTCCCTCTCGGTTTTCTGTAATTTCAGTAAACATTACTTCTGAATGAACCAAACACACTTCCTCACTGAACATTTCCTCTCAGTGTAATTACTGGAAACAACTGGCTTGCAGTGAGGGGGCTCTGCCTGTTGGGGGCGATTCTGAGCAGCCTCCCGCAGAGAGAGAGTGAGAGAGAGAGAGAGACACAGCAAGTGGCTGTCATATTCATCCGAGTAACACTGATTCTCACCTGCCCTGTGGGACAGCATGCATCAACCACCTGGAGGGGTGACAGACTGTCCCTCATCACTCCCACTCCCACTCCCACTCACTGTCTGACACCACCCTCCTCCGACACCCCCACACACACACACCCCCACCTCCCACACACACACACACACCCCCACCTCCCACACACTCCCACACACCCCCACCTCCCACACACACACACACACACACCCTCACTCACCCACGCACCCACCCCCCCAATACACCCCCACACACACACACACCCCCACCTCCCACACACACACACACACACCCCCCCTCCCACACACTCCCACACACACCCACGCACCCACCCCCAATACACCCCCACACACACACACACCCCACCTCCCACACACACCCACACACACACCGGCACCCAGTGAGCGCCCAGCAAACCAGGCCGGATGTATTTCTCCAGAGAGTCCAGCAGCAGCAGCAGGAGTGAGAGCGAGTAGCAGAGAGAGCAGTGGGGACGGAGGCAACCGCTCCCGCTGAACACATTACAGCGGCGGGAGAACATTCCCGCAACGCTATGGCAATGTTGGAAAACTGCTGAAAGTTGTGCGATATAATAAATGAAAGCGCGTGACTTCATTAAACAGCAGAGTGAGAGGCAGAAAGCAGCTGAGTTAGCGCCGCACGCCGCACTGCCCTTTAGCAGAGGAGAGGGAAACTCATCACACCCGGCACACTGGGAGAGAGGGAAGGAGAGAGATAAATGTGGCCTAAAAGAGTAATGTTAGTGAGCCCCACACGACTGATATACAGGCTGAGTGTGGAGCCCTTTCCCACACTGACCACTGCAGCCACAGAGAGGAAAGCAAGTCTCAACTGCACCCAAGCAGGCCCTGGTCAGGACTCTGAGACACATTCTGCCTACATACGCACACACATACACACAACACACACACTCACACACATACACCACACACAAACATGCACACAAACACGCACACACACACAGCTTGTGCTGGGTGCACGCTAACCCCGCTTGCCTGTGTCTCCAGCTGCTGTTTCTGCCTCAGATCCACAGGCAGACATGACTAATTCAGGGAGAGATGAGCTAAACTCACCACATACTGCGGGTCTGCTACTCCGGAGCCAATAACAGCGCCCACACAGCTGGCCTGACCTCTGACCCCCGGAGAGAGGGAACGGAGACCTAAAATCTCACGAACTCGCACCTCAAAAGACCGAAGCCAAGCGGCCTGAGAGTTCACGCTCATGCGGCAACACAAGCTGCTGCTGTGTTTATTTTTTAATTTACTCCCTCAGAATCTCACAAAGTGGAGAAATTTGGAGGGACTCTTGCAGCTGTCTGTGAAGACATGAGAGAAAATACAGAATCAGAAAGTCAAGACCTTTCTCTCCCTCACTCTCTCCCTCCCTCCCTCTCTCCCTCTCTCCCACTCTATTCTTCTTTCTTCTTCGTCTCCCCCCCCCAGCTGCTAGCTGACCGCAGAAGGTCCAGCTTGTTGGTGGACGATATGCATCCAAGTGCCGCAGACTGAGAGACGACGGGCAGGGAGCATCTGCCCAGTTACTGTATAAATGTAAAAAAAATACATGAATGTGTTTCTGTATGTGTGTATGTTTGTGTGTGTGCATATTTTTTGGTTAATTGTCGTTTTGTGTGCATATTTATGTGAAATTTGCTTTGGCAATACTGTGCGTCTGGATGGTCATGCCAGTAAAGCTTGCTTGGATTGGGGACGGAGGTAGGGAGGAGAGGACAGGAGCGGGAGTGCTTAACCTGAGGATGGTAATGAGAGGGGACAGCGAACGGACAGCCCTCCTCCCGCACACACACACACGGCCAGGGCCTGATTAATATTTCATACAAGCTTTCTTTTTCCTCCTCGTTTTATGCTCTGGATTATATTGATTTCTTGTGAAGTTTTTCAAACAGGGTCAGAGGATTATTGGTTTCATTCAAACACATAAAGTATTAATGAAGACCCAGAGAGAGGGAGAGGAGGGAGGGAGTGAGGGAGAGAGAAGAGGAAAACGAGGGGGAGAGAGGTGGATGGAGAGACAGAGGGTGAGAGGGACAGAGGATAGCGGGAGGGAGATGGAGGGACAGGGACTGAAAGAGAAAGAGAGACAGCTGCAGGTCGGAGGTGCTGTTTACTCCTCCACCACCCCCACTCTAAGCAGCAGTCTCTGAGAGAGCTGCAGAGACTGAAAAAACAAACACCAGAACAAAGTCTCTCTCCCATGGGGGGAGTGGGGGCACTCGCAGGCTTGTTTTAAAGATCACTGAAACGGAGGGTCCCCCCGGCTCTGTTTCTATTCCCATCAATCCACGTGCGACAGCAGAGCGGAGGCAACCGGCTCATCAGAGCAGGGCCACCTCCGCTACCCATCCCAGCATGCACTGCACCACTGAACTCCAGCAATTAAGCTCTGCTAATCGCTCTCGGCATGGCCATTCCCGCTCCCACGCCAAAGTCACGTGTTCTGTGCACATGGCGCACAGAGCGGCCGGCGGGACCAGCTGCTGGGCTGCACGTCTGAGCCGCTCCGTTGCTGCGTGTAAATATTTAATCCCAGCAACAGACCCAGGCCCCCTTTAAAGAGCTCCAGCAGGGATGGGGACACAGAGCCGGGAGAGGGGGATCTAAAGAGCTCCAGCAGGGATGGGGACACAGGGCCGGGAGAGGGGGATCTAAAGGGAATCACCCCTATGGCAGGTCTGTCGGGCTGTGCTGAGCCTGTTTGGTTGCAGCTCATATTAACCCCTCAGAGCTTTGGAGTGAGAGGCCCCATGCTCCACACACTACACACACCAGCATACACACACACACACACACACACACACACACACACACACACACCCCCATCCCGGATTTTTAATTTTTGGAGGGCCCCTGTGTTCTTCACTTTATTCAGGGGGTGCTCTCTGTGGTTGTGTACCACAAAAGAGAGAAGAACCTCTACCAAGCCGTGCTCTGGAGAGGGTGTGGCTAGTGCCAGTACTTCATGAAGAAGAGGAGGAAGAGGAAGAAGAGGAGGAAGAGGAAGAAGAAGAGTGGAAGAGTGCTCAGAGCAGCGTGCCTACTGCTTCAGCTCTACAGCCCTTACACACACAGGCTCCTTCCTCACACTCACACCTGTCCTTCTCATGCTTTTAAAGACAGACCTTTTTCTTTCCTTATTCATGATTATCTCCTTGTAAATGAATGATTTATGCAAAGCTGGCATCAGCTCTGTATAGGCAGTGTGTGCGATCCCAGCTCACGCTTGCAGTCTTGCGTAGCGCGGTTTCTCTGGCCTTGGTGGTCTCTGTTCTCTCTTTCTCTCTATGTCAGTGCTGTGTATGTGGGTAAACAGCTCGGGGCAGCAAGAGCGCAGCAGGGAGATCAAGGCCCAGGGAGGGGCCTCGCTGCCCGGCCTCCACCGTTCAAGGCCTCTCCGCCAACCGCTTCCCATGATCCTTCTGTGGCCTTGTGTCAGGCAGAGAAACAGGCGCTGAGTACGATGGACTCTCTCCTCCCAGCCACAGAGCCATCGGACTGGGGCCTGCATGCGGTCAGGACTGCATGCAGGGGGGGGCGGCAGTATGGCATAGTGGTAAGGAGCAGCACTCATAACTGAAAGGTTGCTGGTTTGATTCCCTGCTGGGACACTGCTGCTGTAAGTTGCCTCAGTAAATATCCAGCTGTATAAATGGATAACATGTAAACATTGTAACCCGTGTCAGTTGCTCAGGATAAGAGTGTTAAATGACGGTAATGTAATGTAATGACTGAATGCTAACCGCACGGATTCCTTACACCCTCAGAGACACATGCTAACTCTGATCGCTGGACAGGGGACTGACACACAGGCAGATTAGAGCCCAGCAGCGGTTCTGGTCGTTTCACAGCTGCCTCTAATTCCCTTTTAATCCGGGCTGCTGTGGGGTCAGAGGGTTTGAGAGGGAAGGCCTGGATGGGAGTGATGCTGGGGGAGGAAAAAAAACTCCCTGGCTCCCCAAAACACCCCAGCCCCCCAAACATCAAGGACTGCCTGTATACCTGAGGGTAATACACCTGAGGACTGACAGAGGACACTCCAGCGTTTGGGGTTACCGTGAGGAACCGGGGGGAGAAGGGTGGTGTCGAAGCCCCTGCACAGTGACGCTGGCCCTGGAGTTTCTGTAGAGTGAGCTAACCTTAGCATCTCACAACCAGCTGTGGGTGACCAGGGAGTGTTATGTGGTTTGTGTGTGTGTGTGTGTGTGTGTGTGTGTGTGAGTGCACACATATGTCTGTGTTGTGTGTGTGGTAGTGTGAGTATGTGTGTTAGTGTGAGTGTAAGTGTGAATCTGTATTCATGTGTGTGTGTGTGTGTGTGTGTAAGTGTGTGTGTGTGTGTTAGTGTGAGTGTGTGTGTGTGCGTATTCATGAGACCTGGATGCACAGTGTTGGGAGGGAGCTATGCTGAGCTGCCGGGCGGGGGCGGGGCCGGGGGTTTGGGTGACTCAGACCTGTGGTAGGAGACCTTCAGCCTGTCCATGGGGAGAACAGCATGAACGAGAACAATTCTTGCTCAAGTGTCAGTTTCTGAAGGATACATCTACTCCACCTATCCCCCCACCATGTAAAAATGGCTAACATTCATCCACCTTTCAGAGGATTCTAAAAATATAACAGCATGCTGAAGAACAAGACAGATACAGGCTGCATGTTATTATTTAATCTGCCTCCTTATTGGCCAGCAGCTGGGAGATCTTCGTGCTAATGAGTGAGGCAGAGGCTCTGAGCACTGCATGGAAAACTACAACTCCCAGAGGCCTCTTTGTTCCACCATGGGAGATGAGGTAATGCTTACCACAGAGCTTTAGCTTCTCATTCATTAAACAAAGACACTCCTCCTCCAGGCATGACAAACAAGTATGAAAAACAGCTTTGTGGAGGACTGAAGGTTTACCCTGCTGAGATCAGAAATTCGCTGGTCGCATTCGGTGGAGCATTCTGGGTACTTTCCTGCGTGCT
>CM032885.1:36720758-36758258 GCA_019176425.1 Megalops atlanticus
ACAAAACCGCAGCAGCTATGAGCAGAGGCTGCGGGGACAAAGAGGCCTTTTGTTCTCTTTTATGAAGCTCCTCTTTTTAAAAAGTGAATGAGGTCATTACCAAACCCTGATACAAAACACTGACCTTCAATACACAGACACACAACCACACACACACACACACACACACACACACACACACACACACACACGTGCGCATACACGCATACACTGATGCACACATGAACAAACAAACACGTGCGCATACACGCACACACAGATGCATGCACAAACACACACACACAAACACACAGACATGCTTACACACATGCATATAAGCACTTTCTGGTAGATTATGTAACCGTACTCCTTTAGCTGATTCAATGTGAAACACAATGCCCGCATCCTACACTTTTAGAGAGGTCACACAGCTCTGCTTTCCCAGAGCAGAGTGTGACAGCCGTTTCCAACCCAGGATTCAAACCCGTGCTCCCTGCTCTTACTGCTCCTCCCTGGTGCGCTCCCATTGGTGCAGCCGGTTAAATAAAACCGGAGAGCCCAGGCGTCTGCCTCATCAGCTACATCCTGTCTGCGGACAGGAAGGAAGGAGGAAAGATCTCTTTCACTGCCGCCGAATACGGAAACATCTGCAGCCTTGCTGAGATAAGCTGCACGATCTGGAGTAATGAGCACGGATGGGATTCACAGGCAAGATAGAGCTGAATTATCATTATTATTATTATTATTAGTAGTAGTAGTAGTAGTAGTAGTAGAAGTAGTAGTAATAATACTACTACTAATAATAGTAATAGCAGTGAGCTCCCACCCTGTGCTCAGGTCTGAGCAGCCCAAAGCAGAGCTGCCCTGCAGGGTGACTCTCTCTCATTCCCCGGCCAGCTCCACTTTGCTCATTACCTCTCCGATCTTCAGAGCAGAACCTGCCTGCCGACGTCTCCCCTGTATCCCTCTCTCTGGGGGGGGATTTCTGACACACGTTAATTATTGGGGAAAGGTATTCCGTCCGGATTGTGGGGACCCCCGCCGTGTGGGAGTGAGGGCACACCGTGACACAGCATCGACTAACGAGGGTTCAGTTCATCCGAGACGTCTGTCACACGGTGAGGTCTGTCACCCTCCCCGAAACACAGCCGTCCCTCGCTGCAGCTCTGGGTATCGGGAGTCTAATCATCTCTGCGTGGCACTGCAAGTGCACTGCCTCTGCCTCCTGTTATAGAATATGGTTACCCCCACCTCCACCCCCAACCCTACCTGAATTACCTGCCTTTCAAGTTGAGGTGTTTCTCTGTCATAATTTTTCCCTTTCTGTTCAAAATGGCTTTTATTCAAAGGGTGACCTGGATGTCTCACTAAGTACCGCTGTTAAGGAGGGTCTCTGTGCCCCTCTGAAGAACAGGAACAGAAGCACAGCCACAGGTTGGATATGAACCTGCAACCTCCAATGGTTTGATCAGCATCCAAGGAGTTTCTCTGACCTTAGCAGGACCGCAATAGGACCAGGTCACCAGAACGAGACTGACTGACATATTCAGAGGCGTTTGAGTCACAGCACACAAAAATTCACTTCTTTACCCTTCAGATGACCTCTGAACTCCTCCTCTCTGCCAGGTCAGAGGTCAGCCTCCAATACCGCTTTAGCAGGACTTATGAACACAAGTTGCAGGAACAGTTTTAAAAGCACAGGCGCTGAAGCTGCATCAGTGGCACCTCCCCTCAGAGAGAGGTAAAGCAGCAGGATTCGGAGAAGCGGCTCGGAGCGTGAGGGAGAGGAGCGTGAGGAAGGAGGGAGCGAGGCTGTTTAAAGGCCTGCACGCCGCTGCTCTGAGCGCCTCAGTGAAGCCCGTGTCTGCCCTGCACAGCACTGCCTGGGCTTTTACATAACCGCAAACGGCAACCGGCAAACAGCGCAGCGACCATGTGACCCTCGCGTCTGAGTGTTGCGTAACAGCAGTGTTGCGCGCTCCTGTGAGCGGCGGATCCGCCATCTCGCTTCCTCTCAGGGAGCGCAGAGCGCCTCATCAAAGATACCGATGCGATCGAATCAACTAATAATGCCGAGAGACCCACAGACACCCCCGCCCCCGGGGCGGGGTTAGGTTTTACATCCTCACACATATCTTACTGCTTCCACAGGGAGCGGGGCTGGGGGGGTCAGTTATACTCCTGGGGGGTTAGATCCACAGAAGATGAGGGAGGTGCATACAGAGGGGGATCTGGAAATGTGGGTCGGTTTCCAAAGTGGGGGGTTGGTCTGCAGGGGTTTACATATACAGGACAGCTGTGCAGAGCTGGGACAGATCAGAGGGGGGGCTCCTGGGGGAAAGAAGATCAGAATGTGTGTGCGTATGTGTGTGTGCGTGTGCGTGTGTGTGCGTATGCGTGTGTGTGCGTATTGGGGTTGGAAGTTCAATCGATTTAATCATCTTCTAATGCCCCCATCACACTGGTGTGAAGAGAACATTTGCCTTTCATCCACTTCCATTCAATACCGGGCCAAAAGGTGAATGAACCGTTCGTTTCTGGTCACGAAAAGAATTTGTCCAGCTGCATTCCCACCCTCATACCCAACTTCACTGAACTTTAAGCTATGAAGTTATGTGAATCACCAAGGCATGTCCAATAGAATGTGAGTGGGTGGATGTGTTTGACCCCTCAGTTTCTCCAATTGGCCAGAGCTACTGTCAAGAGCTTCTTCTGTTCTTCAGATAGCACGATCATTCAGTGAACTCCTGCAGACACCACTAATGCTAGTAACTACAACCACTACTACTGCAGCCGTAGCTAGCTAGCTAATATTGTGATTTCCACATTCACGTTCCCCCCAATACAAAAGGTTATGTCACTGGGCTGCTCATTTTTCCCACGCCAAAATACAAATTTCTTTGTCGCTGGTGATGCCATTTCGCAGGGTTACAATGAGTGTGACCGCAGTGTTGGGGTGCAGTTATGAGCTTGTGCTTCTGTCTGCTTACAGCAGACACCTGCGTGTTAGAATCAGATCACTAATCTGTCTTATTATACTTCTTTTCCCACTGCAGAGCTACAACCAGGCTGCTTTAGTAATACCCCATTTCCACTGAAGAGCAAGGCTGGCTTGGTAAGATCTCTCGCTAAGATTTTCTCTTTTATCTTATTTGTCATGCTGGCCCATGTCTGGCCTCCGTGGAAAGCGAGCTGAGGGCGGGGTGAGGAAAAGGCATCGCTGTGCCGCCTGCGTCAGTGTCGCTGCTAAAAGCTGAGCAGATAAAGATGAAGCAGAGAGGGGAACGGGCTGCCATCACCGACCACAGCGAGCAGCCGGGAGCAGCAGCTCTGTGGGAAAGGGGCAGCTCCACCAGCTTTCAGAATGAGCGTCATGCAGGACTGCTCTGGTTCTGGGTGCTGCAGTGGAAAAGCAGCGGTGCTGTACCAGGCCGGCCTGCTTTGGCTCCTGCTGGTGAAGTCGGCTTGCAGCTCCACGGCAGACGGGCAGAAACGCGGGGCTCAAGGACAGAAATGATCCGGGAGGCTATGGTGCCGGAGCAGAGCTTCTCCACGACAGGTTCGGTAACACCGCAACGCCAGACAGCTCAAGGCTGGTGATACTAAAAGCCACGTAAAAGGAAGAATAGAACCAACACAGCAAGGTAGCGGAGGCATTTGGCCCACAATACGCCAGGATTCCTGATGTCAAGGAAATGATTTCACAATAACCGCAGGGTGCTTATTGATGCTGAAATAATTTTGTGTTGAGCTGTCAGTTAACAAGGGATTCTCGTCCAACAAAGGACAACCTGCTACACATAATTGCTGCAGTCAAAGAAGCCAAGGTTTATACAGGAAAATAGATAAACTGACACAAATCCATCACCAAGGTAATACTACATTTTAAATTTTCAAGGCCCTGATCACACACACACATACTCTTGGGAGAAGACCCAAAGGACATTAAGGACATTTTTTTTTCTAATCATTAACTGATATTTATGATAATTTTCTGTTCTTAAAAAAAGATACAGAGGAGCTTCTGCATTTTAACGAGCAATGCAGCGCCTCTCTCTCCACTCATTAGAGCGAGAGTCAGGCGCACAAAAAACTCGAACACATCAGCGGCGCAATCCATGCGTAATCCCGGAGATGTGTATCAGAACATTATGTACGATCGCGATCCGGGGGCATCTGCAATTAAGCCGTACGGCGGATGCGGTAGCATTATACGATTATGCGCAGAAAACGACATTACGCAAGAACCACGCGGGGATTATGCAAAACGCCGAGTATAGCGGACCCGCTGATGAGCAGGGGAAAGGACGCGCCTTCCTGCGATACAGAGCCTCGCCCTTAAATTCTTACGAGTGGCGCTCGCCAGAAGCAATTACATATAGATTTTTAATTACAACAATAATACACTTCATTTAAATTGCACCTTTCATACAACTGCAGCTCAGAGTGTTTTAAAATCTAAACATGAAATAAAACGAGTCTACATAAGATGTATGTAAAATATAACTTGATCCAGGGTGAGTGGGCTGTCTCAAACATGCAGACCCGTGAGGAGGTGCATTTCTCTGGCTGTGTCTGCAGAGATCCTCCCGCAGCAGGTTTGCATGCAGACCCCTGGGGGCTCGGCCCGGGTTTAGGGGAACACGAGCGAGATGCAGTTCGTGCTCCGGGCGCCTTTCCCAAACCGCATCCGCACAGACTGCAGCCTGGGGACGTGGGCAGGAATTCACACATGCAATTGTGGAGGAGAGGGCTCTGCCCCAGGAGGGAGGATCTGAACCTGCTTCACCTCTGCTGTATCCTCTGAGGTAATAAATGAGCAGCCAGCTTGGGGCAGGAGAGAAGGCCAAAAAGACGAATGAGTGTTAATGCCGATCAGACCTGGTTCTGCAGAGGAGGCTGACTGTGCTTCAGAATGGCACTGTGGCCAGCTCCCCCCCTCCCAAAATCAATGGAGAGGGTGCTAGTGTTGGTGTTCATAAATATCAAATCTCACCCAAGCGCAGACAGTGGCATTAATGTGGGAACTGAACCAACAATCTTCTGAAAATGAAGGAGAAAACCCATAGAGATGCAGACAGACAGTGTAAGACCCAGCAGAGGTGACATCCTGGCCAATAGGAGCTGTCATGAATCAGGCATCATATGAACACCAGTCCTCCCTGGTCAGACACAGCAAAGCCAGCTGCTGGTCATGGGGGTGTCATTCGTCCAGTGAAGGCTGCTTCCACCTTAAACCCAGCTCCACCATCTCTGTGCGAGTTTGACACAGACAGACAGAGAGGTGATGCCAGGACAGGCAGATATAGAACATGCCATCACCCCAAGGGGTGTCCCCATCCCCCCATGCCACCTACTGATGTGAAGAGTAAGGTGTGGGGGATGGGTACGGTGGTTGGTCTTCTGGGGGTATGTCCATTACCTCTCCTCGCTGTCACTGTGACCGTGGGGCGGGTGGGGGTGTCGATTGTGTCTCTGGCTGCTGGTGACATCAATCACGCTGACACAGCGACAGCCGGAGCTGCTGTTCCTCGGCGCTGGGGGGGGATCGCCGCACCCCCCCCCCCTCAGACGCGGAGGCAGAATCTCACTTCTCACGTCTGTGAGGCGTGATAATGGGATTTCTGCTAAATATAAACACAAGGGGGTCCTTCTGCAGGGCCCAGCAGTGGGGAAGTCCGGGGCCCGCAGGAAGCAGCTCTGCACTTTACATTATTTAAGATAAAGGCTTGTTAGGGGGATTCGCTGTGCAATGCTACAGCATTAAAGATTGATGCTGTAAAAATCGTTTACTCAGTGCCTGTTACGTAACGTGACTGAGGAAGAAAGAGTGTGTGCTCCGATCTGTTGTTTGTTTGATTAAGTTCCCCCTCGAGGGCCGGGCCTCGGGTGGCCAGAGAGAGGCCTCCGGTGAGCCGGTAGGAATGAGAGCGGGGAGCAAAGAGGCACTCTGAGAAGCCACAGTGACCGCAGCCCGACACTGACCGAACCACATGACCAACAGGGACCGAGCATTTTCGAGGGAGAGGGCGCAACGACTAAAAGAGCCCTTTCTTTAAAAAAAAAAAAGAAAGATGATGTTCCTTTGCTTTTTGTTCTAACTCTCGGTGTTAATGAAGAACAGGCTGTTTCCCCCAGTTCCTGCCTTCTTCTCGCCGCTCCACAGTCGCTGCTGTTTGCTTTTCAGTGTTAGCTGTTCCCGTGCTGCGTGTTTGCCTGCATGATGGCCTAAATGCAGCGCTGAAACGCAGGGCTGGAGAGATGCAGCTGTCAGTCGAGGGGCTATTTTCAGCTGCGGATACAGGTCTCCCAGCGTCTGGAATCCAGGGAAACGCACATCACTCTGCCTTCCGTTTTTTTTTTTTTTGACGGGAAACCTGGAAACCGCACAGAGCAAGCGGTTCTTCAGGAAGATTCTGCGCCATGCAAGTCACTCTGGATAGGAGCGCCTGCTAAATGACGAAAATGTAAATGTAGATGAACACTATGAGAGAACTTGAGCTCTTCAAACGTGTGTTCTGAAGACCACAGAACGCTGTGAGAGAACTGGAGTTCTCAGAAAGAGCGTTCTAACACAACATTCCATCAGGTTGCTGGACCTCATCCTAAAACTACACCTTCTATCTTCTTCATCGTCAACTATCACTTCATCTCACGCCATGCCTGTCTTTCTTTTCTCTTCTCTCTCCTCCTCCCCTTTCCTCCCACGCCCATCTCCCCCCCCCCGCTCTCTCTCTGTCTGTCCCTGCAGAGGTCTGGTCCTGGCCTGTGCTGCAGGTGGAGGTCGAAGCAGGTAATTCTCCATCTGCCCAGCGAATTAACTTCCCGCCCACATCGCCCCCCCCTCCCCAATGCCCTGTGACAGAGAGTAACTGAGAGACTCATTTCAGCGGACAACCGCGCAGTGACCCACTTTAGGAGCTAATGAGCTTTTATTGACTGAACACAGGAGTTGCCAGCTGTAACTTATCAGAGTTAGTGCCGCGCTCCTGGGAGACCCACTTTCCTCGGTCACAACGATACAGGAGCCGATTGCCGAGGGGCGGGTGGGGGGGTAGGGGGGTCTGACCCGGCCAACCTTGTCCCCGTCTCCTCCTGGTGCCTCACCCTTCCTGCTCCCTGTTCTTTCTCGTTTCTCTCTCTCCTCCGTCCGTCTTTCTCTCCCTGCTCTCACCTCTGCCCACGCCAGGCGTACAGATCAGGCTGCAGATGTTCATTAGTTAACTGCGGCATGAATATGGTCTGCGCTGTGATTGGTCAACATGGCCCATGCTGTGATTGGCTCCATGTGAACATGGTCTGTGCTGTGATTGGCTGTGCATGAACATGCCCTGTGCTGTGATTGGTTGCGTGTGTTTGTGCTGTGGACAGCAGGGTTGGGCAGCTCCACAGGCCCTGCCGCTGGAGGGCTTTCCTGTGTGGACTCACATTTCGGCAGGAAACACTTCTTCCCCAAGCTGACTGTGCAACTTGTACAATTATCACAATAACAGCAGAGAGAGCAAGAGGAAGATAATAAGAGCGCTTGCTTGTTTTTGGTGTTCTGTACAGCAGAGATTAAAGTATTTAAAGTATAAAGTTAAAGTACAACTATAAAGTATAAACAGAGCAAACAATCCCACACTTAGGGCCATGATTTGGGCAGCTGATGGCACTGGACTAAAATCACTAGGGTAAATAGCCTGCCTGCAAACATTAGCCTCTCAGGCTAAGCACAGAGTGTTTTTTGGTGTTCTGTGTGTTGCCATATTAAAATATGAATGACCAAAAACTGTCCCAAAGCAGACGTGTTCACAGCAGTATGGGCAGCACATCTCATTGAAACTGGAGGCGAAACATGAAGCTAGAGGCTAAGTGCACGTTTAGTCTGAGAGGCTAATGCTAGTAGACCCAAGCTAAAAAGCAGTCCTGAGGCCAGAAGAACCCTCTGGCAGCCGAAGGATGTTTTCCACACTACAAGTCCCACAATGCACCACAGCAGGGCAAACAGAAGTTGGAGGATGTGGAATGGGGGCATGCTACGAGCCACTAGAGGGAGCCACAGCAGCGAAAAGAAAGGCACTTGGCCAAAAAAACCCATCCTACCCTAGTGGAGCAGTTACCTCCAGACTCACTGTTTGGTCGTTGTTTGAGTATGGCACAGCTCAGAGTCAAACCGTGGTCTGAGCTCCAGGAGTTGGGCTACATGGAAGAAGTGCTTTCTCTGGCTAAGCCACTTAGGAGCTACACCTCTGTACTTCAATAGATAGATAGAGAGATACTAAGTCATCTCTCTTTCTCCCTCTCTCTCTCTCCCTCTCTCTCTGTGGTGATGCTGAGCAGGCAGGTGAGACGTCAGCCAGGACTCATCCCGTCCCGTTAATTAATCCCACTTCTCTCTCTGTGCCCCTGAAACCAAGGAGACATGAGACTCTTGAGTTTCGCTCCGCTCCCCTGGGAACAGGGCCTGCTCACTCACGCATCTCCAGTCCCACAGCGAAGCTTCTGCGTAAGACGCAGGCTCTCCAGCCCTACTGGCTCTCTCTGCCCCTCTTCCTCCTCCTCTTCATCATCACCCCTGTGAAGGACGTGTCAATGACATCCTGATTCACTCTCTGTGGGTGGAGACGGTGGCCTAAGCCGCTTTCTTAATCATCCAGCCCCTTAAAGCAAGTGGAGAGTCTGACACACGGATTTGCAAATGTGCTGCTAGGATCTCAGGGTGCTTCAGAGCGAGCGGGAGAGAGAAACAGAGCTACCCCGGGTGTCATCGCCCTGGTCTACACTGCCATCATGGTTATGACTGCTACATGAGGAGGACATACCCCCCCACACTCCCCGACTCTCCCAGCCTTCTCTCTAGCCCTCCTGAACACCCCCCTTCTGACACCACCCCTCAAACAATGCACACATCCTCAAATAACACTGCTACCCCCATGGGGATCACAGAAATACAAAAGTAATAATAGCAATAATAATAATCATAATAATAACAATAAAAACAACAGTGAGAGGGGTGATGACGATGATGATGACATCACTTCCTCTGGAGACCCTGTTGGTCGTTGCAGAGTTTGAGCAGATCCTGGCTCAGGAGTCACATGGGGTTGGTGTCTCTGGGGCCACAATCAGCACAGCTCACCCAAGGGCTTCCGTCCCATCGGGGCCGGCCCCATGGGACTCTGAGAGGTTGCTCTGATTGGTCAGCGCCTGCACAGGGGATACAAACTGCTGTATCGTGGACACATGGCAAGAAGCGCTTGTTACCCAGAATGCATTGCAATGCATATGCCCCATAAGGCAAATTTGTCTCTTTTTTCTATTCTGTTAACACACACACACGCACACACGGCTAATCACAAAAGACTCATTAGTGCAAAAGGATGGGAGTTTCTGTATCCACTCACTGGATTAAGTCAGTTCATGAATATTCATTCATAGTCTTGGAAAAACAACTCTGGTATTGGTGGGGGGTGTCACAATTCATCTGCTTTTTGTTCCAGTTTGTTTTCTTTCTTTCTTTTTTCTGTGAGTCTACATAATATTCATAATCTCTGACAGAGAGGAAGGGGGGAAAGGAGGGGGCGTGCGGGTGTTGGAGAGGCGCACTAAACGACTCGCTCAATCCTTTCCACGCCCAAATGAAATTCCTCTCCACGGCTCCTCACCCGCTCCTTAATCACTGTAAACTCCTCACCGGCGGATTCCTGCGCAGGGGTTCGAGACGGCACCTGTATCAGAGGCGGACTGGCGTGCATTTGCCTAATTGTGTTGTAATTAAGCCCTGGTAATGAGTGGACTGCAACGTAAGTGCCTTTCCTGCCACACCGAGCAGCACGCAGGCAGACCCAGTGATTTATGCCCACCCGGCATGATGAATGCAGAAAATAAATAATCGATTAGGGGGAAGTTGGAGGAGTGTGTGTGAGAGAGAGAGTGGTAAGGGTGTGTGTGTGTGCGTGTATGCGTGTGTGGCATGTTTGTGTGTAATTATGAATTACACGTGGAACGGCAGGCTACTAATGAATAGTCATGAATTGTATCTGACAAGAAGGGGGGATAGCAGGGGGGGAGCGATCTCCCAGCGAGCTTCTAACCAATTTCAGTAAATGATGTCTGCTGTGTGCGAGTCGGCAAACTGCAGCAGTTTAGCAAACTGCCGATAGTGTGCTTCACATCACAGGAGCGTCGCTTTCATGATGAGAGAGAGAGAGGGCGCGAGACGGAAAGAGGGAGAAAGAGAGGGAGGTAAAACGAGGAGAAGGCGTGGGATTGAGGGAAAATGGGGAGTGAGAGAGAGAAGGAGGGGGTGAAAGAGGAAGAGAGAGCAAGGGAAAAGGGAGAAGGAGAGACATAGGAGCAGGAGACAGAAGAAGAAAGAAAGACAGGAACCAGGACACAGATTAGAGATGGCAGTGAAAATGCTCCCTTACTGTGTTTGGGCTCCATGATCTCCTCTTTTCTTTCTGTTCCTCCAAAACACCTCAATCAAGTGAGGTTTAGGAAACACACACACACACACACACATATACATGTGCAGCCAATTTCCAAAGCAGCAGTGTGGAGTGTGATCAGTGTAGAGCAGTGGTCAGAGCAGCAGCGATCAGTGTAGAGCAGTGGTCAGAGCAGCGGTGTGGAGCAGTGATCAGCGCCTCTGAATTGCATCAATTAGTTTACAAGGTGTTAAACAATACGCACCTGAGCAATCCTACATAAGGGCGATTGCTATGCAAATAAATAATGTAGTCACTAAATAATGTAGTGATGTAAGGCTGCAACAGGACCGGCTGCATGTGATCTTGCACACGAAGGCTGCATTATTTTGAGTATTTACTGGGTCTTCATGGTGCCGGGAGAGTAGAGGCAGAGGTCCGGTCGGAGCGCGGTCCCTTCCACATCGCAGCTGTTCAGCCTTGCTGCGCCTGCGTCACCGAAGTTAATATGAAGATTACAGAATCATTCCTAACTCACGGCCAAAGCTATTTTTTCCTCATAACAGCAGGGGGGAAGGGATTGACAAGCACTACACGATTTTCACAATCTAATGACAGCGATACAGAACGAGGGGGAAACAGCCGTGCGGATTCCTTCTCCTTAGAAGTGATGCTGCTGGGGGGAGGACAGCCGCAATTCATTCATGATTTATTTCTATTTTCCGCATGTTGTTTATACCTAATCCCCACGGGTCGCTGTTACATCAGCGTCATCCTCCGTAGTGAATTAAATCCAGCAGGGAACAGTCGTAATCGCTCTACGCTACAGTCGACCGCATCAACCGTCCTCCGGAGTTTGCTGGTGGGGGAAACCGTTGCGCTACACGCACGCAATACGGTCGAGACACCTCACACCTCTTTTGACGAACCTTCGAAACTACAGCACGTTTTATCGCAAGAGCTATAGATCCAAAGGTTGCTGCGTGCCATTAGTACGTTTCATATAAAGCACAGAACAGACACTAATCGCGCAACTCGGGGCTCGCGAGCGCGGGGATCACGCGGATCCCGCGGATCCCGAGCCCTTCGGGCTGCTATAGATTATATTATTCCAGATCGCTTTTCAGGCAGGAAGCAGACGGAGTCTGCGGAATATCTGATAAACCAGCCTTCTCTCGCGAGTTTTTCATTAGGATAAGTGGAGCACTTAAAAATTCTGCTCCCATCCATTTCAAAATAGGTTTTAAATTAGACAGATTGCTCTTTTCCACTTCCAAAAACTGCCCAAATTTTACGCAAATTAAGCCAGTGGGTTAGAACATTGATGCATTTCGCTCGAATGAAAACAGATGATTCGATACATAAATAAAATAGAGAGCCAATGGTATTAAAATGAATAAAGTCCAGATGTTCTGAACGGATAGAAATCTCAGGACAATTCAATCCTGACAGAGGCGCATCTCATGAATGAATGTCACTGACCTGTGCGCCAACGAAACAATTACTCTCGTGTCTTGGGAATATGATAAGCAACCTCATTTCAATGCATACGCATAGGAATACATGTTTATGGAAAGAAAAAAACGCTCTTTGATTCACTCGAGTGCAAGAATTCAAAGAAGAAAGCCGACAGTTTACAAAAGCTATGATCTTCAGTGGTTTCCCTGTCTGTGCATAGCCACCAACTTTTACCGTTATTGGGATCACAGAACCACAGAGACAAAGTAGAGGTATACTCACATTTCTGCCTTTTTCTTTTCATACTTTGCTTTTGCACGGCTCACGCAAACTAAAGAAACCTCCTCGCCTGGTATAGGAGAGCAGTAAATAGGCTACCAGAGGATTTAGATCAAGTACTCCAAATATAAAACCCCAGAGAAGAAAAACCCAGAAATATATTCGCAGTTCCAACACAACTTAAATAAAATATAAAGTATATAAATGTTTACTTACTGAACTGAAGAGCAACAGGCAGGAGGAAGCACACGTAATTTAAGTGGGACCTCATACTCTATTAAGTCCGACAAAAAAAGAAAAAAAAGGGGGAAATGTAAATGTCAGGACAATTCTATAATCCTCACAAAAATGCAAAAGCCCGTCAGTGGAGCGCAGGACTCTTCGGATACCTGTCCGTTTCACCACCGCGTATGAACGGGACCGAGCAAACGCGCACTCTCTCCATGGACGAGTGAAATACACGGCCGTTTACGCGTGGGGGCGGGGGCAAGCTGGAGAGCGTGGTGGAGACAGACAGGGGAGACCGTCTCTCTCCCCACACACACACACACACAATATTCTTTGAGAAACAGGATTAAAGCTTTCTCATTTCCGTGTACAGTATTAAAAACACCGGGAAGTTTTAGGATTAAAAGGCTTAATACCAGCTATGAGAATGCAGTTGTGTGTTCTGTATGTAAACCATACATGTTCTAGAAAAGAAACGTGACAACCCATGAACGCTTTATTATTAATAATAATTTGAGAAAAAATAATTGGTTTCTTAACATTCTCAGGTCTCCTTACCACAGGTCAGCACTGGTAAAAATTGTACTGGAACTTGACTGACACTCGATAAGAAACGCACATCCCTGCCCTTGCATTTGTTGAATCAGCCCTGTTACCCACGTCAGATGCGATAACCAAAATCATTGAATTTGCATGAAATTTCGTGAAAATCATTCCGATGTTTTGTTGCGCAAGGGGACGGTAATCGCTCTGATTTTTTTCACACGTACGTGACCGGTCACCAGTATCCGCGAGTCAATTGTCGTCGATAGCAAATCCTCACCCTGTTAGAGTCGCGACCGGGACACATTCCACTTATCGGCTCTAAACACTCAGACTCCAATATGTTATGGTAGTTATGGTAATAATGTTACGGCAGTTATGCCTGAAATTCAAGCAGCGGTTCACCTGGAGATTTGATTAAGTGAACCAAAGGATAATCAAACACACGCGAATCAAAACATCAATTTTTATTGAACAATGTATTTTCAAAATTTATCCAAAAACGTCAAACCTAGGGTAAAATAAACAAGTGTAAAATATACAACAAAATAATCCAACCACAATGAACATAACATTCTCTCTAACACAACAGAAAAATACAAATGATCGAATTTCTGTTTTACACAAAAACAAAAGCTCAATCTAGTTTTATGAACCTGGAAAATATATTTATATACCACACATGTGCAAGCCTCCTGACATTCATGTTTTTTCAAACCCTGATCAGTATCAAACGTGACTACATGGAGATTGATGCACCTAAAGGATCCTGGCTTTTCAGAGACGGTAGCCTACTATAACCTGCGCTTTAACCGCGAGATTACCACCACTTTCAGCACGAAAACACTCTCAGATAGCAGAATACAATGAGTGAAACTTGGGTAATAATTCTTAACACAAACCAGGTGTATAATATCAGTTATTGAGTACAATGCAAAGATAGGATGTACAAGAACCATTTTCCCCTAAACATATACAAAACTGGATGCAACTACTTGCCGCATTTTAGATCGCTTAAACTTCTGCCATTAAGCAGGAAAAGAGACAGGCTGTGGCCTTAAAAATATTACTACTCCATCTGCCTCAGAATACGCAGGGTTTACGGAGCATGCAAAAGACATGCTGGGCTTTTTTTGTCACCAGTTGTTAAATCTGATCTAAAATCAAAAAGCCTATGAAATTATCCAGTCACAATTAATGAAAATAAATGAAAAATGTAAATAAAGTACTTGGGGATTTGCTAGCTTTTTAGCATTTCTCAACAGAAATTAGTCATGCAGATGAGTTTGAACAGCCCAAGAAGGTTTTTAACGTTAATCGTATGCCTGAAAACTGGAAAACATTGCTTCTTGAAACGTGCATCTACAACGGCTAGAAGCACAGCATCAGCCAAGGGGGAACCCTTACAACAGAGGTGAACATTTTAAATATCCTCAACCCCCCTCTCCAACAAAGCACTTTCAGTGTCTTCAGGCGGGTGTACTCAAGTGTGTCATAGGGAAAAACCCCAAAATGTGGACATGAATTAGAGTAGGGCAAGAGAGATTTGGAGGCCATGTTTCTTGCAATCGTATCTGCAACGTGGGAAAACGAACCTGTTCTTGCAGCCTTTGACAAAAGCAGTAGATATTAGAGTTTTCTGGAAAGACAACAAAAATCACACAGGTTCTGTGCTGAGGACAAAACAGAACTCGATCAGTGTGCACACATCCATGGTTCCCACCTCTTCATGGCTTCTCTACATTTTAATACAGCACAAAAGTGCTCCTGCGATGTCAGCGTGGGCTACACTCTCGCCGTCAGGGGACACCGTAGATAAATACTCCAAAGGAATGAATAAGGTACAAGAATATCAATATGAAAATAAGTATGATCATTCAAAGTTAGAGTGCTTTTAAGACTTTTTTTTTTTTTTTTTTTTTTACATTAGTGGCCAAATTATTTTCCACCTCTCTCTCTTCCGTTGTGTTTCAGAGGTGTCCGAATAAAAACATCACCCCTGAACCTGGACAAATTGAGTCTTTAGATTTCTGCAACAGCTGAGCAAGCTTACCACCTGCTTCTCTGAAGAAGCAGTTACACTAGTGGCAGGTGAGTGGGGCTACCTGTCTACCTTTTCACGGGTGCAGCTGCCACCAGCTGCCAACACCTTTCAGCTGAGACAATCAAACCTCTCTTCTTTGAAGGACAAGGGCTGATCAGCCATTAAGATTCAGATCAAGGTTCAGATCAGCCATTAAGATGGAGCCTGACAGCTGAACTTCGAGACATCTCAGGAAGCCTCACCCATCACTGCACTATAAGGACTTTAACAGACACTTTACAGATAAAAGATACAACTCTTCCCTTTCACTCTCCACAGAGATCAATGACGGGGTGAGATCGGTTTTTAACATGCGATTCGTTTGCCTCGTAGGGCTAAGGAGCCATAATTTCAGGGCAATTTTACTGTCTTCAAAAAGGCATGGAACAAAACAGGCTCTTAAGGCACTTCTGAAGTTTCTGCACTTTGGGTTTGGGGGGTGAAGGCCTACCATTTACATAGGGAGCAGACGCATCATAATCACAGGTGAGCTTTTACCTGCCTCACTCAAATTGGGTATCATCACTACAGTCAGAAGACAGATTCAGACCTGTAGGTATTGCTGCAAGTGGACATTCTCTTGCTTTCAAAAATGTTGCATCTACAGAAGTTATAATGGTGCTTTCAGATACTGGAAGGCTTACCCTGTCAGTTAAAGCAAAAAAAACAAAAAAACAAAAAGGGGACTACCTGAACACAGAAATACCCCCTCAGCCATTAAAGGGAACAGAGGGGAAAGAAGGAACTGAAGGAACTGTATTACTGGATAAGACTTTAGAATGAGAATGACAATTACAAGAAGGAACTGTATTATTGAATAATGTAGGCCAGCCTTCACACATGCGCAACACCTACAACGAAACATTGATCAAACTCCCTGCGTGCTGCGGTACTCTTCTTTACCTTCCAGTCTGGTTGGGTTTCCTTTCTGATGATCAATGACTTAACCGTCATGAAATGCCAATCTGCACAAGACTGCCCTCTAGGGACCTAATGGTATACTGCAGGTTATTAGAACACCTCAAAGTAATAATCATAGTACTGTATATCATTGTAAGCATTGACTGTAAGCATTGATTAGTAACTATATCAATTACTTGATACTCTTACAAGTTAGGAACTATCTGTATTAAAATTAAAAAGGGGGGAAACCTAAAAAAAGAGGGAATCCGTCGCACTGAAACCAAGGTAAGCGCCGACCTTCGTCGAAACCTCTGAGGAGAACGTACATGAGAAATCGATAAAGAAGACGTCCTTCTCCCCAAGGAAGAGAGGCTGCAGGAGACTGCCCTCTGCGTTTTAGTCTTTCCTCTGGGACTTCACCACACGCGTGCACCAGCCCGTCTTACGCTCAACACAACCTACAACATCAGGACAAGAAAAAATCCCGGCGACAGCGTCCCGGCGACAGCGTCCCGGCGACAGCGTCCCGGCGACAGACGGCAGTCACAGAGCCCAGGAGGAGTGATCACAGAGCCAGGGAGGTCCTTCCACACCCAGCGGGCTGACGGTCCAGGAGGCGGGGGTGAGCAAAGTTCCAGATTCTGGACACATGAGGAGGGTTTGGGAGCAAATTAAAGCAGATTCACACCCTTCGTTCTGCACTGAAGGGCTGCGGTCTGTCTGTATGTACCACTGCTTCACCCCCAGCATCCTTTACAGGACAAAACGACGACACAAAAGAAGTATATGGCTGTGGGGAGGGGGGCGGACGCTGGGGGGTTAAACCCAGAGAGAAGGCGTGTCTCTCTCTGTGGCCTTTTCATCGCAGAGTTTCTGCAGAGCCGGAGATCGACACACAGCTGTCCCCAGGAACACGGCGCAAGCGTCAAACAGAAGCCACCTCCATCCGACCCCTGCCTTCTTCACCTCTGGGTTTTTGGTTGCTTTTTTAAATCTTTTATTTTTTACACAAATGAAATCGGAGGGAAAATGTTGAGAGAGTAAGTGGGCGAAACTCCGGCTTTCTCTTCTCCACAGGAAGACAGGAGCCGAACAGAGGAGCAGAAAGGAGTCTGGGTGGGGTTTGGGTGCTGCTGGGACAGCCCCGCCCCTTAGGGAAAACAAAAGCCAGACCACCACAGGAAGGCCAGCAGGGTGAAGGGGCGGGGCAGGAATAATCAGGGCGGGGCGGGGCAGGGCGGGGCGGCCCGCGGGGTCTAGTGAGGGACCAGGCCCTGCAGCATCATCATGAGGCGCCGTGCTCGCTTGTTCATGGGCCCGTGGGGGTCCTGCTGCAGGAACTGGAACAGCTTCTGCCGCACCTGCGCCAGAACCGAGCTCATGTGGTCCCGGGTCACCGGGTCGCTCTGGTCCAGGTTCATCACCGCGTCCTCCAGGTAACTGCCACGCAGACACCGGAGAGAGAGGGGGGGGAGAGAGAGGGGGGAGAGAGAGAGCACTTTCACTTTCAAAGCCACACAAAATGACACAAAGTAGTGGAGCTCTATGTCCTTCGGGGGCACAGACAGATACAGTAAGCCTGTCCATTTGTACCAGAGAAAGGAAAGGAGCACCTTATCTGATAAAACAACTTCACAGTGAGAGGTGGAGACAGTTACAAATGGCACAGGGTCCCTTAATGTGGGTAAAAAAGGGAACATTTTATCACCCCTGACTGCAGGGCTGACTGACAACCAGGGGAGGGTAGGAACCGATTCAGACCAGGAACCAACATGGACAAAGCTGTGGAAGAGGGGGAAGAGCCCTACACAAGGGGCTTATGGGAGATGGGAGTCCTGAGCTTCTTCAAGTCAGACTATGGTAATATTTCACAGTGTTGTTCTGGTCCTAATAGTGGCACAGTCTTTTTTGAGGTAGTACACAGCTTCTCAGACACCCCTCTGTAAGGTGATGAGGACTATAGCCAAATTTGGAAGGTAAGCTTCTCAATATGGTCCTTCTCTTCGATTTAAGCTGTTTAATAAAGGGAAAGTGTATTTTGCAGGTTTTTTCCATTGTAACGGAAACTCAGATAACCCCACACCACCGAGGCTCAGACTCCAGATGGCCCCGGACTGAGGTGCATTAGCGCACCATTTCAATTTCACATCTGTGGACCGACCCAATTCATTTAAAGCACCAGAACAACGTTATCACAACATTAATCTGACAGCCTCAAAGAGCTATTAACCTCCCTGTTCCGCAAATGCAGCAGCAGAGCAGGTCTCTCGGGGGCTCCAGGCTGCAGGCAGGTGGGGTCTGAGGCCTTCATCTCAGTGTAGCTCAGGCCCACGGGGTCCTATCACCACAGGCTTTTAATCACCATGCCTTGCAGACCAAGGGTAGTCAGACACATTAATCGGCACTCGCGTTTAAGGGTGCCTGTGGGAGTCTCAGAACAAGCCAATGGCGCACAGACGCACACATTCTGAGACAGACAGCCGGAGGATGCTGGCAAGGCAGATGGGGCAACAGCGCCCCACAGTGGAGAGGAGGAGAGACTGTAACCCAGAGGCTGCTGGTTCAGTTCCCAGAAAGGACACTGCTGTGCCGACCCTAGGCAAGATACTCACCCAAAAACTGCAGCGCGCACACACACAGACTCACACACACACTCCACCCGCTCTGAGCTCAAGATCGGGTACGAGTCTCTCACACACACACACACACACACACACACACACACATACACACTCCACCTGCTCTGAGCAGAGAATCCTGTACAGACCACACGCACACGCACGCACGCACACACACACACACACACACACACATACACACAGCGTTTTGGCGCAGTGTAAAAGGCAGACAGCAGTGCAAAGCCAGCATGCCCGGACTCCTGAGTGTAGCTCAGTCCCAGCGTTATATTGGGGTTCAGGGTGCCCTCCCTCCTTTATTACACTGCAGTGAAGCGATAAACAGCCCTCCCTCCGACTCCACTCATACATCTGCTCTCAGAACAGCACCCGTTAACAGCTTTTAAATCCCAGAATAACGGCGCTCCACCTGCCTGCCAGGTTTACTCTCCCATTTTATCTCTTCTGCTGTGATCACTGCTGTTTATGGACAAATTTCCCTACCAAAGGGTGTCCCTAAAAGCACAGTCTGATACTGGCTGATTGTTGTGTGGGTGCTTATTTTACCAGCTGCTCACCCTACACATGTCTGTGTGTATGTGTATATGTGTGTGTATATGTGTGTGTGTGGGTGTGAGTGTGAGTGTGAGTGTGAGTGTGAGTGTGAGTGTGAGTGTGAGTGTGTGTGTGTGTGTGTGTGTGAGAGAGAGAGAGGGACTCGTACCTGATCTTGAGCTCAGAGCGGGTTGCCAGGTTGGTGGACAGCTGTTGGATGAGAGAGAGCAGGACTGGCTGGATGAGGGGGCAGGGGTGCTGGCCGAAAACCTGCTGGGAGTCGATGGTCTCGCACACGTACAGCACCAGGTTCAGGTCAGCTGCAGACAAGGCCTGCAGAGAGAGAGAGAGAGAGAGAGAGAGAGAGAGAGAGAGAGAGAGAGAGAGATGATGCAGCACAGCAACCACAGAACTGAGAGAAATCACCCATGCGAGACCAGTTTAGCACAGTAAAATATATGGAGAAACTGATATAACTGGCCCTACTCACAGCCTCTGGCAGTGAGAGAGGAGGTTACGGGAGCAGCAGTGGGCATGGAGATGGGTGTGACCAAAGGCGTGGCAGCGGATGTGGTATTGGGTGTGGTTGTGGGCGTGACAGGGGATGTGGTAGTGGGTGTGGCTGTGCATGTGGCAGTGCATGTGGCGGTGGGTGTGGCAGTGTCTGGTTGTAGGTGTGGCAGTGCGTGCGGTGGTGGGGCGTGGCTGTGGGTGTGGTCATGTGTGTGGCTGTGCGTGCGGTGGCGGGGCGTGGCTGTGGGTGTGACAGTGGGCATGGCCATGGGCGTGGCCGTGGCGGCGGGCACGGCCCCTCACCTGCTGGAAGGCCTGGTTGAGCTGGCCCTGCTGCAGCAGCTGCAGCACGTTGGCCTGCTGGGCCTGGTAGTCCAGGTGTGCGGTGGGGATGGGCGTGCCGGCGGCCGAGCGCATGGCCTGCATGATGCTGGAGGTGACCACAGCCTGCTGCTCCTTCATCGCCATGCTCACCTCCCCCTTCACAATGCGCTGCACCTGCGTCAGGATGGAGTCCTGCAGGCTGGGGGGGGAGGGGGGCAGCTGCTCACCATCCACCGTTACACACCATCTCCTCCCTGTACTTTCACTCTGAGCAAATCATTTGGCTTTACCTCTCATTCTGAATTCTGAAAATTCGTGTGTGCCTGCTCTGGAGAAATCAAATGCTTCCTTTGTGATCTCCAGCAAAGCGACTGCTCTCAGACTGTATACTTTCATACTTTGTGATGCATTCAAAGCTCAGTGGTTTAGTCAGAATGAAGGAAGGAGCGGTTTAAAACCAGGCTGGTGTCAGTGAGGATGAGTAGGGGGTGTGTGTGTGTGTTCGGTGAGGAAGGTCAGGCTCACCTCCCCACGATCATGTGGAGCTGGTGCTGGACCTCGGAGCGCACGCTCGCCGTCACGCTCGACGCCAGCTGATCTGTGGTGTTCTGGAAGGTGTCAATCATCTGCTGCAGCTGGCCAATCACAGGGTCGCGAGCGTCGTGCTCACGCTGCTTCTTATTCTTCAGGTGGCTCTCCAGCTGCTGGATGTCTGCACAGCAACGGCGAACACACGGGTCAGCCTGCAACACTACACACCCACACCCTCAACCTGCAACACTACACACCCGCACCCACACACTCAACCTGCAACACTACACACCCATACACTCAACCTGCAACACTACACACCCACATCCACTTACAATCAACCTGTAACACTACACACCCACACCCATACACTCAACCTGCAACACTACACACCCACACCCATACACTCAACCTGAAACACTACACACCCACACCCATACACTCAACCTGCAACACTACACACTCACACCCATACATTCAACCTGCAACACTACACACCCACATCCACTTACAATCAACCTGTAACACTACACACCCACACCCATACACTCAACCTGCAACACTACACACCCACACCCATACACTCAACCTGAAACACTACACACCCACACCCATACACTCAACCTGAAACACTACACACCCACACCCATACACTCAACCTGCAACCCCCACATCCACTTACAATCAACATGCAAAGTTACACACTCACATCCATACAGTCAACCTGCAACACTACAAATCCACTTACAGTTAACCTGAAACAGTACACAACCACATCAGAAAACTAATGAAATATTTACAGCAAAACTGAAAGACACTGGAACAGATCTATGTGAGAAATCTAATTCATTACTGTAAAACTGGACAACACTACTACTGATCTACACCAGACAACTAAATTAATTTACAGTAAATCTGTGAAATCTAATTCACAGAAGAACTTCATGCTACCTTGAACTACACTACAACATTAAAATCCATCTTCATAGGAAATAAAATGCATTCATAACACAGCTGGGTGAATGACACCCTTGCGCTCGCTTATAAAAACCCTGAGTTAAAGCGTTTACTCCTGATCTGTGCCTGAGGGAGAGACAGCTGTACCAGGACTGCTAACGCTAAAATGTCTGCCACTCCGAACAGACAGGGAGCTGTAATAACAGGCTAAATGTGTTAGCACTTAGAGTTAACTAAATTTTAAACAGTTATGACTACATTAAGAAAAAAACCATACTGACAGAGAGAAGTTTTCTGAGCTGGGAGGGTCAGGACTCAAGAACAAACGGAAGAGGCTGAAAGTCGCAGAAGCATGTGCTTTTACACGGGAAACTGCCTGCACCTCTCCAGATGGCAGAGGGTCAAGGTCAGGGTCAGGGTTAGAGAGGGGGCAGGGGAAGGGTCAGGGTCAGGGTTAGAGAGGGGGCAGGGGAAGGGTCAGGGTCAGGGTCAGAGAGGGGGCAGGGGAAGGGTCAGGGTCAGGGTCAGGGTTAGAGAGGGGGCAGGGGAAGGGTGGTGCTTACACTCGTGGGTGCCCTGCTTGAAGCTGTCGTTGATCTGCTGGAACATGGACTGGCAGCCCTTCTCGAAGACGGGCAGCACGATGCTCTGGAAGGCCTCCTTGTAGGCCACCTGGATGGGTCCCTGCAGCGCCTCGGCCGCCGCCCGGCCAATGGCGTCCGTCGTGTTCTGCACGGGAAAAACGGGCCGGTGTTAAACGCTCTGCTCTCGCAGTCAGAGGTCGGGGGAGGTGGGGGGAGGAGACCATCTCCTGTCCGGCGCGGGATGCTCACCTTTGACTTGACCACCTTGGAGACGTTCTCCTTCAGCGTGCCCTCCACGGCCGTCAGCTTGGCGGCGATGGTGCTGCTCAGCTGGCCGGTGACGGGCTCCAGGCTCTTGGAGATGGCTGTGGGCGGGAGAGCGTCGGGGTTAAACAGCGCTGCTCGGGTCAGAACCGGGTCCTGCCCTCCTGCCCCTGCTGGGACGGGCGTGTGAGGAACAGGCCAGAACCCAGAGGAGCACGGCCTTTCAGGCTCAAACCCAACCGACCTCAGATACAGGCAGCAAGACTCAGCGTTTGTGGTGAAAATGAATCACAGCAATAGTTGTTTAGAAGCCAAAGTCGGCTTTGCCTGCCTGCCTGGCTGGCTGATCCCACCTCTGCTCTGACCATGGGCTTCAACTACAGTCTGAAAGGGTTCAAACTGGACCCTGCAGCAGTGTATGCAGGCGAGACCTCCCCACAGGTCTAGTAAGTGTGCTGAAGGCCTCTCTGTTACACACAAGGGCATAAAACACGATACAGTTTTACCATTCTGCATATTGATACTCTTCCTCTCAAGGTCAAGACAGCCCTGGGTGCTTATACAGCAGGATGCCTGTAGTCCCTCAGCCATACCGTTACGTTAATGTCAAGCTTATCTAGGCTGGGAAGGTCAGTGTAAATCAGATTTAAACAGCACAGATAATGGAGCCCAGGCAATCTAAAGCACATGTGCATTATCTGTGCCACCAATAGGAGCCCAGGGCTGGAGTCACCAACATCAGCAGATTTTCTGCAGATTCTCTCAGCTGGATATGCGTGAAGAAACAGCACGTATCAGCCAGGCCCTGGCTCTCAGGGTCAGCAACACTCTCACACAAACATCTCACTTCTTATGCTATTTTAAGAAATGAGAAGATTAGGGGAAAAAACTGGATAATGGGCCGGCCAGGGAGATAAAGCTCTGATACATATTCCATGTACACATACCACAAACAGAATTTTTCTGAAACGCATACATTACTTTACAGTCACTTAGCTGATGCTCTCATCCAGAGGAACTAATACATGTTACAATTTCATGGTACCCATTTATACAATATTCACATCAATATATTAACACTCTAAATGTGTACTGGCTGATGATGTCACTCATCCTCTCACTCCACAGCTCCTGACAGCAGACAGGAAGTGGACTCACTCTGAGGGACAGTCTTCTTCATCTCATCGCGGAGCACCTTGTCCACACGGTTGGACAGGGTGTTGGTCAGGGACTGGGCCAGCTGCTGGGAGAAGTTCTCCTGGACCTGCCGGTTCCGGTCCAGTCCCTCGGCCACCATGCGGTCCATCCGCCGCTCTGAGGTCACGGCAGGGTCAAGGGTCACACACAGGAGCGGAGAGAGAGGAGTGGCACAGAGAGAGTCTGGGGGCAAGGGAGCCCATTCCCTGACCCCAACCAAACCAGGTCATAGGAGGTTCAGGCAGAAAGCCCCTCTGGGGGGGGAAGTGAAAACGTATGTGTTTCAGCAAATCATGTGCATCTCCTGGGTTCCACTATGGCTTCGGCTCCTGACAGACTCGAGTGCGGGTGTGCAGGGCGGCTTTAAGAGGGAGCGAAGGTAACAAGCAAAATCATTTTGAATAAAAGAAGGTGTGAATCTAGGGAAGAGCCTCCCTGCTGCTGAAACAAGCTTATTTTGAATGTGTGAAAACAATAGAAAAAAAATCACGTCAAAGAAAGAAAAGGTCTGCTCTCCTTTTAATGAGCAGAAGTACAAAGTTCCTTCCACTACCCTCTTTATTTTTCAGCGTTTTGAAAAAACCACAGGGATATGCAAAAGCACAGAGCGCAGGATCAAATGAGACGTCTGCTTTCTGCATCTGCAAATTCTCACTTTCTACAAACTCACAGAAGAACAGAGACTGAAGGATGGCTCAGTACTCGTCCTTACTATGAGAAGGGCAAACCTGTTCTTCCTAAAGAGTAAGAAGGTGTCCCAAAAACTAAAAATCAGAACACCCCCCTGACTTACAGCCTATGCTACTTCTAAAACAGAACAAAAAAAAAAAAAAAAAAAAAAAAAACTTTTTTGCAATCCATGTTGTCCTAAGTGGTAATCTAGATAAGAACATACAAGCTTTTTTTTTGGTTGGTCCTTTTTATTTGCCTAGTACAGCAACACTGGACATTTGGAAGGTTTTTTTCCCAGCAGCTAAAATTTGGAGAATTTCAAACAGAAGGGAGCAGAACAAAACCCAAACCAAAAACAAATAAGGTAAGTGCCTGTGGTTGGCGGTTCATGACAAGGCTAATGCAACCCCGACCCGGGCGGGCCAGGCCCATGATTCTGAGGGCTTAAGTCATTACACAACCTCGCCGGGACAGTCCCAGCAAATCCAGCTTAGGATAATAACCTCAGCTCAACATGCTGCAGAGTTTCAGCTTTTCAGTTCGGCCTCGGCCTCACCGGCATCACCAACACAGCGCATCTTAATCACACCTCGGCCTGGCACGAGCCCAGCCTTTCCTCTTTCCTCTTTCCTGATTTTCCAACAAACAGGTGCTGCCGACTGACCCACCAAACAAACTTCTGAACACTGCTGTGTGGAAGAGAAACAGGTTTCAGTAAAAACAGGGTTTTCTTCAGGGTATCCTTAATTAGCTATCAGCTAGCTTTATTGTTATTTGAATTCAAACGTCAAATTAATAAATATTAATTAAATACATTTTATATAGAAATATTACTTCGAAATTAAAAAAATTTGGTCGAACCAAACAGATGCCAAATATAGCCACTGTATGTTGTATCTTTTTCCATCAAGCACACAGTCACACTATTTGCCTGACTCTAGTAAACTGCACACATCAAAGCACTGAACCGAACGCTTGCGTAACGCAGGGAGAGAGATGAAAGGAGCAGGATGTTTGATGTGAGGTGCGTAACGCAGGGAGAGAGATGAAAGGAACAGGATGTTTGGTGTGAGGTGCGTAACGCAGGGAAAGAGATGAAAGGAGCAGGATGTTTGGTGTGAGGTGCGTAACGCAGGGACAGAGATGAAAGGAGCAGGATGTTTGGTGTGAGGTGGAGAAAAGTTTCCCGGCTCCCTCCTCACTTTCAATTCCGTCACCATCTGAAAGGAGGCAGACTGCCCCGCACTGGCACACGCAGTTAAACTGAACGAGAACCTGGCCGTTATAAAATGGAGCGTTTTAGGTTTCACAGCACCACGGACACGCTATGCACGCATGAGGCTGACCTGCGAGGGGTTCGACTGGATTCTAAAATTCAATATTTATTGATTACTTTCTCCATCAGTTGCTTTGAGTTTTGGGGAAGGGAATTTTCCAGCGTTCACCGGCACAACCAGAGCCCTGCTGAGCCCAATCATCATAAGCATGGCCCTACAGGCAAGCAGTCACTGCGCAGCTTCCTAATCAGCCCTGAGCTTCCTGGCATCCCATAATGCATCACTACCTGCGACTTCCGAATGACAGACTGTTGGCACTTGCTGCTGCTTCCATACCGACCAACTGAACTGCACTCCCCCGTTGCATTTACCAGCTTAAAGCTCTGCTTTGCTGCACCAGACTACACTAAGACTTCCCCTCATTTAAGAAACTCTGACAACCCCGCAGAATACTTCATCCAAGAAGGAATGCAAAAAATATCCTCATACCCAGTTTATCATCAAAGCTTGTCTCACTACTCATGACTAACTAACAACAAGTAGTACAGTTTTTTTTTCTTTTTTTTTTTTCTTTTTCAAAGATTTTACAAGCTGAAATCAACATCAATTCGAGCACCAGTGTCTGAAGGCCAGATAACCAAGGTTTCTTTTTAGACACCAAAAAAATAAGGGAGGGAACGAGGTAACATCTGTCAAACGAGGTGGCTGGAAGTCTAACCAACGGCACTCTCCTGATGGCGGTCAGTGTCTCAGGTCTCAGTAGCAGTGGTGTGCAGGCTCAGTTCACACTGAGCTGTGGGCTGTGGTGCAGGTTTGGCACAGGGAGGCCACAGTGCCCGCCTGCGTAAGGACCCTGCAGTGAAGAGCCTTTTGCACTTCAGAAAACATTTTTTTCAAGGCAGCAGTTGAGCAAAGCACCGATAGAAATAAACACACTAACATAATTTATATGTCTAAGATCAAATTACTATATTGTGTATTTTAGAGGTGGAAATATATAATGTATTATGTATTGCTTTTCTCCCCCATATCTCCTAATATTGCGCAGACACTGTAAATGCTGTGTGTTGGAGAGCGTGAGGCTGTGTGCCTGCGGGTGTAAGAGAGTCTGAACGCTGCGTCTCGGCCCCACGTGTGCGAACGCGCGGCAGCGCCCCCAGGTGGAAGGATACGGTCCTGCTCCTGCTGGCTGCCCACGGCCTGTTCCACGTGGGCCATGATGGAGCTCTGCACCGCGTCCATGTGGCTGGTCAGCCGGTGCAGCAGGTCCAGCTGGCTCTGCCGCAGCTCCGCGATCTCCCGCTGCTGACTGCGCAGCAGCTGCAGCAGCTCGTCCTGCAGCTCCGGGGTCATCTGCGCAGACGGGACGAGAGAGAGAGGGGGGCTGAGTCAGCGGCTGCACCAAAACACAGGAAGCCCCGTCTACAGCGGAAGCTAAACCAAAAACCTGCGGTCTGGTCATGGACATCAGTCCAGGTTCTGTATTTTCATGTTATACTGGGCAGCAGAGTGGTACAGCTGTAAGGAGCAGCAGTGTGGTGTAGCTGTACTGATGTGCGTAGCAAAGTCAGCTGGCCAAACGCAAAGTGAATCTGCCTGCATATCTGCTCAGAGGGGCTCCTGAATTTAAGAGGGGTGTGGAGCTTCATTTTCAGGTTCTCCATTTCCTGACTGTGAACTGAAACGTGTGAGTGTGAGCCGGACTGCAGGTGTACCTGGTGATCGCCGTGCCGGGCCTGCGAGGAGTCCCTGTGGAAACAAACACACACAGGTGACCCTCCCGAAACAGCAACCCTGCTCACCGCTAAAACATGCAACAACCACGTCTCAACACAATTCTGATGTGGGTCAAAACACACAAGCATGAGGAAAAACAGGGACAGGTCCTCACCAACACACACACGCGTGCACGCACACACACAAACACACACACACGTGCGCACACACACACACACACGCACCCGTCGTCTTTTTTACTCTTCCTCTTCAGTTTGGGGGACGCTCGCGGGGAGACCTTCCAGTCCTTCACCGGGAGCCGGTGGGAGGACCTGGAGCCGCAGTTCCCTGAGGACGAGGCCAAGCTCGCCACCTCATCGTCATGGTCACTGCACGACCCAGGGAGGGGAGGGAGAGAGAGAGGGAGGGAGAGAGAGAGGGAGAGCTGACTCTAATAACCAGGTGTGAAAAACATAAAGAAAACACTATTCCCCATTTTGCAAACCCATCCAGAGTCAGAAAGTGGGAATTTCTCCAATCAGAAGAGATGGACAAGTACTGCTGAAGCTAAGCAATGTATTTTTAATGTTAATTTTGCTATTATTTGTTCTGAACCATTCTGAACTGAACTGACAGTCGAGGGGGGAGGTGGTGGAACAGGTCACCAAGAGGGGACATATGGCAGTTGTGTGGAGTGGTGATTAGGGCGCTGGCCCAGAGGATCATGGGATTGACTCCTCTGCCCCATATAAAAGCTGTTTGCTGGTCTGAGCATGTGTGAGTACGCAGTGTGTGTGTATGCGTGTATGTGTGCGTGTGTGTGTGTGCGTGTGCGTGTATCCCACCTCTGCTCGGCACTGGCGTCCTGGCTGTCGTTGTGGGGAAGGCTGTAGGTGTGTCTGTGGTACGGGGAGGTCTTGTGCTTCTCCTTCATATCCTCCCTGGCACTGAGTCACAGAGGAACACACACACACCCATCAGTCCTGCTCCCCACGACAGGCTGGGGGCCCAGGCCAAACCCAGCTCCTTCTCCAACAGGGCACAGCACAGATGGAGCCCCCAATTGAATTTTAAAGCTTCTGGACTACAGCATTACACTCATTCCACAGTATATGCATCTACCCACAAAACCTTCGAGTATATGCCTGTATGTGTATGTGTATTATTGTTCATGTGTGTACAGCTGATCATGTATATGTTTATATATGTGTACATGTGTATGTGTATGTGTGTGTGTGTGTGTGAGTGTGTGCGTATGTGTGTGCATGTGTACGTGTGTGTGCGCATGCATACGTGTGTGTGCGCGTGTGCGTGTATATGCTTGTGTGTGAGTGTGAGTGCGCGTGTGAGTGCGCGCGCGTGTGTGTGTGTGTGTGTGCGCGTGTGCGCAAGTGTACGTGTGTGTGCGCGTGTGTGAGTACATGTCTCTCTCACCACTCGGCGAGGCCGGCGTCCCGCAGGCTGTTGCGGGTTTCGCGGGTGATGTCGGGGGCGGCGGGCCACGGCTGGCTCACGGCTCCGTCTGCGCATGCGGCGGCTGCGGTCGCCGTCTCCAGGAGCGACGGGGTGGAGCTGAGCCGCTCGCCCTCGCCCAGCCCCGCCCCCGAGCCCGCCCCCAGCTCCAGGGACAGGTGGGCGTGGTCCGGGCCGCTGCGGTTCCGCGGGGAGAGCAGGTGCAGCGCAGACGCGGCCGACGCCATGCTGTCCGCGTGGAGGGCGGCGTCTCGAGGCTCCGCCCCCGCCACGCCCAGCCCGCGCTGCAGCGTCTCGGAGGCGATCTCGGGGATGTCCTGGGACATGGCGGTGGAGGCGGAGGAGATGACGTCAGGGGAGCGCTCTCGGGTCGGAGAGGCCTGCGGGACCAGGAGGGGCTCGATCGCCTGCAGGTCCAGCGAAAGCGGCGGGTTTGGAGACGCCATCACCTGCAGAGAGCACCACAGGTGAGGCAATCAGCCACAGGTGGGGGAAATCAGTCACAGGTGGGGGGGGGGCACGTGGTAGTGGTGGGGCCTCATAAGCCTCAAAATGGGTGGAGCCAATTTGTTATCAGTCAACCAATCACAGTGTTCTGCTGCGGAGACCAAATTATTTAGCCACACTTCAGAGAGCTGAAGATGTCTCCCTGTCCCAGTACGAGCAGCATAGCCACAGTGTTTGTACAAATCAAACGCTCGCTAATCTGTGAGACTGGCAATACACCTCACATTTTATTGCCAATTACAATGACTCCCAAGTACTCTGATGTGTAACTGAATATCTAGAAGAATTAAATCAACGACAGTATTTCATGTAGTGGGTGTATTATGATATTACAGAGGGTTATTGTGGAAATGCTTTATTCAGGGAAAGTGAAAATCATCTGAACACCATCTGTTCCCACTTCCTGTTTCTTTCCAGTCCTTTTCCTGCGTGGGCAAATCCAAGGCTTAAGAGGAGAGCTACTTCATCCATCTTTAAATCCACTCTTAATCTCCTAAAAGGCATTATAATGTGCACAGCATTCAAAGAATCATTTGGGGTTTTTTATTGAATTGACGATATCAGCAGTGGATGCCCTTTTTAGAAGCAGCATTTTGGGTGGTTTTGTAAGTGTGCAGGAACACAGAGACTCCGGCTGGTTTTGGGACAGGTGTGTGGGCCGCGCTGAGCCCGTTTGGTACCTGCAGGTTGTTGAGGGGCAGCTGGTCCCCCAGGCCCGGGATGAGGATGGTGCTGGAGTGGGGGCTGCCAGTGGGGGTTCCGCTCAGTGCCATGGTGCTGCTGCTGTTCTCCAGTGACACCTTGGGGCTCTGGGTCAGGTCGTCACCCCCCCTACAGGAGACACACCCCGTCACATCAGCTCAGCAGGGTCACCCCCCCATAAAGCGGACCCCCCGGAACACTGCCCGGCTGAGGTCGTTATGCAGTTACTGCCTACACGGGGCTCAGAATCCGAATCTGAGGCTGAACCCACCTGGCACCGCCACTGTCAGAGTTACTGCTCATGGCCGTCACCACCGTCAGACTGCTGGCACTACTGCCCGGAGAGGCAGGGATCTGAGAGAGAGAGAGAGAGAGAGAGAGAGAGGGGGGGGAGGGAAGGAGGGAGGGAGAGGGAGAGAGAGAGAGAGGGAGAGGGAGAGGGGGACTTTTATTAAATATTAAAATGAAAAACAGTGAGCAGTTCTATGAAACAAGTCCATGGACACACAGAGATCAAATCCTTTCACTGAGTGCTACAATATAATTTCACAGCACTTACGGGCTGGAGTGGTGCATTGTGGGCCTGCAGCCCCTCCTGAGCATAAAACTGTCTAAAGGAACCACTCAGTCATCCGATTCAATAGTGAACACACTCCTGGTGTGGTTACAGCTGACCGCCCCTCCCCTGCAGAGTGCTGGGGCAGGGGAGTGTGTCTGAGGGGGGCGGGAGGCGTACCGAAGCGCTGGGGGTCATGAAGGCGTCGGGGGTCATGAGTTTGGGCGTGGGCTCGCTGATGGGGGACAGGAAGTCCGCAGGGGCCGGCAGCGCTGGCATCCCATGCAGGTCGTTCTGGGAGCTGCGTCCCGACTCCTTATCCGAGCCCAGGCCTTCAACACCCACGTCCAGGTGATCCGAGAAACCTGCGTGTAAACACACACACACACACGCACGCAGCCATACATCAGCACACGCAAACACACAGGTGAAAAATGCAACACTGTGACGCGTCTGTGTTTCAGTGTGTGCCTGCTACACAGCAGAGTCCTGCCCTCCCACACTCCACTGCCCTCTCCCTGTGAGCAGAGACTCACCATGCCCTCTTCCTGAGAGCAGAGACTCACACTGCACTCTCCCTGTGAGCAGAGACTCACGCAGAGACTCTCCCTGAGAGCAGAGACTCACAGAGAACAGCTGCAGAAACAGCACATTCACTCCACTGACTGTACTAATCAGTGTGGAGTAGTGCTGCTCCAGGTGCCGGACTCTCAGCTAAAGGTTTTTAAATGGAAAGTTAACGAGGGTTACAAAGTATTTTCACACCAATTAAGGTGTACCAGCCAAAAAACAACAACAAAAGATTTATCACATCTTATAGTTTTGTGAAGGATGTGGGCTATCATGTTTTACTGTCTCCTACAGGCATGAATCTGGATACAATTACTTGTGTACACCTGTGCACACTTTTCCCAGTACACCAGTAAAGCCATGCGGAGACTCACTGAAGTCGTCCTGGGAGCCAGCTCGGGGCAGGGGCAGAGGGCCGGGGGGGTCGAGGTGGGGCTGGAACCAGATCTGCACATCCTGGAGGGACCTGAGGGGGTGACAGATGCAGGCTTTACTACAGAGCACAGGGCAGATGGCTGAAGCGGAGCCTCCCGGCCTTTCACTCCCCGGGCTGTAAAAGCACAGCGCAGTGAGAGAATTAAACACACAGACTGCATCTCTCTGCCAGGGGATCTTTCAGAACTCAGAGTCTCCGCTGCTGCTTTTACTGCCAGGAAAGAGGAGGACCTGAAACTGCCGCCCGCTTCACAGCCAGACCGCAGCCGTTACCCACGACATAGACACCGCCGCCGCCGCCGACTACAGCATCACTGCCCCCTCTCATTTCTCTCATTTTCTTCTTTTAAAACAACATGCTGCAGTGTGAAGCGGCTTCTACATCTGCTGATAACCACAGAGATGCCAAATTTCCCTCTCCCACCCCCCAACCTTCCTTCCAATCCAACCCGCAGCTGATCGTAACAGTATTTTAACACCCCACCCTCTCCTCCCAACCCCCTCCCCACTGCAGATACTCACTTTGTGTGGACGCAGTAGAGTTTGATTTGGACTCCTGCTTTGGATTCCACAGGTCCTTGACTTCCTTCTGCATCTCAAAAACAAACAAAATAAACACTGTTAATCGAGCCAATCCCGGGGGAGTTTGCTGCGGCCCTGTCGCCCCCGGTGACCATGCGGAGGGCGGAACTGACCTGCCGTCATGCTCTCGCTCTCCTCCTCGGGGGGAAGCACTTCAGTGTGACGCAGCCGGCTGCGGCTGACGTCCTGGATGCCGAAGCTCAGCACGGGGTGCGTCAGCAGGAACTCGGACACGGCCGTGAAACCCGCGCGCCCCTTCTCCTGGTCCTGACGCAGCTCCATCACGTACAGCACCTGCAGTGCGGCAGACCCGGGGTCAGCTTACCCAAGCCGAGAACTCTTTCCAACCCCGAACACCACAAAGCTGAAACTGATCCGAGGTCAGTCACCGTTCTCGCTGTTCTCACGGATCAAATCAGATTTAACTTCCAGGACTTTTTGATGAAGTTTTAAGGATGAACGGTAAGATTTTCAGTTATCTACAAACTGGCTAGTGTAGTAAGCACACTGAGACTGCTGGCCTGGATGGTTTGGGGATTATGTAACTTCTCTGTATTGTGTAACTTCTCTCAGAGTAACTGGCATTAAGCTGGTGAATACCACTGCACTTAAAACTGGAATGTATTCCATGAGTCAGGGTCACGGTGATAACTGACCACTTCACCAGGGAACACAGACCCTGACCAATCAGACCCCAGGTTCAGGATGACCTGTGGGGGTCACACACTGAGGCTGTGTGACCTCTGACCCCTGACCTTCTCACCTTCCTCTGCACGTCGCTGAGGATGAGGTAATCGGCGGACAGGTCCAGGCTGGCCTTGAGGCTGGGCAGCACAGAGGAGTTGTAGGGGTCTGGGGAGAACCTGAGGAAGGACACAGACAGGAAGCACACCTTTAGCAGCACACTTCAGCTCGGCTCCAACCCATGATTCACTGCCCTTACCCAACAGCCTCACATCCACCTGCAGCCTTCAGACCAGAAACTACAGCCAGGGACATAAACCTGAACCCAGGACGTCCTGGACTTTGTCCTTCATCTCTTCAAAACAGGAGCTCAGGCCACCGACACCACGCTATCCCCCACCCTAGACTACAGCTCCTTCATACGCCCCCTGTGGTGCAACATTTCCACCCGCCTGGACAGCGGTGAGAGTCTATGCTGTCCAATACTAAGCAGAAGAGCTAGATGGTGTGTGGATTGTGTAACTTCTACGTAACTTGGATTGTGTAACTTCTCAAAACTTTACAAGAAAGCTGGGAATTAGTTGAACAAAAAAATGGAAGCTCCTACTCCTGGGTGTAATCCAAATCTGCTAGGGTGCAGTACTGCGTGGTCTGAGTACTCCCTCCAGGCCCAGAGGCATGAGAGAGACCATGAGCTAAAAGCCCTGAAACAGCCCCTCCTGTAGCTCAGCTACCCCCTGACAAAGCAAATACAGAATCAGAGCTGATCATTAGCCTCAGCTCCTCCATGTTACAAGGGGCTCTAGTGGATACATTAAGTTACATTACTGTAATTTAGCAGACAGTCTTATCCAGTTTTTTTTAATCTTACTGAAAATTTTTACGTTACCCATTTATACAGTTGGATATTTACTGAGACAGTTCTGGGTTGAGTACCAACAGTGCCCCACTGAGGAATTGAGCCAGCAACATTGTGTTTATGAGCCCTACTCCTGACCACTGCTGCCCTGGGTCGGAGGCTACTAAAAGCCTCTATGTACGTAACCCGCAACTTAGCTAAGAAACTGACATCATGGCAAACGGTAACGCCAGACATAAACTGTCAGACTCCGAGCCCGGCGGTATGAGCGTTACTGCAGTAAGGGCTGTCAGAGAGCGCCGGTGTTTGCGGTGCTGCTTCTATCCGGCCCTGGATCAGAGGAGCAGTGCATGCTCGTGCGGCTGCCGCGTTCCGCGCAGCCGGCTGCTGCTCACGGCGCATTCTGCACACCGCGCATGCAGAGCACGTCTCCTCACGCCCGCCAAACCCGCCGCTCCCGCTACTCATTTACGCCTGTTTGTTTTTCGCTTCCTCCTCACAGACAGGCTGAGAAAAACTTTCTGCCACAGGAGACATCTGAGAAGGTGCTGGTATTTGCCTCTCTGAGCCAGGGCGAGGGGGTGAGGGGGCGAGTGGGGAGAGGGGGAAGAGGGGGGAAAGGGAGCACCAGGGGCCCACAGGCTGCAGCCTCCTCACCTCACTGTCTGCAGGCAGGTCCACGACACCGTGCACCACATCCGCAGCTCCCGGTTCTGATCCGCTCCAGTGATCAGGAAACGCCAGAAAGGAACACTGCAGAGAGAGAGAGGGAGAGGGAGAGAGAGAGAGAGGGAGAGAGAGAGAGAGAGAGAGAGAGAGAGAGAGAGAGAGAGGGAGGGAGGGAGGGAGGGAGGGAGGTGAAAGCAGTTTGATGGGGTGGTTAAAACACGCTCAGGTTGGATTGGGGTAAGAGCCCCAGTGGGGCAGCTCCTTCGCTCTGAGGACAGAAACACAGCGCAGTCATGCAGTCTGATCAGTACGAGGAAAAACTCTGTAAATTAAGTCAAAAAGTGGGAAACTTAGAAAAGTACAATTCCCCGTTTTGGGGTTTCTGGTAATTACAGTGTAACAGAGGAGTCAGAGGGGAATCTTCCCATTTAGATTTCAGCTCTCTTTTATTTGTATTTTTTTTTTTAGACGGAGAGCAGATGCTCAGAACTCTCAGCCCTACTCAGCCCTGCTTAACCCCACCCTTCTCATACTGCACGCGCTCAGTAGAGCGAGGCTGCAGCAAAGGATTGTGGGTACTCACTCCGGGTCCTGCTTCTTGTGGTTGTCACAGAACAGCAGGCAGGACAGCGGCTTCCCATTGTGGGGCTTCCACTCATGTAAGCACCTGAGGGTGAGGGGGTGAGACAGATCCAATTTTAATTACTTCCTCTTCTCCATGGAGCAGGCCTGCCAGCAGTTTCATTATCCACAGAAAAACGTACAAAACACTCCCGCGTGTCTCCACACACACAAAATGGCAAGACTGTAATTACAGCAGGAAAATCTCCGAATCAGAGAGGAGTGGCACCGGGACTACGGGTTTCAGTCCCAAATGTCTTCACCTGTCAATCTCCCAGAAGGTAATTAGATTTCAGGCAGATTTAATGCTGAGATTACAGTGAGAGGGAGACCGGCACACGAGGAGAATGCAGCAGCAGGGAGAGCCGTACCTGGGCTGGTCCTGCCCTTCGATGTAGATCTGCCAGAACTTGATGTAGCCGTCATGACTGGCTGTGGCCAGGACCGTCCCGTCTGGAGACAAAGCTCCCTCACTGATGCGCTGCAGGCCGGGAGAACGAGGAGGCGCTAATGAGCACACACCCGCCAACACCTCCATCACAATCCCTACACTCCTTACATTACACCATCACTGAGCTCGCGCGCGCACGCACACACGCGCACGCACGCACACACACACACACACACACACACACACACACACACACACACACACACCCGCCAACACCTCCATCACACTCCCTACATTACACCATCAGAGCTCGCGCGCGCACGCACGCGCACGCACACGCACGCACGCACACACACACACACACACACCCGCCAACACCTCCATCACACTCCCTACATTACACCATCACTGAGCGCGCGCACACGCACACACACACACACACACACACACACACACACACACACACCCCGCCAACACCTCCATCACACTCCCTACATTACACCATCACTGAGCGCACACGCACACCAACCAACACCTCCATCACACTCCCTACATTACACCATCACTGAGCGCGCACACACACACACACACACACACACACACACACACACACACACACACACACACCCGCCAACACCTCCATCACACTCCCTACATTACACCATCACTGAGCACACACACACACACACACACACACACACACCAAACTCAACTCTATCAGGGAGCACACACTCCAATCACACTCACCCCTCAACCTCAGCACCATGATGTGCCACAAACACTCACAGCCTGCTTGGCACTTCCACGAGACGTAACACTATGACTGCATACAAACTCTCACTTAACACAGACAACAAACACACGCATCTTCTCTAATCCATGACTGAACACACAGTGAAACACAGGATAATCTCAGACACAGAAACGTGCCCCCCCCCCACGCCTTCCCCCCTTACCGCGGCATGACCCCTGACGGTGATGAACCCGTCCTTCAGGTCGGTGGCGTCCACCGGCCAGGAGCTGTTATTCGCTCTGAGAATTTCCAGGTCCCACACCTCTGCCTACGGGGGCGACAAAGAGGAGCATGAGGAGGATCACCCAGAGAGGGAAGAGAGAGAGAGACGCCGCACAAACTTTACCAACTGTGAAATGCGATTAATCCTATGGTGAAACCCCTAAATACACTGGACACGAGTTTAAAGCAATTACTGCACTCTCCACAGCAGGATGTGGAAGCTGGAGGAACCAGCCACAGACCCACAGACACACCGCGGTCTCAGAAGTGTCAATCATTCTGTGCATGTGGGACAGAGAGGAGGAGGCCAAATCCTCATCCCGACTACAGATGAACCCCACATTCCCCATCCCTACATACTGAAGCTGAGGGACAGCGCCCCCTGGCTGCAGGGGCAGTAGTGTAGAGCGATACAACTGAAATAAGAATCTCAAAGCTTCACGTTCAAATCCCACAAAGGATAAACCTGTGCAACAGGAAGGTGTTAAAGCTGAACTGCAGCTTTGTAAACAGCTGTTACTTTAAAGATACACATGCTTGGGTCCCTGATAAGCATATGCAATGTAATGCAGGACAAGTTCTGCAGAGAACAGCGCCCTCTGATGGAAGGGATGACTTCTGGCACTGGCAGTCTCCCTGCAGAACAGCTCCCCCTGGTGGCGGAGCGTACCCGGTCCTCGTGCAGCAGGGCCAGGGTCTGGCAGGCATCCTCTGGATTCTCCTCGTTCTCCTCGGGGATGAAAGGGCACCAGATCAGCCGGCGGTTGGAGTTCAGGGGCGTGTCCTCGGGCCTTCGGATGTGCACAATGATCTCATCTCTGAAACAGGGCAGTTAAGGACACGGGCGTGGCATCTGTCCTACACGCAAAACACAGGGTCCAACAAAGCCCCGCACCTAAACCCAAACCAGCACATCTGCACCTGAACCAACCCTCCAAGCTGCAATGACATCAATGCGAATCCAGGCCACTGCATGGTGTCCCTAGTAAAGGACTGCACTCAGAGAGCTGAGAGAACAGCACTCATCCCATACCCCACTTCCTCTCCCATCCCAATCTTGCTAATTGCCTTTGTGACTCATTTGATATTAGAATGCAGCCAGCATGTTGTTTTAATTGCATTAATACAGTTTCTCTCCGTTTCTCTGCAGTTACTCTCCCTCTCAGCCTCTCACAGTCTGCCTTCAGATGAGAAGTACAAACCCGGTCCTCAGGGGCCACTCCTCAAATCCGCCTAAAAACTCCAGCGCTTCGGTCGGACTCGTCTGCGAGATCCACACAGGCCTCGGCCCAGGGGCTGATGGGTAAATTGCTTTAATTGGGCCGATGAGGACAGTGCCGGAGTGA
>CM032885.1:36763258-36820758 GCA_019176425.1 Megalops atlanticus
CACAGGCACTAATACTAAATTACAATTCATTCTTTGTCAGACACTCTTACCCAATGGCTTACAACACTATCATGGCAAGATGTGTTACATGAATACAATGAATAAATAACCACAGAAATACAAAGGCACACAGCAGAAGGTTGAGTCTCCTCACATGGTCTGCGCATGCATGATCTCCGGACTGTGAGTGGGTTCCGCTGAGGCAACTCGGTCTCCGGCGCCTAGGAGATCTGCTCCAAACAGTCCATTGAGCTCGCCGTTGAATGACGCCTTCTTCTGACCTTCTACAGCGGGCGCATCTGAAAGTTTGGGGGAAACGTGCACGAGGTCAGGCGTAAGTTTTACACTGTTACAGAACGCACTTTGCAACGTTGATATTTTTTGTATAATTTGGTTGATCGTTCACTGCACTCGCTCTCAGCAAACAGTTTCAGAGGACACACGTGCGAGGTGCAGCTGTAAGAAACATACTGCGCTATGCTTATATATTATCAACATCACCTCGTACTATTTTGAATAATTCTGGCTGTAAGTAATGGTCACGCGATCCACAGCTGTAGCAACTTGATGAGTGACGCAGGATCCACGTGCACGAGCACAACGGCCGTCTCGAGACCAGTGCTCGTGACACGACTTGGCACTTGTGGTCCATGAGCTAAGATCTGATCTGATACTGAAATTAATAATTAGTCTGTCACTGTTTACCATACGTAACACAACATTTTTATGGCGAAATCGTTTTCGTTAAATTTCGTTGCGTTTTCGTTAAATTCGCATCGTCTCTCTCACGCGGGTAGGAAGGTTTGATATCCGCAAATTTTACTAAGGTGATTTGACCTGCTATATCGCTCGGCCCGTCCTCATGGCTCAATCTACGCCACACACGCCAGTGAAAGATTTTAGGTTTGGTTCCCATCAGTCAGTATTCTCCCATTTGCGATAGCCGGCTAGTTCAGCTCCCTGGCAGCAGAGCCATTGCAGAGGCAGTCTGCACTCGAAAGGCAGCTAGCTGGACCATCTTCAAATCCCACCTTCAAGCACTTCTGAATCACAATTTCACTGGTAATATGGAAAGCGGTAGCTTGTAGCACTGCAAACATAACTAGCTAGCTACGAGCAGAAGTGTGGAAGTGCAGCTAACGCTAGCCGACCGGGAAAACGTTCGGGGCTTTTCCATTAGCGAGCCTGTTTTTGTTTTACGCGTTAGTAACTCGTTTCCTCGGATGTGTAGCATTCGCTGCATACGCAGCCAAATATACACGAATAAGAGCAACGTTCACTGTGGCGAAAAAACAAAGTTTTGTCTGTCTTTAATCCCCGTGCAAAGCCGTTACGTCTCCGCGGCTCATCCGTCCCATCACCGCGGCCTAACCGCCCTCCTCTCCCGGCACTCACCGCCGCTGCTCCCGGGTCGGTCCAACTTCAAGATGTCCCGAAGATGCTGGGTCGCGTCTTCTATGTCTATATTCGAGTTGGAAGCCATAAGGGGAGGAAACAGGGGAACTGGGTTGTTAAAAGGGGGAGTTTTGTTACCGCTTATGATCTATTTTATTTAATCTGTTCTCTCGCCCCTTACGTTACTTTCGGAATGCTGTAATGCCACAAACGGCCTCCACTTCCGCTCGGTGCTCATGCGAAATCATTCCCGCCCTCAGGGGAAACATGATACGCGTACACCCGTTCCTAGGAAAACAACTGAACTTTATGACTGTTCATGACCGTGCGAATGTTCGTTAACAATAGTTCAGAACGTGTTGTTTTCAAAAATTGCCTCATTACAAAATTGTTGAAGACCATAAAGTGCAAAGTAGTGACTCAAAACTGTTAATTTTACAGAATCAGTTTCATGACAAGAATAAGGGTTCTGAACTCTGCTAGCGTAGCCCATTGCATGCAGAATGGTCCTGTGTTCTAAATATCTAAATATGAGAAATTGCAATGGGTTACACACTTTTGAATACTGTTGATCCCATACTCCGCTAATATTTAGGGAATATTTATTTCATCCTTAATCATTTACGATACAGTAAAACGAAACAAAGCATAAATACACTTAAGTTTGTGTGTGTTTAAAAGTGTCTGACAGTAACCATTAACATACTCTATAGCCGGTATCGTCCTTTTCTCCTCCCGGTGTCTTAATACGAGGTCCAGAGAATGTCTGAAATTATCCAACTTGGGTACCACGGCAATAGCAAAGATTCCTCACAAAGACGGCACATTTCTTAGATATCATATAATAAATGTCAATGCGGTGTGTCTGTATAATCTGTACGCTTTATTGTTATCATATAAAACAATCTTTACATCTTGGCTTCCGTTCCATTTTCCAGTTATGCCCCCAAACGACACAGCCCAGAAAGGGTGAACTAGGCACTCAAACTGCAGAAAGCTGCTAACTAGGACTCTACTAACGCCACAACACCACACTGGAACCACGCTTTTCTTTCAACATTTTTATTTCCTTCCATGGTGTATCGAGCAACAGAAACACTAAAAAAGAGGCAGTAACTGAAACCACGCCAGTGGTCTGATACAAAGAAGTATGGATCTTTCATGCCCACTCCCCCCTGACCCACAGTGTCCACACAGCATTGGGAACCAGTACAGAGCATTTCAGTTTGAGGAATTCATTTGCTACAAGCTAGCAAAATCATAAACCAATAAAAACAAAACAAAAAAATACACTTAAAACTCCTTCAATACTTTGGATGAAACAGGTAAAAACCCCTGACTGTAAACTGATCTTGGTGCCAAACTATGGCCCCTAAAGTCTTTAAAAATATACCAGACTCTGAACTGGGGCTGGTACCAGAGGGATTCTTTCAGTCGGGGGGGCAGGGTGAAAAGGGGTTGCTGAGGGTAATTCGGGGAAAAAAAATTACATGGTTGCCTCCTCCTAAAATAAATAACAAGCCACAAAAATAAGAGGATGTCTTGCTTGCGGAGTCTGAGGAATCAAGCTTAAACAGCTGGTGAAAGAGGGAGGCTGGAAAGGAAAGACTCTAATGGAACGGGAGCCTCTGAGGGCAGCTCATCTGCCGATGCTGTGTGTCAGTGGGCAGCAGCCGCTGAGGGGAGTGTCAGGAGCAGGCTCAGTGTCTATGGACCCCACGGAAACTGGAGCCAGCAAGCATGGTCCTCAGGAGCCAAAATGGCCTCACATTCTCATTTAGACTAAAGAGATATGGAAAAGATGTCCAGCTAAAAACTGTAACCCACATTTTTATTTTGAAACTGCAGGACACATGGCAATCATCTTGCATTAGTTCACGTTCTGCTAACAGGAACAAAAGAAGGGACTGTCTTATCATCCCATCTATTTGTCAAGAAACAAAACACTGACTTCTGAAAATCTACTTCATGCAGGTTTTCAGGTTTTTTTTCTGGACACCACTCAGTTAAAGTACTTGTTTGGGTATTTTGGTAATGAGTTGAAAGCACCTCTAGTTGTCATTCTAAGTAAGTTGAGAGACACATGGAGCAAGAGCCATTCTGGTTAAAGAACAGCAGTCACTCAGCTCAGCTTTATGGCTTTCATTAGGAGGTCAAACAGCTACAGTAGAACCAAAATACTTGCAAGAATAGCCAAAATAATTTCCCAAGCAAGAATTGCAAGCTTTAAAACTGAATGAAAATTAAATTGGGGGAAGGATAAGAAAAAGGAAAGACAAGTCAGAGACAGACACCAAGAGAACAGAACAAAGAATAATTAATTCTGCAATTAAGAAAAAGTTGATTTTATTGTGTATCGTGGCTTGGTAGTATTCCTGGGACAAAGAGCAGAGGGAGATTAGGGGGGGCTGATAATGTTTTGATTCTTTGGACTGCTAGAGCAAACTGACTATACATTGAGAATTAGACTTAAGAAAAAAAATACTGTATCCTCGAAGGCATGCTGGTAACAACACACTGAACTAGGCCAAGAACAGAACGACTGAGTTCAGAAAACAAAAATGCAGAACCAAAAGAAAAAAAACATTAAATGATGCAGATGTATGTAAAGTCATTTTTTTCCTGGCATCCTCAAATGCAGCTATTCTGGCTCTCCGCATCAGGCAGGACAGCACAGGGGGAAGCCTCAGTCTGGTGGCGGTCGCAGCGATGCAGCAAAAGGACATGTCTACTTCCTGTCGCAAATGGATGCAAGTGCCTGTTGCTTCTGTCAGTTGACTGGTTGGATATGGTGAGTGGCGTCTGGAATCTGGTGTGGAGCAGGCTGATTCTCAGAGAGGTATGCATGGAGGAAGGGGAGGGGGAGGCATGGGGGGGTGGGAGGGGGGTTGGTGGTGGGATGGGGGCAGGGGGGGTTGGGGGGGCAGGACCCCATCCTCCTCCTCTTGCCCTGAATCCCACCTCCCATTAGTGCCTTTAGCCGAAATTGTGTAGCGCCAGCCGGAACATGTCATTGGTGCACACCCAGGCCTCGTTGATGTTTTTTAGGAGGAAGACCTGATGGAATCCCATGACGGGGTCCTCATCAGCCTGCAAAACAAAGAGGGAGGGAGGTTAGTCCTGGGTGACGCCCGATCAAAAAACACACCACAATGCCTCCACCACACACACGCGCGCACACACAGCTTTCCGCTGAAGCATTCAAGTGGTGTTTCGCTGATCCTTTTAGCCTTAGATCAAAGTAATTCAGGTAATTAAAACACTTCATGGTCATCACAGCAATTGAGATACAGCAAAGGCAAGCACATTGCAACCATTAAAACACATCTGAGAATAATAATTTTTCATCAACATTCACCGTTGTCTGTCTTAACCGCACACAGCTAAGGACCACATGAGCTTTCAGTTAGCATGGAGAAGCTTTAGGAGGTCGGGTATGTCTCTGGCGAATCGTACTGACAGACATGGCCTGAGAACACCTGTACAGGAGATGAACAGGTGATCTCCCTCACGCTGGGCCCTGTGTGCGCTCTGGCAGACTCCTCCAGAATGCCGGGGGAAGGCAGGACACGTTTGTGGAAGCGCACTGAGCTCTTTGCAAGACGGTTCGACATTCCTGCGCGTGTGGTGGAGCAGCAGGGGGAGCGGGCTCAGGCGGGCGGAGCCACACACAGGGTGAGTGACAAGCAGGGCCTGCTCCCTCGCACACCCAGGGGTTAGAGGTCACACACAGCCGGTTATCTGCTGACCGAAGCCACATGCTGTCTCAGAGCCTGCTGCGGGTAACCCGCCAGCGGAGCACGGCCACACGCAAGGCACCCGACGCAGACGACACGCTGCAACGCTGCGGAAACAGCCAATCATCTCCTCTCTGCTGCCACTCAGAACAAACTGTATGCACTTTACAGAGAGAGAGTGAAATGCAGTGTCCCCTGCTGACTGCTCTGCACCTCAGGTCTGAAGGACCAGTCTTAGTGCAGGGGTTGCCTGGCAGGCCAGCAGTTGGAGTGGAGTGATAGGGAACAACTCAGTGCATGCACTGTTAGCTAGCACTGGAGCCTTCCGCTCCAAAGCTTTCCTGCACTTATATAATATATAAATGTAAACTGAAGGCCGGGCAATTCCAGCAAATTCCACAGTCCAAGGTGAGCAGAAGCCCAGTCAAGCCGAGGTCACCCACGCAGAATGCAGGTCCTTACTGACAGGCAGTGAGGGGTTGGGGGAGGGCGGGCCATGAGACCACAGCGGGGGTCAAAGGTCAGAGGTTGTGCAGGGCTAGCCTGAAGACCTCATTGGTGCAGACCCAGGCATTGCTGAAGTTTTTCAACAGGAAGGTCTGGTGGAAACCGAGGACCTGGTCATCATCCGCCTGAGCACACGGTGAGAGAGAACCCTGAGAACCATGCTGGAACCCACACCGCTCTGTTCCACCCGCAGGCCGGAACCCACTCCACACCGCACTGTTCCACCCACAGGCCGGAACCCATTCCACACCGCACTATTGCACCCTCTCACGTTCTCCTGGCCCCCGCCTAACAGACCCCCCCGCTGAGGTTTCCACTCAGGCAAAATGTGAGGTTTACTTTCAGCTATTTCTAACAGGGCAAATACTGGTTATGTTAGGATATATTTCAGCCAGTTTGCATCTACTCTTGCTTAGATCTGTACATCATACATCCCCTGTTTGGTCTCATATTTAAGCTACCAGCATGCCCAATGAACCCCCTTCAAAATCAAGTATGTTTCAGAGGGAAAGGGATCCACCTCCTCCTCTTCCTCCTCCTCCTCCTCACTCACAGACGCGTGTCACGGACGAACACCCTTCTGTCTCATACACCAGTACTGCCCATTCCTTACCTGCAGTCTCATACACCAGTACTGCCCATTCCTTACCTGCAGTCTCATACATCAGAACTCTCTGCTCCCTGCCTGCAGTTTCATACACAAGTACCCCCATTCACTGCCTGCTGTTACACCTTTCGGTCTGCCTGAATCATCATTAGGACATGCATGTGCATCATCATTAGCATGTGACCTGTCCTGCCTGCCACCACAGGAACGCACTGGCTGTGTGGGGGTGAGAGGAGAGGCAGCAGACATGGCTCCCTGGTATTCACACATCAGAAACAACACTGGACTGAATCCAGCTTTCAGACAGACATTTACTAGCTGATTACACATTTTCCAGAGTCTAGCCACCAGAGAAACACCCTGCATGGACTCAAAGTGAATAAATCCCAGCTAATACTGAGGGGGGGTCCCACTCAGCTCTGACTCTTCTGCCAAAGTCTCTCTGTCCCTCTGCAGTCTCTTCGGACTACACACAAGCCACAATGCTCACGACACCAGGCTGGGATTACACTGATCACTTTCCATCGGGCTGGTAATGGAGGGAAAGAGTATAAAAGAGAAAAGAGTGAAGAGAGAGAGGAGGAGAGGGGGAGAAAAGGGAGACGGAGTGAAAGAGAGTGAGAGAGTACTTACTTTTAGTTGTCCTACTACCATACTCAGTATACAGCTGTCGGGGGTGGGCTGGTGGTCCTGGGCAGTTATGCTGTGAGCGATCTTTGTGAAGGGAAGGCTCTGCCAAGAGAGGAGGGAGAAACAATGAGTCCATTCTGCCCGCTTACAGACGTGCCCGTGATCCAGAGTGTTCCAGGAGAGGTCACGAGGTCGCTGCCTGCCGTACAGCGGGCAGAGTGGCCCCCCCCTCGCCGCCACTGCGGCTTCCCGGGCTCACCCTGACGGCACGCTCCCCGATTCTCTCCACATCCATGACAGAGGTCACTGCTAACAGCGCGTGTACACAGTGACGCTCTCACTCACTGCAACTAACTCTAACCCCCTCCACCTGTGACAGTCACTGCTCACAGCGCGTGTACACAGTGACGCTCTCACTCACTGCAATTAACTCTAACCCTCTCCACCTGTGTGACAGTCACTGCTCACAGCGCGTGTACACAGTGACGCTCTCACTCACTGCAATTAACTCAAACCCTCTCCACCTGTGTGACAGAGTCACTGCTCACAGCGCGTGTACACAGTGACGCTCACTCACTGCAGTTAAACACACTCAAAGGGTGGCTGCACTGTTTAGACGCTCAGAATCATGATAACACAGCCGTGTGGGGCTCAGAAATGCACACACTGTTGAAAAAAGAATTTAGTTCAAATGCTTTGAGAAGTCCTACATCTCAAAGATGGACTACAGTCATTGATAGAAATGATTTATTTTACTCAAGGCTAAAAAAGATTTTATAATGCTTCCTGCTGAAAATTTTGGAAATCATGACATTACCCAAACATATAAATATTCATCATCTGAAGCAGGATCTGTGAGATCCGGTTACCAGGGAAGAGGCAGCACAGAGTTATGGTATTCATTCTCCTCCACCCAGTGAACATGCATCTGCCCATCAGCAACAAACTAAACCACCCTGGAAGGATCCTATATAGTGCTGATGTCAACTCTTCTGTAGCGAAACTGCAACTGAAACGAAAACCTGAAATGTTCTCAAACAACACCGTGCACACAGTCAGACAGAGAGCTTTCTGACTGTAAGAGTCGTGACTGTGAAATCTCTGCTGCTGTGAGTGTTACCATCTCTGACACAGCCAAACAGAAACCTTGAGGAAAACCACTGTGGGAAACAAGTCTAGGGACAGCACACAGCATGTCCCTGGTCTGCCAATTAAGGTTTTCCCTTGAATAGCGTTTCTTTCCGCGCACTCAGCTTGGGTAAGCGTTACGCGGCTGCACTCAGACTGCGCTCTGCAGCGCGGTTTCAGCGACGGGCTCCTGGACACCCTGCACTGCGCTGCTTCTGGCGAGAGACCCGAGACACGGCACCACGTCTCACTGCGAGCTCGTCTGAGGCAGGGGGCTTCTTCTCATCTCCACATGCATATTACTGCAGAAGAACTGAGGCATCGGGACTGTCGTTTTCACAGCTCTCTGTAATCTGCCTGTATAGCGTAATTTTTACATTTTATGCCAATGTAAAGGAATATAAACCAAGCAGCGCACTTACACTGACATAACCAACCTACCCAAATACTGAATAATGTTAAACAGTCCTGTAGAGCCCATCTTAAACTGTCTTCCCATTAAAATGTACTTTGGACGAGATTCTTTTTTCAACAGTGAGTGAGTCTCTGTAGACTGTAATTAGCAAGGAGGCAAGGAGGAAAAACACACAGAAAGAAAAAGATTTTTCAAACCACTCCACTACAGACTGGACTTACAGACAGTTTCTCGACAATCGCTGCTTTTCCCTGGAATTGCTGTCCTTCCCATGTAAGGCATGACGCATCGATCTGGAAGAAGCACAGAGCAGGGACGGGGGGGTGAGTAAGTCTGCTGGGGGTGGTTCACACAGGGACAGCTGCAGCAGCATCCTCAGACACACACTGCTGCGTTTACCTGCTTACCTGCCCCACCTGCGCCAGCAGCATCAGCAGCAGACCCACCTACGGGTCACGGCCTGGAGATAAAATTAATCAAACTGGCAGATAAGCAAGCGCTAAACACAGACAAAGAGCAGAGGCATTCAGAAATAAGCAAATCCAAGCAACTCTCGGCGTTTCTTTTTTTGACGCAGTTGAGCAGACACTTTTCCTGCTGGGAGAGGGAGCCCCTGGAGATATACGGGAGGGCGGGGGCTGCTGGAGGGCTTGGCCAGTGAGAACCAACAACCATATGGGCTCCAATATGCCCGCTGTTGAAGCGCTGCCCGCTGGGGGGGGTGGCAGTGCGTCAGAGAGACAGCACTCTGAAGCTGAGGCTGATACGCGGTGTAGCTGCACAGTGCCCCTCTGCAGCGGCTCGGTCCCGCTCAGGAGGCCGGCGCCTGGGCCCTCACAGCCTGCTGCCTGTGCAGGAGCTCCCGCACTCAGCACACTGCCCCGCACCACACAGCATGTCAGCCACACCGGCTGCCAGCAGCTTTCTGAGATCAAATATTAATGTGTCCATTCCAGACAGTCTGAGAGGGAGGGAAAGAGGGAGAGACTGAGCAGGGAGAGAGACCGAGAGGTGAAGGTAGCAGAGTGAGGAGAGGACAGAGACAGAGCAAAGAAAGGGTAAGAGACAGGAAGGGAGGGATTAGCATGCAGGATATGGACCTAATCTGGTTGTGTTCCCTGTACTGGGGAGAAGCAGTGAAGGTCGACACTCACGTATATTGCTCCAAGTTGGGTCCTGTCTGTGTCAAACAACTGGTAGTAATGCTGCACGAAGCTGGACCCTATCTGCTCCCAAATTGGCTTGTCCCCCATTCTGATTCAGCCGGCAACAGGCACTGTGTGGAGAGAGGGACAGAATATGAATATGAATCTGAATGATTATGAATATGCATGCAATGTGTTTATTTCTCTCGCCAGCAAAACAAACTGAACTGTGAGGTGATGCCAGAGGATGAGAGTGTGAATGCGTCAGTGCTGCTCAGGACAGACGGGGGGACGACACATCACATGCTGACGGCTCAGATACTGTTCCAGAAGGCCACTCCTCCCACCTCTAGCACACCTTGACATCTTCTAGGTGCAACAGGTCCTGAAAAGACTTCACTAACCCACTGCCAACAGCTAACAAATCCTACCTACCATCATGTTGCCATGATGTGGAATGGTGGAATTCTACACCCAAAGCACTGATCCTGGATCAGTATTGCAAAGGGTTGGGATTAGGGAGTGGTTAAACTGATCCTAGATCGAGACTGCTGGTCCAGTGACAAGGCCTGACAGAACCATACTGTAAGTCTTACATTTACATTTATTCATTTGGCAGACACTTTTATCCAAAGCGACTTACATAGGTTATAGTTCTTTTACAATGATATCCATTTATACAGCTGGATATTTTACTGAGGCAATTGTGGGTTAAGTACCTTGCCCAAGGGTACAGCAGCAGTGTCCCAGCGGGGATCGAACCAGCAACCTTTCGGGTACGAGTCCTGCTCCTTAACCACTATGTTACACTGCCGCCCTCAGTCTTCTGCAGGGGTGGTAAACTCCAGTCCCAGAGAGCCACAGTCCAGGTTTTCCAGATCTCCGTAAAGGACTAATGTTAGAAGTGGGTAGGAAAGCTTAATGGGCTCAATCACAGCAGTGATTAGTGGAGTCAGGTGGTTATGAGCCTGCAGGTTTCCAGGACCAGAGGCCAGGAGACTCCATCTACATCACAGTCAGAGGAACGTGGACAACAAGAATGAAGAGAGACACCTTAGGCACTCTCCCTAGGTCCTCTTACCCCCCCTTTTTCACTACCAGCTTCTAACGGAGACTGGATTCTGAGGGATAGAGTATCTAACTCTCCGCTGCACAGCCACAGAGGAAACAAGCCGCCCACATGCAGACAGAGCTGCTGCACAAGCCCACTGCTTGAAAGGCCTCTTCCCACAGGGAGGCGGGAGAAAGACCATCCCGGAGAAGGCACACAGCCGCTGCTCTGAGCCGCTCTCATCGCTCGGCCAGCAGGGAGAGACGGAGCCCCCGCTCCAGCGGCAGAGGGGCAGGGGAACAGAGCGCGCCCCTGCTGCCCACCTCTCTCCCACACCCCCACCCCCCGCGCTCCAGAGAGAGACCAGACAGAGCCGCAGAGTCAGCGACCCTCTCCAGCTGTCAGCAGGGACTCCACTGCACTGACTCCCTGAGGAGGGGACCGCTCTGCCTCCTCACACATCAGTAAGAGCTGGCAGTCTGGGAGTGCAGAGGGACAGCCACACGAGTGATCCAGCCTCCTCTGGGTTTCACTCACTACCCTCCTCAATTCACACCACAGAGGGACAGACAGCATCACTCCTGCTGTCTGCCACACGTGAGAAATCAAGATCCTGTCTCAAAACGATGGAGCGCTTGGTCAAGGTGCTCCAGATTCCAGACAGAGATGGCACATGGGATTGGACATTCGGCAGGAAGGGCTCCTGTGATGGGATACTAGATAGGAAGTGCTCCTGCCCCATTAGTTGGGGCTCATACTGAATGTGGGGAAAAAAGACTCATGAAGTGAGAATGGAGGTGGTATGAAGACAGAGAGAACTCCTTGCAGATATTTGGGGAGAAGAAAGCATGAGAGGACCAATCGGCATCTGCATACATGAAAATTACATGAACATTGACATCTTGGAAACATCAACCGCCTGTAGATGTGTTCTGAGAGGAGTTCCTGTCATGTACCATGTGGCCTGTTGACAAATCCTGGCATGTTTCAATTTTCCACTCTGACAACAAACATGCGAATCTGTCAACAATGGCATATGGGCAAAAAAAAACTAATTTCAAAACACCTTTTACTACAGTACACACATTACAGTCCTTGAAAATCGGGAGCATGCGTGTGAATCTGACACACATTACGCATGTGCTACTGCAGAAGCAAGGGGCTCGGGGCTGACACCACCGGGGGTCTCGATCGGAATGTGTATCGCTGCTTTAGGACTCGGGGTGACTCAGGAGCCACAGGGTACTTCCCGCTGGTCACCACTGCTGCTCTGTAAGGCAGCGGCGTACTGAACACAACTCCAGGACACACACAGTATCAAAGTCTAATTGCTCCTACCGAGATAACCAGCTTCTGTTTTCATTCATTCTGCATTCTTTGCATGTAGTTTTGGCCCTTTTTGAACAAATTAAACAAACCCCCCACGTCCTTTCCATAGTTTCTCCTCTTCTGCATGTATCTTTGGCTTGTGTCATCTTAGTGCTCCTGTACTTTGCATTTTATTCCACTTGTTATGTTTCTGCAGGAAACCATAACAGCTGATTAGCTATCCTCATTGGCTGGTTGCTGTTCTTCTGTGCTGATGAAACCCAATGCTGAACTGTAACTGGTAAATACATGCGGACTGCCTGATAACTTACAGTTTGCCAGGCGCTCAAGAGAAATTATTGATGAGTATTGGATTTAAGAAAATTAAAGCATTCTGTAGCTGTATTATTTCAGCTGGTATGCACCAAATTTCAGCCCAGATTGGAGTAAACTCACAAAAAGCTCAAAAGGGCAATTACAAGAGTTAAATGACAGTGCGAGTTCAGGCAAGTGGTCCCCATATGCAGTAACACTGTATACAGTGCGCAGTGCGCATGGACTCAGACCTGTAGGACCACAGCAGTACCACAGTAATAACAGACCCAATACAAAGGAGTCCAAAAAAAAAGCACCGCAAATGTGATTAAGCCTCTAACACACCACTGGTCACGCTCCATTCGCAACACAGACACACCAGAGTCCACACGCTGACAGTGCATCTGGACCTACTCTGACCAGCTACAGGACGGATTCTTCACTCTGATCAGGAAAGCAGCCACCTCATCTCCCTCACTGTGATGCCTAAAGCACAGCTTCCCTATTCACTTAAGAGTGTCAAGTGGTTTAAAGAGAGTGGGGAAACCCGTTTAAGTTTATAATGCATTTCAAGTATGGAAAGGACACAGAACCTTTTCACACATGTGAGTGTCTCTCATTGGACAAAAGGGCAACTCCAGCAGCTTCCCTGAGGGACACATCATACCACTCCTTACCAGCCTGAGCTCTTCAGCGAGACACAGGTTTTGAACACCCTCAAGAGACCTCAAGGTGAAGGCCTCATGAACACAGGTGTCATCAGAAACAGCTGTTTTCTTACTGAAAGACAGGGCAACAGGGCATTCTAAAAGTACACCTCCAAAGCAAGAGTTACTGGTTACTCAAAAGTAACTTTATATGGGGGCGCAGGTGCATCAAATTTAGATATTGACCATCTGCAGTTATACAACTGAAATTAAATATTGTTTTCACTGGTTTTAGTTAACTAGCATTCCAACAGCTAACAGTTAACTAAAACCAGCAAGAAGACAAGCCAGCCTCCTTGGATCCACAGGCAGTGATATGTACAAACTGCCCAAATTACATCAGCCTGGTTCGGCACGTCACAATAAGCTGCATCAGTGCTGCATCCGCTGGAGTCTGGTGAGGATCTGCTCTGCGGCTGTGCGCTTGGTCGGGCCAGAGGACAAGCAGCACAGAGCCGTTGCAAAGCGGGGAATTATCCCGCTGCATTCCAGACAGACAGAGCGGAGCGAGGTCTGGGTGTGGCACAGAGACTTGCAGCGTCAGTCTTTTTCACACGTCGCCGTGCCCCTGCTCCACCCCACCCTGAAAAACCACGCGCTGCCCTCTTCCCCTCTCCCCACCTTTCACTGACAGCAAATTCAAAAGTCAGCTTCCACAACACCCTCACTCCAGACTCCCAGACACTGATAAGATTCACATTCATTTCAAGGCCCCTTTTCTCCTCGTTACTAATGGGGTGGCGTTTCCCTCAAAGCGCTCGCACGTGCGACCTGGAGGTGCACTCACGTCACACGGCCATGCTGGCGTAGCTGGTCCCATAATCCCACTCATTACGTACAGTTGTGTGTAAACACTTGGGCTAACCGTACCTGTGCATGGTTACCATGGAGGCTGGCCAAACAGCCACATACTGAAAACAACGTTTAAGCCTTGAACTGCAATATAATGTTGCCTCTGAGATCTGGCCCTTTGCTAACTCCCAAATATTGGCCTCTTTCCTGCTAGTTATAGATGGTATCCACTCACTGTTCCCCAGATAAGAGTTAAGACAGAACGCACTACTATAACACAACAGCCCATGTACCACGTCCTTTACATTAGCAAGTAAATCAAATCAAATCAAATGCTGTGGCGAGCTGCAGCCGGGAGCTCGCCGCCACCTTATACACTCCCCAATGACGAGGTGCAAGAGAATCTGCTGACGGGGGAAATGACGGGGGGATGCGCGTTCACAAGTCCTCAGATTACATGTTTATTGATGTGCACCGTCAAAATTATATTCCGTTTTAGTTTTAATTCAAAAGGACTTCAAGGAAACTTTAAACTAGGGAACGAGTCAGCTCGTTGAGTACTTATCTAATGTGCAAACTTGGCAACACACGTGAATAACATGCACCTATTCCTGTCAGATAATGCTATCCATCGTAGGAGGTAAGTAGTTATCTATGCCGTAGCAAAATACACTTATTGAAACACTAGTCATCTGCAGCTAAGATAGACTGTACACACGTTTTTCTTAGCTAGCTTGCCATATTTCAGTGTAGGTAATGAGATCAATAATATCCAACTACCTATCCATACCTGCAAGAAACCTAGACTAGACAGCTAGCTAGCGTCACTGGTGAACTAGCAAACTTGACAGTAACCTAATTTGTCGAGCTACCTGGATGTTGCACGGTATGAAGTTCGCTAGTATAGTAAGCGGCTAGCTAGATATTTAGTTGTTGACAGCAGTAGAGTTAGACAGCGGGGTAAGTTTCAGTGTGTCCTGAGAAATTAAATGTCTCTAACGCCAACAATAATGAAGGCTACTGAAGTTCACTTGGTAGCTAGCGAGTTCGTTACGGCTACCTCATTGAAGCTAGGCAAGTTATCATACAAGCCAGCTAACAATATATAAACATACATCTGTAGGCTAACGCTGACTAAGTAGCATGTGATCGGCAAACCGTAGCTAGCTGAGTTAGCTAGCTATCCAGATAACGCAACTGTCTCGCCGTGATCGGTGACGAGCTCTTCGTCTGAATTTAACACAAGCATGAGCCGGATGGCAGTAAACGTTAACAGAAGAGGATCATATTTGCCGGTTCTTATCTCGTTAGCTCTACGTGCTAGCCACCTCGCTAACTCTAACCAGCAATGGTCTGCCTTGATAGTGTTCAACTCGCTGAATAGTTGGCTAGCTTGCTCGCTAAAACCGACGGCTTAGCTAGCTACTTAGCTAGATAGTTAATGAGATAGCCAGCAAGCTACCCATCCAGAGATAAAAAACCACCTAACTAGTAAGCAAGCTAGGCTACTGAATGAAACAGCTGAATAGTTAGCTAACACAGACATATAACCTCAGGAGCAACACGTGTTTTCGCTGCCTGCTGTCTAAAAATATCCTCCTGTCGGGTCTCCCAGACAGCGAGCGCTGCGGACGGTTGGGGCCCAGAGTAAAGCCCCTCTTTATATCTGCTAACGCTAACGGCTAGCTAGCCAGCTAACATAGGCGTGTCTAAGCACTTCTGTCGAACCCCTGCCTGTCAAAAAAATAAACATTTACCAAATTTATGTGGAAACAATGTCACCTGGAAAGTCGAAAGGTTCATAATTACCTTTCCCGATGACGGCATTTTTTTTAATATACGACTCAATATCGTTACAGGCGGCAACTTACCGAGCGCCTAGTACAGCTACCCCTGTTTCCCAGTATGGCGATCCGCGAGCGCGGCAGACGATCCGCCTCTCGCAATCTGAGCATGCGCAGAATTCCGCGCCCGCGCACTTGCATTGTGGGAATAGCAGTTTTTGATCATAAGAACTCGGCAGCAAAAGGCCTGAGTCCTATTCCCCTGTTTATTTATTTATTATGCGTCGTAAAGGCCTGCAAGGCCCAGAAGTCTTGGCAAGCACGTGTATTCACAAAACATTATGTTAACGTCTTCTGCTGAAACCTACAACTGACTTAATAGATAAACCCTTCCTCATATTAGCCAATGAATACAAAATGGCAGCTAGGAGTGGATTGAACAACCTAAAAAAAGTAGTTCCAATTACTGACTGAAAAAAACAGAAAGCTAAGTCTGCACGGTTTTCATGTCTTAAATGTGATTGATAAATAAGAAGACTTTTAAAAGATGTGAAAAGTCTGCATTTAGTTCCACTAATAAATGGCCTAACAGCCTAATACTAACAGTGGGTTTATGGACCAATAGGCCTCCTTGGTTTCACAGACCTTGATTAGTCCTGAAGCAACACTTCAATAATATTTATATTGTTCATTGACGATGGCTTATTACTGCCCTGTAAAACCCTAAACTGAAAGCAATGACTTCTAATTTCAGATGACTATGACTAGTGAAGATTTCTTTCCTTTCTGAGACTTTAGACATACTGTAACAAACATACTGATGGCCAATGACAATGACACACCACTCCAACCAAGGAGGAGGATTACTTGTGGTGGGCGCACAGAAAGACTTGGGTAAATACGTTGTAGCACCCGTTATTTATTTTAAAATTTTTTCACATTTTCAAAATCATTTCCACATAATATTTCTGACCTTATTCAAACTCAGTGGTGGAATGAACTGGATCAGGACAGTGGAATCACTGGCCATCTTCCAACGCAGACTGAAGACTCATCTCTTCAGACTGCATCTCGGTTCCACCTCAATCCCCGCCTCCTAACACCTGCTACTTGTAGTACTAGCTGTTTATTTTACATGTAGTATTGTAATGTGTTTTGGATTTTGTGATCTAGTGACTGATATATGATAGTATACCTGGCTTCCCTTGTCTAGTCAGGTTGTACAACTTAACTTAGGGTAGGGCTTGAATGGTGTTATGCTCACACTCACTGGTCTGGGAATTTTGTTAGCCTGGTCTGACACTGTTGCTCATTCAACATGAATGGATACATTTATGTTCTATTGTGCTGGAAGTCGCTCTGGAAAAGAGCATCTCCTAAATGAATGTAATATAATGTAATGTAATCTGTTGATTTTGTCCATGCTGTCATTTTCACCATACAAATGTAAAGGCATCGAAACCATTTTAAACATCCTGTTTATTCTAAAATTTGTTCATCATTACACACCTACAGTTTGACAGTGCTGAGGAAAGCAGAACATTTTCAGAATTAAAGACATAACCAGAAAGGTTTACAGTTAATGCCATAACTGATAACCTCACAATATGTAATAGCATACTGTCTTGAATGCAACAGAGGCAGCACCATTATGGTTACTGCAGTGGTATGGTCAAGTTGTGGTTAGAGAACCGGTCTTACAACCAGAATATTACAGCTTTTAGTCTCAGGTGGGCCACTACTGTTTTTCCCTTGAATAATCATCCAGTGAGATATATCCAACAGAGCGCAATGCATACACTGCGTACAAGCCTCCCCTGGATATCAGATAATCAGATACATAATGTAATGCAATAGACTCATGAAAAAAAGCATTAAAGATCAGTGCAAAGCACCAATCATATTTTTTTATATTCAAAAAACACATCCCCATATTGTGCAACTTTTGCTGTTACACACAGAGCTTGTGTTAAACTCCTTAGAAAACAAATGCAATGTTTTCTTTCTTCAAAGTACACCACAAGCTACTCAGACAATACATTATTTTACCCTTTCTTGTAAAATGAAATATTGTACACAATTTGTATCCTCACTTCACTTGAGGCTGAGCGGGTATGTCTGGTGCACCAGCCGCGTTTATTGTGCCGTTGGCTGAGTCTGTGTATTCAAATGACCCCAATGTCATACACCTACACCAGCCTTCAGCCATCCCTTTTTACTCAGAATGAAACTGGATGAAATTTGCGGGGGGTCGGGGGGGAGGCGTCCCAGCAAATGTAGCTTTTTCACATTTTTAACAGGTTTTTCAGGTTCAGATGCCCCCTCCATCTCCATGAAGAAACGAAGGAGCAAAACACTATGGCTGAACACTATATGTATGGAGGAGCTGGAGGTTTACATGGATCTGACCTGGACTGGTGGAAGATAACTGCAGCCACCAGACCCAGGTTAAGGCACATCTTGTCACCCAAACCCACACTGGCAACAGTGTAAAATTCATGTGCTGCAATCGAATTGCTGTTGTCTTACCAAAAAAATGTCACTATTTTTAAATTTAAGACATAATAATCACTGGGTCTTAAGCTCTCAATGCAGAATTTCTCCTGAAAGGGGAGTAGCTTCCAGTTTGTTTTTTTCCCCACAATGCTCAGATGGCTAAGAGAGGATTTTTAAGGTACTCTCAAAATTTAGATTAAAAATGGCACACCAAATTGTAAGGTGGCTAGAGCAAGTTAAATTGAATGGAAATTAAATAAATTGACTAAAAATGTTATTTAGCATTTCAAAGCTGCCGCCGATTTGATTAATAATTTTAAAAACTGACCATATTTCCTGTCCTTAAATCCATTTTTGAGCGGGGTTCTGTTTAGGAAGTGTATCATTTGCAATTCACTGTATACTTTATTACGCTGACTAATATCATTGTATTATCTGACACCACCTTGTTCACTTTTAAAGGATTTCAGAGAGGATTGCTCCTGGGGCTCGTGTCAATCATATTCCAAGATTAAAGCATGCATTTGAGAAGACTGGCAATGTAGCATGGGCGATGCCACATGAACTTGGCACATCAGTAGGGACCAAATTATTTTGCATATTAGACAGGAAGTATTGTCTTTTTGTGCTTCTCTGTAAGAAACTATGTAGAGAGATATGCCAATACAACCGTATCATAATGACCAAGAGGCATGATCAGTAATGAAAGGTAGCTTTCCTGACACAAGGAAACATATACTTGGAAATCTAGTGTTTAGAATTGTTTTTTTTTTTTTTAAATAATTTCCCCATTATTCACAGCTGACCTCAAAGCAGGTCTTCACTATGTTTAGGGGTCAAGGGTCACCTTCATCAGGGGTGTAAGTGCCTGTTGTTCAATGCAAATGCCAATAATGTAATGGAATGTAATGTAATGACCAGTCACCCTCTTCCATCTGATTAACAATTTTCAGTTAAACATGCTGACATTTCTATGATGCTGTATGTTGTGGCTGAGAGAACGTTACAAGTGTGTTCACAGTCCATGCCAGACCCCGCCCCCTTTGCCTTCATATGGCCAAGCATACTGTATATCAAAAGGCCTTCTTGAACCTAAAATGAATATTTCACATTTACTTTACATATTACCTCAAAAATTTAGAAAAGAACACACTCATAATTCAAGGCTGGTTTTCAAATTGAATTTTAATTACCTCAAATGGATATCGCCTCATTTTCATGTGACAGCAAAATCAGATTCAAATGACATTCATGTTGCTATTCAGATCACACACTTTGGATTGAAAAAAGACCACTGCTTCGTGATGACGAGTTGTCCTGTTTGGACCTAACCATGTTGTAGATGGACTTGAAATGCACATAAATTCCTCATCTCTTTAATTTCATATTAAATGCACACTGAATAGTGATGCAGAATTCTTGCACTAGCTATAATGGGCCTTCTTAGCTGGACTGATAATATACAAGTCATTGCAAGAGACATTATAAAGAGAACTTGAGAACTGTAGCACATAAATGTATAAGCATGTCCCATTTGAAGCAAAAGCAAACTTTTCCCAACTTTCCTCTAAAGTCTTATCTTAACACACTGCTTGGTCAAGATGTAACCTAAGGCTTTCTAAAGTTTGAGAGGAAGAAAATAGCATGAACCACTCAGCTGAATGCACGAAGCAATCTGAATTTCCTCATGAATAAGTCAGATGGTCTACTGGAGCTAAACATACAAACAATTAGTAAACTAAACTGAGTACTATGACAAGGTAGTCTACTGTATCATAAGTGAGCAACAACAGCATTAGCTAGTAGCTAAATACAATTAAGAAAAACAATGTTCTGTAAAGTTGTCAACTATCAAACCACTTTTCATTGCTTTTGTACAAAAGGGTTCACTCATCTCTTGGGATCCCTTATAAAAAGTGTTTTTTTCCGACACGAAATGTCAACTTTTTTCGTTGATGTGGATCCTGTTTCCCTCGGATCAAATTTTCTTTCGAACCACAGAGGCGGACAGCATGCGATCCCTCTCCCTCACCTCCTCCTTTAATTTGGCCTCGGTTACTTTGAGCTGTCGGATGGTGGATTTCATCTCCTTCATCTTCACCTCCATCAGGGCGATGATGTCTCTCTGCTCGTTCAGCTTCTTCAGCAACTCCGCCGAGGTGGTCCCCGTGTTCAGCGAGTAGGAGTGATCCAAAGCCCCGAGCGCGCACAGGTCGACCGTAGAGTACGGTACACTTTGTTGAAGGGCTGTTGCGGAGGTTGTGGCAGCGGTAGCCGACTGGAGGTCGCTGCTGCCCGCCAAGCCTGCAGAGCTGGAAATGACGGCGGGCAAGCATTGGCCGTCGCCTTGCACAGTTAGGTCAATCGGCTTGGTATCCTGTTTATTTACCACTTTACCAGCATTTGCAACACCATCTCCGCTGGTTACCTCCGCGTTTGCGCCGCTCAGAGTACCATCAGCGTTTGCAACGACGCTTGTGATAATAGGGATGACGGCGGACACTTTCTTGTTCCTGCCTCGTCTGTTCTTTCTCTCATTTACACCCCTCAGCGGAAAGAGCGTTGGCACTCGAATGCTGTAAGTCTTTCTGCCGCCTGGAAAATGAATGCTGCAGACACGATGGCCCGTGGTGGGCTGGAAGGTGCTGAAACAGCCGCTTACCCCGGCCCGGGAGATGTTCTTCAGCCAAATCTCCCTCTGTACGGTGTCCTTTGGGAAGGTGTAAAATCTCAGTTCCCTATCCCGATGTGAGTTGTTATAGCAGCCAGGGACGCAGCAGGTGAATCCAGGCATGCTTATTTCTAAATATAGCCGATATATCTGTAATCCAGTTAAAGTTTTCTTTTATTTAATTTTTGTTTCGCTCCTCCGCGCGCTGTTATCAAGCCCAGCAGCCCCAGAGCGGAACTACACGTCCCACAATGCTAACAACTTCCTGTTTTGCTTCCAAGGCGAATTGGCACACGTTCAACATCAAATTTAATTAATTTTCAGGGTTTAAACTTCATTTGTGCGCACTGATTACACCTCAGATTGTGGCGAATATATAAATACATGTTTTAAGAGCAAGTTTATGTGAAATAGGTATGAAAGTGTGCCGAACTGAGGACGCTAGAATTGATTTTCAAAATAAGTTGATATAACATATTCTCAAAATATCACAAAGCTTGACATATTGTTAATTTTCTCCAAAAACAGTGTGTTTAATTTCAAAGACGAGTGTATCCAAAACTAAATTTTAACGACTGAGGCCACTTGTAGTAGCCCTCTTGGCATACGACCAATTTCAGTTGTGCTGGGAAAAGCCTATTCTACAGCCTCACAAGTCCCTGTAACTAATTGTCATTGGCCCAAGCGCAACCACGCATTTCACAAGGTCAAAATAATCAAAGCAGCCCAAAACTAGAAGTGAAATTGTAGGCAATTATTTGTAATGAATTTCAGAGTAAGTTCGATTTCAACAGTTTAGTTGTATTCTTCCTCTTTAACTGCCGAGGCAGTTGTTAGGCTACGTGATTCTTTTATTCTTTCAACGGCGTGAAGACATCATTAAATTTGGGGCAGCTGAAAAACCTTTAAACAGACAAATATACTGGAGCTGTTTTGCTTATTTTGGATGGTTAACAAGTCAAATGAAGACCATCCATTAGCAGCGCGTTGCTTTTAACTTTGGACATCTATGTAGCGGCATTATCTTTGCAACTTTTTTGCACATCACATGGTAATTTTATTTAAAATGGAAGATTGCTATAAAGCCGGTGTGCAGCCTCTTTTTAATATTACACATAATTAATGTTACCCATTGCCTTTATGATTACATTCACTTAATGACAACAACATAACGGTTGTGCTGGCACATTAAAAGGTAAACAGTAAAGGTAAAATATGAATAAATAGCAGATATGTGATTCCCATTTAAAATAACATGTATTAATCACAGCAAACATTCTAATTGTGTGTTTCTAGGCTCAAGAGCTTCAATGGAAAGGACAGTAAAACATCTCCGTTAGCAGGCGTGTAATGGGGCAACGATCTTACATGTGGCGAAGTGTAAAACTGCAATTCCCACAATTCCGCCTCCACAAATCGCAAATAACATAAATCGTTTCCGTTGGTTAACGCTCGCGAGCACTAGCTTGAATCCAAAGGCGGGAGGTAAACGTCAGCGGCAACTTTAAAAAAAGATCCGTTTCAAAACTGCACCAAAATCAAAAGGCATTCAAAGTGAAACGGGCTAAGCAACATTTTGTTACGGTAAGGCGTTAAGAGCCAACGTTAGCTAGCTAGCTCCCGTCTAGCTTTAACCAAATTTAGCTAACTAGCCAGTTGGCTTAACAGTTAGTTGGTGTCGCTTGGTAGCTAGCCTTGCAGCTAACGTCAGTGGTGCTGTTCACAGAATCGGAGCTAGCTGGTTGCTAAGGTTCTGCATCTATGTGTCTAACCTAGCTTGTTAGTCTGATAAATTGTAATTTGCATTATTAGCTGGTTCGTCAGATAGCATAGCCAAAAAGTCAAACAAGCTCTTTTCGAGTAAAGTCAACTTGCCGACGTTAGTGAAGACGGGTTTTGTGTTGATGTTGCTACAGATTGACCCAAAATGGATTCTTTGGACGAGGACGTGTCCGCGCGAGTCCTCCTGCGGCACGTGCTGCACGCTGAGATGCCAGCGTCCCCCGTGACGCGCAGGTAAGCGCAGTCCTTCACCTGGAATGCAGGGTGCACCGTGCGCTAGAGTGCAGGTGTCCGTCCGCCTGACTCTGACGTGTGCGGGTAGAATCGCAACTGGGACACTGCCTCTGTACTGTCAAAGAAACTTCACCCCCATCTCCGCAGCGAAACTCCAACCCAGCAGTTATATCAATGACTTGTAGCATCTGCAAGATGTAGAAAGGAGCCAATGGATGATTGCGACTACCATGTAATTAGATGTACATAGCTGTGGTCCAGCAAGGGAGGGAGATCAGTGCTGTTGCTTTAACTGAGAGTGTAACTCAGCTGGACTTACTATTATATCATTGTCATTTAGCAGGCACTCGTATCCAGAGTGACTTACGTAGGCTTTTTTATCCATTTATCCAGCTAAATGTTTACTGAGGCAATTCTGGGTTATGTACCTTGCCCAAGAGTACAGCAGTAGTGCCCCAGTAGGGAATCAGACTAGCAACCTTTCGGTTATGAGTCCTGCTCCTTACTGCCGCCCCGTTACAGAGCGTCTCGGGCCCAGCGGGAGTCCTCAGGGCCCCGGCGGAGTGCCAGGCTGCGGAAAAGTGACGCCGCGCTCCTGTCTCCTCAGACGGCCCTGCGGCACAAGCTCAAGCAGAACATGCGAGAGGTGAGGCTGTGGGGCGGGGCGGGCTACGGGGTGGGGCCGGGGGCAGGGCGGGGTGGGGTCAGGACTGAGGTTGGGGTCAGGGGTAGGGCTGTGGGGTGGGGCCGGGGGCAGGGCTGCGTGCTCCATGTGCTCTGAGACACTGCACCCACCTGCAGGCAGTCCTCTCTCCCTCCATCCCACCCGTGGTCACTGTGGTGGATGCAAGTATCAGCTTCAGGTTAACTTAGAGCTTCTGTTCCACTCCCATCTGTTCCTGACTCAGAACAGACATCTGCCTCCGGCAAAATACCATTGAATGCCTCAGTCGATGTGCAGATTTGAGAGCTGACATCGAAATGCAGCAGGATCTGGTTTATCTAAAGTGGAAAGGGTGGAGAGAGGTCAGGGGAGGGCAGATGCCTGGCGGCAAAGTGGGATGGGGAGGGTTAAACTAAGTGAGGTCTGTTAGTCAGAGAAGACTACAGCTATCAAAGCTTATTTGTGTGGCAATATGAGAACCCTCTCTGACATAGAGCAGTCATAAGACTATGGAAAATCTGATTTGCACATGTCGGATATGAACACTTGATATCATTGTAGCTGTGAGGCTCTCCTGTTGGCTCCATGCAGAATTTTCTGTGATCTCTTATGAAAGACTCTTTCCTCGAAAGCCCCACTCTGGATTCGCCAGCAGTGAGCGCTCTTTCTTACAGGGGCAGTGTGTACATTTTCTTTCATGGTTAAAGGTTATGCCATAAACCGTCCAGAAATCAAAGCTCACAGGCTTTCATTCCTGCTGTCTCATTAGAACAGATCAGAGACGTTGCTTTGTCCTGAAAGAGACCAGAAAAGATTCATCTTGTTCCTTTCCAACCCCTTCCCCCCAGAGCTTCTCCTCCAGATCAACCCTTCAGCCCAGAAGGTCGTCTCTGTCGACCTTGAGCGGGAAGGTGAACGCACCTGCGGCGACGCCCTCCCTGCCTGTGGATGATGAAGACCTCACAGCCCGTGTCCTGCTGAGGGGAATTTTACGGACAGGTAACATGTGCGCATGCATGTGTCTGGGGTGTGTCAGTCAGATGTGTTGCTTTTGAAGTGACTGCTGGCACAACAGAAGTTCACATTGCAAAAGCAAGAATCTAGTGCACGAATAAGATCAAAGCGTGGTCACACATTTTCACCGCCTGTGTTGACCTCCCCAGAACCCGAGACCTCCCTGCTGGTACCGGACCGGCACCGAAAGATGGAGGGGGAGCCTGTCTCCACTGAGTCCAGCCTGTGCAGCAACCGACCCAGGTCCGAAACACTATCTGCACTGACGTGGTCCGTTACTGCTTATGCAAGACTTGACTTTTTGGTTTGGCTTGCTGGTTAAATGCACCAAGGCCAGGTCTGTGCTTGCTTACCTGATGTACAAAGAGTCCTTTATATAAGGAGCTGTAGTTTGAAAGCTTGCTTCTTTTTTATTTTAGCTTTTAAATAGGAAGTGACATGAGGAGATGATATTGGATAACCACGATGTTTGTGTAGAATGGGTCCCAGTAGTGGTGTGTTCTGAATGCTGGTGTGTCTTTGGGCCTGTCCCTTGTGTTCCAGCATCGGAACCTCAGACCTGGACCTCCCAGATCTCCCCACAGTGAACCTCACCATGGCCGTCAGGGGCATCAGCAGGAAGAGGCCCAAGAGGAACTTCAACGTTTCTGTGTTTGAGAGGAAGATTGACCAGGTTGACGGTAGGTACAGTTGCCAGCCAGTGGTTGAGCTGCGGTCTTCAGGCTGAAAATTTTCACGGGTCTCCATGTTTGTGTGATTCATCTCTTTCCCTGTTTCAGATGAACAGGGCGACCAGGATCGTGACGCAACAGAAAACCTCTCCGCTATGTCTGGTGTGTCTGCAAGGTAGTATATCACTGAAAGTGGAATAAGTCGCCAAGAGAAAATGAATCGCTGTCACCAGTGTGACGAGATTAAATAAGTCACAAGCTTCGAGTGAGTAGATACACAAATGCTCCCTTGTACATATGATGGTGGTCCTCTGCTTCCCTGTACTGTACTGACCTGATGTACATGTGTAGAAGTGAGTAGCTGCAGTAGCAGGTGCCGTTTCCCCTCCCTGGGGCTTGGGGATGCTGTGTGAGTGCAGGGAGAGCTGCTCATGGCCGTTGTGTGGTGGTGTGTTCTCTCAGCTCTCTGACGCTGTCGCTGAAGACGCCCCACGATGACCCGCACACCGACAGGCAGGCGCTGCAGAGGAGGGCCCGCAAGCGCAAGGTGATCAGCGTGGAGGCCTTTGAGGAGGGCGTCCACAATCACCTGGCCAGGAAGAGGGTCCCAGGTATGCCCTGCAGTCCTTCCTCGCAGTTCTCCCTCCTTCCCCTTCCTGCTTAATCTGCTGACCCTCGCCGGCTGTGTGTGTTTGTGTGTCAGACGGTGAGCAGAGCCTGAGCGAGCCCCTGGGTGAGACGGGCGTGATGGAGAAGTTCACCCTGGACCTCAGCGACACCACAGGCTCCGACGTCGTCATGAGCGACACCGCTCTGTACCCCCAGCCTGTCTCCATGGCGATGACGCCCCACGCCATCTCAGCCTCTGCGTCCGTCTCCATAGCGGACAAAGACACCGTCACGGCAACCCAGATCCAGAGGGAGGTGGAGGAAAGGGCGGGGCCGACAGGATGGAGCGCACAGGAGGAGGAGGTGATGGAGGAGGGCGGAGAGACCCAGGCTGGCAGGATGGATGAGGGAGTGACAGCAGGAGAGAAGGATGCTGATGAAGAGGAAGAGGAAATGGAGGCGCAGGAGGAAGGTGCAGGTTCTTTGCCTGGTAAGGCTGCTGTGGACCTGCCAGAAGAAGCCAGAACAGAGGAAGGGAATGAGATGATGGAAGGAGAGAGAGAGGAGGAGGAGGAGGAGGAGGAGGGTGATGGTGTTGGTTGTGATGGAAACGATAATGATCCTGGGCTGGAAAACACAGAGGATCAAAACGAGGAGACATCAGCTGAACCTGAGAGGGAGGAAGAGGAGGCTGTACAATCCGAGAGGGAGGAAGAGGAGGCTGTAGAATCCGAGAGGGAGGAAGCTGTAGAATCTGAGAGGGAGGAAGAGGAGGAGGCTGTAGAATCTGAGAGGGAGGAAGAGGAGGAAGCTGTAGAATCCAAGAGGGAGGAACAGGAGGAAGCTGTAGAATCCGAAAAGGAAGAAGAGGAGGCAGTTGAATCAGGGAAGGAGGAAGAGGCACTAGGTGAATCTGAGGTACAGGAGGAGGAGGAACAGGAGCCTGAGATGCAGGAAGAGGAAGTGACATCAGAGGAACAGGTGAGGATAATGGAGCATATTTCCCGGAGAGCCTACCGCTCAGAGGGAGTGATGAAGATTCCTGGAATGGCAGGAGGGCGGGGCTACAAGAGCTTATCCCACGGCCTTCAGGTAGAGGACACAGGTGGGTAAAAGCAGAATGAGTGAAACTGTGGGAGTAAGGCTGCATGCACCCTGTAATGGGTGGAGATATTTGTGCTGTCAAACACTGGCTTATCTGAACCAATCAGATGACTTATTGAGAGTATAAAGTAAGTGATGACGTGGTAGCTCCACCCACTTCAGGGCTGATGACCGACGGGCCAGCGTCGGTCGTCCTCATGGCTGTATTTGGGTGGGGGTGATCGCCCTGCTGGGGCAAATTGCAGGCGGTCACTGGGCGTTTCCTGTGCCCTGCAGAGTCTGACGGTGCTGTGGAAGGGGCGGAGTCTGGCCGGGTGTCAGAGGGTGGGGCTTCTGCAGGGTGGAGCAGCGGGCTGGAGGAGGGGAGCCAGGTGGTGCAGAACCTGCCCTCCATCTCGTCCTCCCCCAACCCCCCATCGCCTGCAGGATCACCCAGCGAGGTTCCCCCGTCCCCGCAACCCCTGTACGCCAGCAGGGGGAGGAGTCAGCGGGAGGCGGAGGAGCCTGTGGACGGGGCCAGCATCTCCGAGGAAGTGGTGGAACAGGAGGGTTTGATCGCTCAGGCGGGATCCCCAGAAATTAGCCCCGTGCGCCCACAGACCCCCCACACCTCCGTACAAGCCGAACCCCACGCTGGGGACCAGGGTGAGGGATCGCTGGAGGAAGAGGAGGAGGAGGATGGTGATGATGGATGTGAGAGTGAAGGTAATTATGTTTAAAATGTGGGTTTGCCATAACACAAAGCCCAGAATGACCTCATAGGCAGATGCAGTAATGGTGTAATCTTCAGTATGATTAATGACAGGATAGGCAAAGGAACCCTTTGTGTGTGTGCTGTAGATGTGCATATCGCTTGTGTGTTATCCGTAGATCATAGACAGGTAAAGTTTCAGTGCACGCTTGTGTGTGTAGAATCCAAATGCGAATTGATGGCAGACTGAGGAACGCTGTTTGGCTTTTCCCCCACGGCACAGAGCTGTCCATGAAGACTCCCGCTTTCGTGCGGGAGAGGAGGCGGGTGCAGACCCCCGGGCCCCTGGCCACGCCCGACATCCTGAAGCAGATGATGGAGGGGAGGTAGGAGCCGGCCGTGTCCCTGAGCGCGGGCTGTCCCGCTGTGAGAACGTGTCCCCGTGTTAAAGGCCTGTTGTCGCTCTCCTGCAGGGCTCTGCCGCAGACCGCTCCCGCCACCAAGCCCAAACCGCAGAGGAAGCAGCGGCCCGCCCCCTCCGGCGACCCCGGCCTGCCCAAGAGCTACATCATGTCTGTCTTCAAACACTTTGCCAAGACCAAGGTGTCCGGCGAGGTGTACCCCGTACTCAAGGAAATGTAAGGCCCCCAGCCGCTCAGCCAGTCCTCAGCAGAGCTGGCCCCTCAGCCTGATCGGCTTCACTCTGTCCCTGCAGAAGAGCATGATTCACCCTCCTTCATAAACAAAACCTTCACTAGCTTCCCTTAAAAATGACACACATTGGCTGTCCAGTTGTTCATGAACATGAGACAGTGATGAGAATTGTTTTTGTGAAAGGGTAGCTTACCGTCGCAGTGTGACAAACTGGAAATCCACTCCCCCACCGCTCAGAACTCACACAGCAGTAAGGTTGTTCCCTAATGATTAACGTATTATGGTGAGTTTTAAAAGCGATGACCGTTCTGAATGAGGGGTTGCTGAAGTAACGGCAGCACTTTGTGGGTGGTGAGTTCAGGCCTGGTCTCTGTGGAGGAAACAGGTGGTTTGCAGGATACTGCAGGCTGGTGGTGCCGGCCCCGCCCGCTGCATGTCTCTGGGACGGTGTGCTGTGAGATAAGGGTCCGTGTGCTGAAAGGACGCTGTGCTTTCCTTCCTCCCGCAGAATGGACAGGTACTTCGACCGTTTGGCCGACGACCTGGAGGCGTATGCTGCCCACGCCAGGAGGAAGACCATCGAGGTGGAGGACGTGGAGCTCCTCATGAGGAGGTGTGTGACACACTCTGCGTAGCTCTCTGAGTGGGTGACTGTGTGTGTTTTCCTTTGTATGTGTTTGTGTGTCTGAGAGTGCATGACTGTGTTTCTGTGTCTCTGTGAGTGTGACTGCATTTTTTTGGCGAGTATGTGCTTTCTCAGCATTGATGAGGCTGTGTGAGTTTCCCTGCAGGAGGGAAATTGGAGGACGCCCCCCTCTGGCTGAGTGTTAACACCCCTCCCTCCCGCCCACAGGCAGGGTTTCGTGACGGACACCATGCCAGTCAACGTCCTGATTGAGAAGTACCTCCCCCTGGAGTACAGGAAGCTGCTGATCCCCGTGGCAACCAGCGGGAACAAGGTCATCCCCAAGCAGAGAAGATGAAGAGTCCCTTACTTATCACATTCTTCGGCCTCCTCTTCCTCACGGCCTCCAGCACACTGCTGTCCCGCCCCCGAGACGTGGGATGGGGTGGGTGTGGAGGCCGGCTGGCCCACGGAGGAAACGCTCAGTCAGAGACTCTACGGCTTCCTCTCTCTTACTGCTGGCTGGATCAGTCAGTCTCCCTTTGCACATTTAATATTCTCTTTGCAGAACTCTGTTTTTGTTTGTCTGTGCGTTTCTGTCTGTGTTTGTATGAAATTAAAATTCTGCGTGTACTCAGAGCTGCCGCTTGCTTCACTGTCTGCATGTTAAAATGAAAGATTAAATCTGCAGTCTCATTTTTAACTCCGTAAACGACAGGGTGCTGTCCTGTGGACGGCCAGCCACATCTTTCTGTCTGTCACCTGTGTATTCACTTCAGAGATGAGTGGGTTCACTGTTTGCCTCACCAGCTTTGAAGACGCACTGACAGGTGTGTGCTCCTTTTTAGGGGTGTTTTACACTGCTCTCCATGTTTAATTTTTATTACACTTATCCCCCTCATGCAAACCTGTTTGGAATCGATATTTGTACATTAAGCTCGTCTCTCTGCAGAAACCTCTGCAAAAGCACAGAAGCAATACATACTCTGACCCACTCGCCTGCAGCCTACAGCTGTTTTACACACTACAGTTCCCACAGTGCACCACGGTGCTACCCCACTGATGTACTCCAACCAACCTGCAGCCACCTCGTGAATTTTATATGTGAGGACTCACCTGCTGTGCAATGCCAGCCATGTCACTCTTTTCTGAAGACGTATGGATCCAGACTGACAGCTGATCTGCTGCAATGTATTTCACTTTTACTGTTTGTCGATGTAGCAAAATATAAAATCTAGACAAGTCATGGCATCAAAAGAAAAACATGGCAAACTTTGATACATGGAACTTAGACTTGCATGGAATGATGTTTGCACAATGTCACTGGATACATTAAGGAGAGGTACTACATTCTTTCAGATCTCCTAAAACATGAATTTATGTAATGGCTCAGAAGAAAAGGACTCAGACTCAGTTCTGTGGAGGTGGTCCTGCTCGTTTCACATCGGCCACCAGGAGGCGCTGTAGAACCACATTTGTATCCAGGTGGGTGGCTGCCTCCCCCTGCTGGCTGGAGGGCAGAGGGAAGGCCAGGCCGAGATATCGGCCCAGCGTGGCCTCGTTCAGGGCGGGGTCGATGCTCCCGAAAGCTGCCCTCAGGTCTCCCGCATCCACCTTACTGTTAGCAACAAAACAGAATGACTTTGACCCTGATCCTGGATGAGTCAGAATGAGTGTCTGACTCAGCTGATCCCGGATCAGTGAGTGTGTGTGGGCCTCACCCTTTGTCTCCCAGCTGGTCCTGCAGCTGGCTGATGTAGAGACGCCTCTCCTCGGCCGCTTGTCTCTTCAGCAGAGTCAGGAAGCCCCTGTGCTTCCCATCAGCATCCTGCACAGGAGACAGGCTCTCCTCACTGCAGGTACGGGATGCTCCCTTTAACACGGACACTGTGTGTGTGTGTGTGTGTGTGTGTGTGGGGAGGGGTACCTCTGTGTAGAGCAGGGGTGGGCAACTCCAGTCCTGGAGGGCCATGGTCCTGCTGTTTTTCTTGTTGACCAACTAAATACAATCTCTGATTGGCTGAAGAGCAAGCACACCTGTTTTCAAGGTGAAAATCAACACGTAACTAAGAGATGAAAACAAAAACCAGCAGGACACTGGCCCTCCAGGACCGGAATTGCCCACCCCTGGTGTAGAGGGTGCAGTAGGAGGTGTGTGTGTGTGTGTGTGTGTGTGTATGTGGTACCTCAGTGTACAGGCTCTGGTAGGAGATGTTTCTGCTGCTGTCCAGTTCGGTCTGAGCAGCTGTCAGCAGCTCCTCAATCTCCTGCTCTCCCTTCAGAGGAAACGCCTTCTTCAAGGCCTCACTGCACAATAAAACCACCTGTCAATCACTCACTGTACAACAGAACCAGCTGTCAATCACTCTCACTGCAACAGAACCACCATTCCCTTTACAGTTTGGTGAATATTCCCCAATACTGTATGTGGTGGTGTTCATGTGGCTGTATATACAAAGTGTACCTGTGCTTTGTGCATCACTCTGAAAAAGATCCTCTACCGCATGAGTTAATGTGAATGCACAGAGGTGAGGTGTGATCTCTGCTGACCCTGCGTCCAACCTGATCTTCCACTTTCTCACCTGATCACCTGTATTTATCCACGATCAGCTGCTGCCTCCTGTATCTGCAGCATTCCTCCCATTCTCCACTACTCTTCTGTGTTCTCACCTGATCTGTCCTCTCACCTGCTTTCCTGTGTCCTCAGAGGCACTCCTTCAGTTGCACCTGACCTGACGTTCCCCTGGCTCTCCTCTGCTCGTACCTGAGCTCTCACCTGAACTCCTGTGGGCTGAGAACTCCGCTCTCTGTGAGGTCACTCCGGATCAGCTCCTTCAGCAGGTGGGAGAGGAGCTGAGTCTGCCCGTGGTACAAGCTCTCATCCACCTGCCAATCATACACCTGTGCATGAGCCCTCTCACCTGCCAACACCTGCACTCACTACAACCTGTCAATCACACAGCTGATCCAATAGCGTGCTTCATCAGTCCTGTGAGTGGGACCCCATATGGTGTCCACCACTGACCAGCTGAACCAATTCTGAAGCTTAATGACTTGTGTGAACCAACCAGAGTTTGCTCCAACAACAAAGTGCAACAATTGGTTCAAACATGTGATAGCTCCACCCTTTTGGGTGTTCACGAATCCTCATTCCACGTCATTAGACAGGTTATTCTGAGCTCTGTTTCAGGTCACACGTGGACACCTTCCCGGTGAGGATGTCGAAGAAGAGGCCGATGACGTCATCATCATGGTGCTGCTGACAGGCCCGCAGCAGGCTGTAGGCCCAGTCGCCGGCCCTCTCGCCGTGCTGTCTATCGAGGTGCCTGCGCAGAAACTCCGCCAGGACACTGCTCTCCTCCCGCTGAAGGGAGACACTGTGTTTCAGGGTTCGATGATCATAAAATGATATGGATAGCTCATCCTATTCATGCTATGACAGGCAATCCACATTCTATACAGATCGGTGAATATATGCAGAATCTTTGTAGAGCTGAAGTAACTCCTTTTTTTCTTATACATAACAGTTTATGGAATATTATGTATTATAGCATGAGAATAAGCTGTATTTTGGGAGAGATGTTAACTTCCAGCACCTGCTCATCCTCAGCCACCTTCTCCTTCCAGACTTCCTTAATGACTCTCACTGCATCTGCCTTTTTCAGCCCCAGGTTCTTCAAATTCCCCTCATACCGCAGGCATGCTGGCACATCGTCTGCAATACCCTGAGTGGACACAGGGGGGAGCAGTATTTCAAAAAACATCCCCATACAAAGAGCGAGTGCACTCGGTAACTTGTCTGGAGCAGTTTGATTTGTTGTCATTTCGGGTTATTGAGGTCACAGGGGTGGCTGTTTGTGAATACCGACACACAGAGGAACTCCTCCTCACCTTGTCTTCACCCCAGAGAGCAACTGCTGTTTTTATTTTGTTGACGTTCTGTACTGACAGCACAGTAGCGTGGATTCTGAGAATGGAGCCACACAATTCACAGTAAATTCTTTGGAATGGAGCTTTACCAGCTCATGGCTGGCTAGTGTATCTGCAGGATAGAGCCCGAGTTCTTGTCATAGGCCCCATAAGCTCCCATTATTCATGCTGTTTTTGTAAACATAATCGTATTAAACCAGATTAAAATTATGTGGTGGGGGAAAAATCAGCTCTGTTTAGGGTGAGGGTTACGGATGGGGTCGGGGATCTCGCTCTGGCCTGAGCGCACAGATGGAACTCAGTCATTAGCATTGGGAAACTCTGGACAGTTTTGTCCTGATGAGGTATGTGAGTTCCACAGGATGCAGAAATGGGCAGGGAACAGCGAGTGGCACATGTTACTGATTCAGAGTGGAGGAACGGCAGTGCGATACGTCTGCCTCTCTGCTGCTTCATGACAAGAATGAGAGGAATGTGCATTTCATCGCAGGTAGCTGCCAGACAGATATGTTTTCCTCATGTATAACATCAAAAATATTTCATGGCTGAACTCACTGTTATCAATCCAAAACAACCTTGTCAGCCTTATCAAGCTCGTGTTGAAGTCCTGTTGTGATGATGTAAATGTGTTAGGTAGGCAGCTAATTTATAAGACTACTACTTGAGCTACCTATGTAGCTGAATTTACGTGACAAATGATTGCTAACTAGCACTATAGCTCATTATTTTCCCAGTATGGTGTCCTTCCTTAGTGTTAGAGTACAACTTATGAGAATATCTTTCACACAGTATTATCCATGGGGATATATGACTTGAAAAAACAGTGATAAAGACCATGTTGGGTATATTTGGACGGCACTCTTTATTTCCTAACACAGTCCATGTCATGGTCATGGATGGGTTGTGGTGAGAGGAGTCATCCAGCATGCGGGTTACACATGTCTCTGTGGCATGGCTTCCGTGTGGCTCTGTCACAGGAACGGGCAGCTGGCTGTCTCCTGTTCCTCCCTCTGCTGCTCTCTCCCTGCCCCCCCGCTCTGCCTGCCTGCCTCTCTCCCTGCACGCTGCTCTCAGCTCACTGCAAGCAAGTCAGACCAAACTCTCAGCATGCATGGCTGCTGCACTCAACAGCAATAACCTCTGCAGGGGACAGCAACCGACCTATCACCGTGCCACCACTGTGGCTGTTCCTTAGCTTTGCCTTTAAATGTCAAAGTCCTAAAGCACATAAAATAAATGGCAGCTTACATGTCAAATATTCACCATGCCCTTAGGATCCAAAAGATTAATAAGAGCTTACAAAAATTTGAGGAATTTCCTAGGGCTATTTGAAAAGCATGGTAGCCAGGGCCAACATTCAGCCTCTAGGGATATCAGTCCTCCCAGTGGTGCTTGCATTTCCATGTTCAGTCAGTAGATGTCGCTAGTTTAGCTTATTCTATTTTCTATTCTATTAACTTTGGTATTGTATTTGCAGAATACTTCCCAAGTTAGCTTTGATTACGCTGTTAAGAAGAGATTCACAGGAGAAATAGGAGGCCTTGCCTGATTTTATGTACCAGTCTGGGGAAAGACCTTTGTTTTGCTGGAAAGTCTTTTTGGGGTGGGGAGAGGTGCTGAGGTATTGATTACCTGTTCCTGCTGGTCTGTAGTCCCCCCCAGCTGCTCCAGGAGGATCTCCAGAAGTTTCTGGCTGGACTGACCTTCTGAAAGCTCCACCCACTTTTCACTACCACCAAAGAGGTCTGCAACACACACAGACAGACACACACACACACACACAAAGTGAAAGATCACAGCGTACACGGTATACAATAACCACTTGCACACCAGTCGCTGCACACGCCCATACTGGGTGTGGGTTAGGGGCACACGCGCTGCAGTGTGTGTGTGTGTGCGCAGACAGGCTCAGTGTGTCCCTCACTAGCAAACTGATCTTCACAGACACTTAATCTGCACAGCAGCACTCAGGCTAGTGCTGCCCAGGCTGTCTGCAGAAGCCTGGCTGTGGAAACGCACTGCACGTGAAACCTGAGAGCTCCTCATGAAGGCCGTGTCACGTGTGAGGCCTGTGCCTGGTGTCACAGGGTGATTCAAGGTCCATACCATAAATGTCAAGTCTGTTGCTCTACGGTCGGATCAGGGTCCCACTTTTTACGTTTTTTCTACAGTTTCGGCATCCTCTCGTTTAAGCAGCAGAGACTCCCTCGTACCCGCGCATTTCTCCCAGTCTGGCCGAGGGGTGCCCCTGCTCCGATGGCCCTCTAGCTCCTCTTGCAGGCTGCTCCGCTCCAGTGACAGCTGCTTGTGCTCATCCAGGAGCGTGTCATACTCAGCCTTCATCTTATTAAAGTCCACCTGCAGGGTCTCCAGCTGGGGGGCAGACAGACAGACAGACAGACAGAGTGCAGAGGGGTCAGGGAAGCCTCCCTCCAGTCCTTTTAATGAACACCTGCACTGAAGGCTGATAAATGCTAGCCTGATGAAGAGACAGACAAGGCAGTGTAGGAGACATACTTCTAAGTCTAGAAAGACTTGCTCTATTTCAGTTTGTTCTACTTCAAAATTAGATATTGATGGCACAGCCTTGGGGTGTTGCTTACCTGTGATAGGATTACATTTCTGAGCCATGAGCTAAATAAAGGTTCGATAAACGTTCATCTCATGCTCCCCCTCTCTGACCGAGTCGTAGCTGACCCTGTGTGAGTCTTACTTTGACCAGGTTCTCCTGGTGTCTCTCCTCGAGGGCGTCCCAGTCTCTGCGGGGTACCACGTCCCCAAACTCAGCCAGCACACGGTTCAGCTCCACCTGCGCCTTGGTCATGTCCTCCCGGCACACCTGCAGAGCCAGCTTCAGCTTCAGGATGTCCTCCTCTGTGCGAGGGTGACAGAGCGGTCGCACCGTGAGCAGCAGCTCGGAGCACACTGCCCGTCTCTCCGTCAGGCCGCCATGTTATTTTCACACATGGACGTGGCTTTAAGATGATCCCCCTCCCCCAACCCCCCACAGAGTGGGCTCAATAAGATGATCCAATTGGAGGAATTTGCGTTTGCAGATTCAATCTAATTGGCCCAACACTGAATTATAAATCTGACTGGTAACAACAGTAGAGCCTGCACCGAGAGAAGGTGCACTCCATCTGAAGGAATCGCCAGAAAAATAAAATATCCTGCAAGACCACTGAATCACAGCGTTTTTTTATGTCAGATATGGAATTATGGGATATGGGATTACACTGGTTTTCATGCACTGGTCTTATACGCTCTGTGTTAGCAGCGTAGGCCTGGTGTCCGCACTCCCCCACCCTACCCTCCTGCTCGTCGTGCTTCTCCTGCTCCTTCACCGTGCCCATGCTGTTGATTCTGTCGATGAGCAGATTTCGGGCATCGTGCTCCTGCCGGTACGCCAGGTACTGAGCGCGAAGGTCATCCTGCAGACGACTCACCTTTACAGGGAGACAGACAGTGAGGCAGTGAAACAGCATCCCCCAGATTAAAGGAGAGTATCTCAGGATGGGGTGGTGGGTACGGTCTTGTTGCCAATGCCAGCTTTATTTCACATAAATGATACTCTGGCAGAGTGATGTAGTCTGTTAAACAAATTAAAAAAAGAAAGTTGAAAAGTGTTAGAGGCAAGACTGTACTGGGTCTGAGTGTGAAGAACGATCCTAGCGCAAACTTTTTGAAGACAACAAACAACTAAGCAGAAAAAAGAAAATTAAAACAGAATAAGATAAAGGAGAGAAAGAAAAAATGAGAAAAAAGTAGAGAGAACAAAGACAAAGAAAACAGTTGCAGAAGAGAGCTAGAGCAAAAGGTAGGCACAAAAGGACTTTCACTTCAGAGACAAACATTTTGCTAAAGTCTTTACAACTTAACAGCCAGAATTATTGAGGTGAATTACATGTACATCCACATATGGTAAAATATGATCATCATCAGTTTCAGTTGAGAAAAGACAGTTGGCTTCAAAAGTATCAGAGCAGGAGAAAACAGTTACATTTGAACAGTTGCCATGGAGATTGATTATCCTGCAGAGTTCAAAAGTGGCTAAAAGGAACTGCAAACTCACTGTACAAGCCTGAGTGCCTGCATCCAATATTCACCCAATTTAAAGACATGAAAGTCAAAAGCGACCTTATCTCCCACACCAACTGCAAACAAGCGTAGGAGTGCAGTTCAATGCAAGACGAGTCCCTTCATTAAAAGAAGAGGCATTTTGTCATGGTGGCCAATTCACCATTCATGGGAATATTGACCTTGACAGCCCTGCTCAGATGATTAACAGAGGCACTGTTTTGATCCAGGGAAGTGAAACCAGTCTCCACTCTTTTGAGGAAACAGTTGAGTTGAAAACCGAGTTAAAGATGGAGAAAGCCACAAATGACAGTGATAAATTTGAAAAAGAGCCCCCTAAGCCCACAGCCGGCTTTCCGGTCCCTAATCCTTACACTCTTTTAAAATGATTGACATTCTGGTAAATACCAATTTTGGACATAGTTGCAACAACCAGGCATTCCCACTTCATATATATGTAGTAGACAAAGCTTGCCACATGTTACATAAAACAAAGTGACAGTGAATCATCTGGAGACTACAGCTACTTGAAGAAAAAGCAACTTTGGGCCAGGCAGTGTCCCCCCCGATTACAGTATACATATAAGTTCCTGTTCCCATCTGTGTCAGTGGATAGAGTTTCATGAGAGGATGTACTGTCACATCTGTCCCCTAGAGCACCTCACAGGCAAGTACTGCAATATGCAGCTACAGATAAGCGTAAAATGATGCACCAGGCAAACTGCACTGCTGTTTCAACTCCTGCAACGACCACAGGGGCCACCAGAATAAATATCTGCAAGCAGATACACCCCACTATCTCCCACCAGCCCACCTCTCAGAGGAGATGGGGGCGACCACCCAGGAGTAGAATGGGGCTATAAGTAAACAGGAGCAGGACTGGCAGTTTCACTGAATGTTTGCATGCTTTTAAACTGAGCTCCAAAAGAAAATGAACTGCATGATTACACCACAATGCAGCTGAGGCTGTACAGGAGAGGAGGGCTATTTGAGTAGATTACATCATGGAGCCTAGAGGCAAATTTATTTTGTGTCGGAAATAAATGAGACAGAAATGAAAAACCTGAGTAAACAGTGAAAATCCTCAGAGGGACGCTGTGTAAATCGCTCTGTTTTGATCACATCTCCATTACTCGGCCCTTTCAGACTGGAGTCTGGTCCAGGCAGGTGTGTTAAAACTCAGCTGGCTGCAGCCCCAGTGTCCCTGTGGAAGCATGAAGTGACCAAACAAGCACTGGGAGGACTTGCCTGCAGAGTGAGGTGGGGGAAAGGTGAACAGCCCTGTGGTGCTGTGTGTGGGGGAAACTTTTTAAACACACGATTGGCTGTGGTTTGGGCCAATCAGTAAAATGTGTGAGAGTGAGTTGGTGCGGTACTGTATGGTAGCAGAACAGCAGTTCTGAGTGGGTCAGTGCGGTTCTGAGCGGGTCGGTGCAGTTCTGAGCGGCTCGGTACGGTACCTGTGCCTGCAGGCCGTTCTGCTCCTCCCGCATGGTGCTGATGACCGTGAGGAGGCGTTGGCATTCTCGCTTCAGCTCCGTGATCTCCGCCTTCTCCTCCTCTCGCAGGGCCATGATTCGCTGCTCCCCCTCCTCCGCCACCCTCGCCAGCTGCGCCCGCAGCGGCTCCAGCTCGCGGATCTGATCCCGCAGGTACGCTGGGGACACGCCACGGCATCACAATCACAGAAAAAACCTGTTTTAGTGCATTTCTTTGCTCATCTTCAGGTACGTCCTGCCTAATAAATGCAGGATCTTCCTATTGCTAGTAATACTACAGTGGAATTATGGGATTCAGTGGAATTCTACAATGCTGGGTCATTCAACATATTTCATTGCTTTACCCAGACATACAAGGTTAGCATGGTAAAAAGTCACTTACCTAAAGTGATCTCGTATTCATTTTTGATGGCACACAGCAGTGGCTTGTAGGTTCTGAAATCCTCAATGAAGTAGTCAAAGACATCCCGGTATGCCTGAGTAGAAAATGGAATCACACTCTGTTTGATTCTGTGGAGTTTCAGAGACTTCCTTCTTCCTTGCCCTGGGGTGCCTAATGCTTCAGGGCCATAATGCATTGCAGCAGACTTAGCAGTATTTCTTGACTGAACCATCCAACAAGCACCGATATAAAGTTCTTCTTTTTATGCAGCCCTAACTGGAGGATTTATGCATGAAGTGAAGCCATGTGGAACATTTACTGCAGGTACATTCAAGGGGTTTCCCTTGTTTTTTGTGAGTGTGTCAGTTGAGAGTGACTGTCTGTAACTCCAGTTGGTACCTGTAGTTTTCGCTCCTGGGCTCTGGGCAGCTCTGGGTTGAAGTCCTGCAGCTCCCTCCTCAGGTGGTCCTCTAACTGCTGCAGAAACAGGGGCTTCCCCATGGCTCCACTGGGCCCATCATCACTCCTACAGAATCCAGCATGTCATTCCACCCGAGCGTATTCAGAATTATCCGAGGCAACCCACAAAACTTACATTGCACAACCCACCCATTATAACCCCAGACCATTGTCAATACTGTGAATTTGCAAAAATATGATTCAATGATTCAATAAGGTTTTATGACCAGCCGTTTTAAACATACTGTAGCCACCTGGAAGGAAATCCCATTGCAATAGATCACAGCCTTTGTGTTCCTCAGAAACACAACGGACACCGTTTGAAAACTTTTGGAGCATAATTAACCAACAACCAATATTATTACCGTTGACTTTTATTGGAAAAAAAGTTATTTGATAACACAGTCCATTAAAAATATAACCTTTCCAACTTTGTGAGAATGCAAGAATAGCCTAGAGGTATAAATCATTGCCAAGGGGCTACAGCCTCACCTACCCGTGGATTCTGGGCTTTTCCTTCAGGAAGTTTTGCTGCCCGTGATGAATGATGCGTGAGGACATGTGAGCCGGCCACGTGGAGAGGAAGTTCGCAGGAGTTCCACTCTTCAGAGAACCCATAATAATATTTCTCATTTAACAGTTTCACATAAAACAATGCTATTTATATAATCGTGATGCTATAATTACTAATTAATTATGTGCATGTGTATGAATTCATGCATATTGATATATGAAGACATAACTCCTGTTGTTGATAGAAATGACTGCAAGTGACAGTAGAGAAAAGTTTGCAACTTCTGAGTTTTCTGCTCTCAAGCACTCATAAGTGTGCATTTTAATGTTGCTGAGCTAACAATGTTAAATCATAATTTGCTTGCCAGTTGGTAGCTACTGTTATACTCGCACCACTCTTAAGATGCCAGGCCTCTTGCTGCCAGCCTTTGGCTGCAACATCCTTATGTCAGTTTGCCCATTCTCACGCGTTTTTTCTGAGGAGAGTCTGGGAAAACAATTGAATTAATCTCCTTACACTTCTTTTATGCAACAAATCGGTGGAAAATCGAACCATTGTATCTGTAAAGCTTCATCGCTAAGTTATAGAGGTAACGTTACACTGCAAACTCGCGTTTATATTTGTGGAGAAATGCAACTATAATACATATAGATGCTATAATGTGTAACACCCACATAAACCTGCCATAAAGATTAATGTCAGATTAGTAAAAACGTTAGACAAACTTCGGAGTGTAACTTATGCATTGTTTTCTCGACATTTGAAATTTGGATGTTTGCCAACGAAAAAAGTCATAACGTTACTCTTGCCTTTCCGATGCAGGCACAGGAGACAACTCGGTCTTTTCGGACGACATCTGAACATTTGTTGTAAATGATATCTCTGCCGATAATAGGGTCTCTCAAGCGATCGGTGACAACACACAGGGTTTGTGTACCAGGCGTTGCCATGGAGACTGAGGACCCAGGCAGGACCGTAACTGGAGTCCTCGGGGAAGCCGTAAACAAGACACTCCACAGTTATCGTTTACCTTAAAGTCGATGTTATGCACTTGGCTGACACCAATTCAGCCACTGTATTTAACACACGTTACATCTGTAGCTCGCCTGTACATCTATCAGTTGAACCTTATCTTGGCACTTGCTAGTTAGCTACATTTAAAATAGTAGCCCAACTATCTTGTGAATTTAAACTTTTACAGCACTCCGTGCGTCACGCTAAACATTAAATAGTATTTAGTGATAAAATCACTGGTAAAATATTTACAAAGCCAATGAGGGGTAATTAAACCATCCAAATGCATTTTATGCTGAAACACATTACACAAGCTAGCGTTCCGTAGCGACCTGTGGTATATGTAGTTCTATTAGGGACGTAAATGCTCACAAATAAACAAGGACATCAATGTAGAACTGTATTTCCCATAATTCTGTCGCGTCTGTTGGGTCGTTTTAAAGGTGCTTCGGGGCTTGTAGGAAACGAAAACCAATCGCGTTCAGTCCGTGAATGGATTGCAAAGTGAGAAGATCGTGAAACTACATTTTCCCCTCCTCCTCACTCGTGAACCTAAACGGGGGGCACCGTTAGAGCTATTTCTGGGTGCTGTAGTTGACAGTAAAACTGAATTGTCGTAGAGCTTCACTGCAGAAGACGCCATCTTCAACTACAATACCCAAACACAGCGCTGACAGTCCGGCTGGCGAGCGCTGGTTATCCGGGGATATCGCTTTGCTGCTGTGCTTCTCTAGCCTGTTTCACTCTCTCCCTCTTCCTGCGGAGTGACCACAGTACCGTTGAAAAAAAAGCCAAACAAAACAAAACATTTAAAGCCAAAAATATGGCGGATCTCGGAGCGGGGAGCCTACAAGTGGGGGACCCTGCCTTTAATTACCAGGAGCGAGAGCTAAACGAGCGATTGAAGCGGCTCTACCCGGCCGTGAATGAGGAAGAGACCCCTTTACCCCGATCTTGGAGCCCCAAGGATAAATACAGCTACATCGGGCTCTCGCAGAACAATCTGCGGGTTCATTACAAAGGTATAGCCATAGACATGCTGAAATTCATCCGTGAGCTGTCCGCCTCTGCTCGGGCCAGGGCTGGCCAGGCTACCAGCGTCGTGTCGGGTGTGCGATTATGTGCATGCAGTCTCCCAGATCTAGTTTGAGCTGCCTTTGCGTCCCCCTTTGCTTTGTCTCACAAAAGGACAAGGAATGGCCAAACGGCTGACAGTGAGCTAGTTAACGATGACAGTGTTTGGCTATACCAGGTTAGACCCCCGACTTGCAAAACTATTTATATCCTTTTCTGCGTAGCTGACTACAAAGCTCGCGATATGAATATTAATATATATTATTTCTATGTAACGTTAGATAGCGAGTTGACTAACATTTTATGATGCATATTTTGTGTAGTTATGTTACACATATCTAGATTTATATTTAATAAATATCTGTAGTAACAATAGAAATAATATGGTATGGTTAGTATTAGAAAAATAAATACAATCCTTTATGGTTAGCTATAGCTATCTACATCATGAAGGCATTAAATAACAGTACATCATAGGTAATATTCATGCGTAGTACCTAGATTGTTATATCTCGCTCGTTCAGGTCTGTTTGCATATGTTTTATCTTCCATTTAGTGTCGGGGTGAATAGTCAGTGTTCCATGCTAAGTCTTTTTCCAATTTTCGAAAAAAAAAAAAAAACGATTATAGCCATAAACAACACAGCCTGCATTTAACGCGAAAGCCTGCGTTCCGTCATACTCGTTCCGACCAGTATTTTTCCCCTTTGTGTGTGTATTTGTGTGTAAAAGCAGGCGAGGTGTTGGCATATGTAGTACTGCAGGTAAAAGATTTATTGTGTTCAGGTGGCAATGTGGTATCAGGCTGGTGTATGTTTATGTGAATGGATGAAGCACACGTTGTGAGGACTGGACGGGAATCCGTAATCAACATTCCAGGTCATTACGGATTCCGCTGCACACACGCTTATGTTGCTGAAGACAAAACAGCTCGATATTCACCGGTGTCAAGGGAAACATTGAATCACGACGGACCAACCTGTTTATCGCGATATTGGCGACAGGTGTGTGTTTGCTGTACAACGATCAAATTAGTGGTGTGTGGCATGTGGCGTTTAATATGCAGCTTGAGATATTGGAAACTATCAGCGCAGAGACAACCTGTCGGAGAGGGGGAAGGAGGACGAGGGAGGGCAGTGGGCGAAACAGATAGTAGGGTACCTTTCTTTTTGTCATCGAACTGTTTTGCCCCAGGCGTGCTTTTGTGCTTTTGTTTTGCTAGACCATAACATTAAGTAAAGGAGATAATGTTTGAAAGGCCCAACCAGGACCCCCCTATACGGGACGAACCTGTAAACACACGCATTTTTCATTGTTGCCATCACAGCGCATAAACACGGCCTAAATCAGTATCCCCGCAGAGAACAGGAAGACACCCCCGAGGAGGAATCGGACAGGTGTGACGTCATTTTAGCACGTGGAGGTGTCAATCTGCGGACCTCTTTGTGCTCCCTTTTCTCAGTCGACAATAATTTCCCTTAAAACGATCCAGGCAAGAAAGAGTGCCTGGAATGCTGCTTGGGACCCTTCATTTCCACCAGCTCTTAATTAGATCAAATTTACTGCAATGAGCCTGGTTTGTGGCCGTACAGTAGTTGATACTGCCTTAGCTCTGAGGTCTTAAAGCGGTTTTTGCTTGTAGCAAGTCAACCTTTGATGGATTTAATTATTGTATTAAACATCATCTTCTCTTAAAAATGACATCTGATAGCAGGAATGGATTTGTGCCTGAGATTATATATTTTGCTGTAGCATTCATTCAGGTTGCCCTTTGTGTCACTGGCTAATGTTCAGATTATTCTGGAACGCTAGCAGGGTGGGGGTGCAGAAGTTACAGGTTGACCCTGGACTGTTGGAGAACAGGGCTTGCACAGGGAGTGGAATTTAAAGATACCTGTGGCACTGGGTGAGCTGGGCAGAGTGAACAGCGCTGTGTTAGCTGGACTGGGTCACTGGTTTCTGGGTTCCCCTTGCTGGCTGTGGAGATTCCCAGTTTTAGGCCTTGGGTGGGAGTTACACTCCCAGATTGTTAGTTACAAATGGGAGTAAAAAGAGCAGGGTGCCTTAGTTCATACTGTAACCAGATCTGATACTAGGCCACTAATATACCCTCATGTTGTTTTCCTGCTGTGAAGCATAGGGGCTGGTCTGGGGTTTGTGAGTTTGAGTCCTTGATGGGGCACAGCAGAACTGCTGAGCTGTAAGTGTGTGGTGTGTAGAGCTGTTGTGTGAGTCTCCCCCGGGTAAGAGTGTAGCACAGTGTTAACATGGATTAGACAGCATCGGATTCAGATCACTGAGTCAGTATCATGGGTCTGCTCAGGGCTGTAGGGGAGGGGCACACAGTGTGATTGACATGGAGTCTGGCTCCGCCCTGAGTGCAGTGTGGGGCTGTTTTGGGGATCCTCCTGACAGAGGTGAAGTGCCCCTTCCCGATCACACCTGTTGGGCTGTGTGTGTGTGTGTGTGTGTACATGTGTGTATGTGCATGTGTTTTTGTGATAATTAATAAGAACAAAGCAAATGGACATGTCTTTCATGAAAAATGTGTATGTTTGGATTTTCTTTAAGCATATAGCTTGACATTTTGCTTTTGTGAAAGTTTGTGGGCTGTCATCTTATTAGCACAGATTATTATTATTGTTGTTGTTGTTATTACTATTATTATTAATAATGAAAATAATAATAATGTTTGTTTCCTGTTTGACCATTACCCTAGTCTTCTGAGTGGCTGTTTTCCTCACCACTCAGCTGCAGGTTCAGCCAATCCTCAGGTTTCTTGTTTCAAGGCCAAAACAAAGTTGCTAGGCGGCGGCTGTGTTTCTGTGGAAGAGGTGTTTCACTAATGGGGAAACAAGGGCCTGTCTGACAGGGAGAGAGAGACCAGAGAGAGGAGGCCTGTGTGTGTGTCTGCGCGCGTGTGCGCATTGTGTGTGTGTGTGTGAGAGTGTGTGTGTGAGAGTGTGTGTGTGTTGGGGGGCACTGAGCAAGTGGAAGTCTTGGCCCTGTGCCCAGGGTCCCAGGCTGAAATGTTCCTGCCTTGTCAGGGTGGAGGAAGAGCCGTGTTTCAAGTTCAAAGGGCACCGCTAGTCACACTGTCGTTTTCTTTATTAAAACAGCAGCATTTTCAGCAGATCTGCTGGAGTTTCGGTGTCAGGGGAAGCAGCTGACCTTCAGGAAGGTTTTAGCTGTTATAATCTGGCTGCCGTACAGGCGAGAAGCAGGGAATCGAGTTTTGAACATTCCCCACGTGGACAAGCAGAATTACTGGAACGTGGTAGTGTGTTATTTTAATAAGCACAGCCAAGCAGCTCCCGAAGGTGTTAACACAGTATAGAGCCGAGCAAGAAGAGGCAGGCTATGGAGTCCAGGCTAAAAATAGCTTTGCTCTGTGTGTGTCTGTGTCTATATGTGTGAGCCTGTGCGCGCACGTGGGTCTGTGTGTGTCTGTCTGTGTGCGTGTGTGTGTGCATGCACTTGCGTGTGCATGCAGTTATGACTCTGCTGTCATTGTTTTGTGTGTGTGTCTACACACACACATCTGAATTTCCCCTTCAGAATGAGGCATTCTCTTAAAGTAGCCTCCTATACTCCTAGTAGGTTCCTCTTTGCTCTGTTTTAATTAACATGACATACGTGAAGATTCTGTGTGCCAGCTGTGTTCCTATAAAAATTGGGATCAACATGTTGCTTTTTAACTGTAGGCAAAACACAATGAGAATTAAAAACCAAAAGAAATTGCAGGCAAGCTCAAAGGCGAGGCGTCTGGGATTCGGACAGCTTCTGTGGGATTTCTGTGGGAATAAATAGCTTGCTGGTGCCTTGTGTGCAGTTCAATATCAGGATTCGATATATCTGGATTAGCTAACAAGTGAGCTGGCGAATCACTATGAGAATGAGCTGGGGAGAGAGTGAAGCTTGGGCGCGATCATTGGAAAACATGGATCTATAAAAGGACTGACAGCACTAATGGGGACACTTCTTGTGTTTTCAAGAGTTTATTTGTGTGTTTCCAAACCTGGACTAACCTGTGATTAGATACATACACATGTTCTAAGCATGATGTTTGATCATGTGACCCTTTCAGTGTTCCGGGTGAGGCGGGGGAGGGGCGGGGGGCAGTGTGTTTGTGAGGGAGGAGGGCTGAGCAGAGGGGACACAGGTCCCAGACTTTCTGGCCTGCACAGTTCAGCCACAGTATGCAGTGTGCATGCAGTCACGAGGTCACGGGTCTAACTGTCTGACTCACCCTCTCCTCTCTCTCCCTCTCTCTCTGCAGGGAAGGGTGAGAGTTCCTTAGTCATGTGACTCGGTCAGGTCAGAGAGTTGTACACAAGCCTGTGCAGAGGGAGGATAAGGGCAAGCAGGCTGAGGGGTTCAGTGTTCCAGTGGCCATTCCTGTGCTGTCTTAATCAGTCTTTGATTAAGCAGCCCTCTGGACTTTGATCTATGGTGTAGATCAGGTTATCAGGCATAGATTACTCAGGTCTCCCTGTTAAACATTCACTGCAAAGCCTGTGTTGCACCGTATGAGTGCGATTGTGTGTAATGTAATCAGCCTGTTTAATCATGCTCTGACTTACAGCTAGATTTCTGATTTGTTCATAGGAGGGGGGGTGTTATCTGAGGAGCCAATCACACACTGTCAGTCAGAACAATGACATCACCTGATAGTCTGTCCATCAGAAGGGTTTACTCTTTTTCTCTCTTTCTGTCCTCCTCTCTGTCAGTTTCTCTCTTTGTGAGAAGCAGTGGCTGTACTTTTACAGGTGTAACAGGAGGAATGGATGTGAAAGATGAAAAGAAGGTAGAGGAAGGAGGGAAGGAGGAGTATGAGGAAGGGGGTGCAGTTTTAGGTGTTGGCCAGCTGTGTGGGGATGGAGAACAGTGGAGTGAGATGCACAGTCTCTCTGCAGCTGAGGGAAATGACCTGTGAAACCGGAGATATGATTGCCTCTGGAGGAAGATGGTCAGAAAATGACTGAATTTCACACACAGCAGAGAAGCTGGCTCTGTTTGGCTTCTCTCACAGGGCAGGAGAACGCCGCTCCATTCTCAGAGGGGGAACTGTGTCTTTGGCCCTTCCAGTCTTCTGGGGTTGAGAAACACATGCACACGCAGTCAAAACCGGGGTGTCTCACACAGGATCCTGTTGTACTGCACTAACCTCAGCTCCAGGCTCCTGCTGGAGGCGAATATATATAGACCTGTGGCTGTGCGGCTGTTTGCCTGGGCTTGGAGGAGGCCCTGAGGTTTCATTTATAGAAACAGCAGCACTAATATTAGATGTGGCAATACTACTGCTGTAAACCGTGTTGCTAATAATAATTGCGTGTGTGTTTGTTTGTGTGTGTATGTGTGTGTGTGTGTGTGTGTGTGTGTGTGTGTGTGTGTGTGTGTGTGTGTGTGTGTGTGTGTGTGTGTGTGCGTGATGTTGGTGACAGTCACTCGTGACTGGAGACCAGGTTCCTCTGAGTCTGATGACTCCACCCCCTGGCTCACCTGTGCAGGTGTGGTTGTAGTTTGAGTGACAGAGGATCCCAGCACTGTGTTCATGTCAGTCTGACAGTTTTGTGGCAGTCAGTAATATGTGAAAGTGTGTTGTTTGTGTGTGCTTTGGCTACACCCCTTGGCTCCTGATTGGTCATGATCCTGCGGTTTCCATTTTGGTTTGGTAAACATGTCTCAGATTGCACAATACAGACTAAGAGTTAGGCATAACTCTCCTGTACCATACGATGTAGACAGACCTCACCTGGACCATTTCAGCCGTTACACTTTTCACTGTACGCTGTAGGTAATCCTCACCTGTACAAAACTGCACCTGTATCTGACGCTGTAGACCTGTGTCACCTGCACAGCACAGGGAAGACTGTGGCTCTTACAGGCTTAGGGAGATTGTTGGATGTCAGAGCACAGGAATCTGCAGGTGTGTACCTGCCTGTATTTGTATGGATGTCACATGGACATCACCCTTGGGTCCTGAGGTCACTCTTTGCAGAGGTCACATGATCAGGCTGCAGGGTGGTGGTCATGTGACTGCTGTCACTTTGTGCCGCACGTCGCTGGAATTCCGCCTTCCCCACTCTGGTTTCCCCGAAGTTTCAGATTTAAAATTGGCTTCTGCTGGTTTGGAGAACCCCCAGGTCTGCCACACACACTTCTATCTGCAGAATCCCCACTGCCAACAGCACCAGCGCCCAGAAAACCCTGAGATTTAATGGACCGAGTGATGGTCCTTTGATGGCTTTACATGGTTAGTGAGTGGTGACGGAATTAAGGAACTAAACGCATGTCCTGCACTGAGTTCCAGCCAACAGCAGATGGATTACACACAGGAGTTATGAGGGAATGTTTTATGGGGAGTTTTGTGGGTGCGCTGCTTGATTCATCATCTCTTGCACCCCCTGCAGGTCATGGGAAGAACCACAAGGACGCGGCGTCAGTGCGTGCCACACACCCGATCCCCGCGGCCTGTGGGATCTACTACTTCGAGGTGAAGATCGTCAGTAAGGGCCGTGACGGGTGAGTGTGCCCGCGCCGAGGTCCCCGCCTCCTGCCTGAACGCTGCGCTCTGGCACGCTGTAAGCGTGTAGAGTGTGTGTGTGTTTAATTGATCCTGCTGTGATCGACTGGCACAGTGCCATACAGCAGCAGCCGCTTATGGAGTTAACGTTTGACCCCTTTTTCCTGCAGCTACATGGGGATTGGCCTGTCTGCCCAGGGGGTCAACATGAACAGACTGCCAGGTGAGTCAGAGTGCAGGGGCGGGGTGGGGCGGGGCTCGGGAGGGGTGGAGCCCTGGGCTGCATTCAGTAGATGGATTTCAATGTTTCTAAAAAAACTGGTCACATGATGTGCACATGCAGTTTTGACCTAAAATACAAGCCAAGAGAGCGAAATGACATAGCACATTGTTTCTGAATATTGTATCTGTCTTTGACCACATGGCACCAATGCTTCATGACAGAAATTGTCTCTGAGGAGCGGTGAGGTACTGCCAGATCTGTATTCACCTCAGGCATCTGGTGAGGATGTGCGGCGGAGGCCTGGCACAAACACCGAGTGTCAGCAGAGAGGCTGAGTGTTGGCCGCTAGCTTACCTTCCTAGCCAAGAGTTACAAAAGCTGCTGAAACTGAATTTGCAGGAAATGCCCATAATTAGACAGTGTCATACCTGATGTGAAGTGCAGACGCATGCATTTTTGGCTATGCTGTCAGTTCGGTCCACAGCCACTATTCCAGACATATTTTTCCGACTACAAATCCCAGGGTGCACTGCAGTGAAGCGAGCGTCAGTTGGAGGATAGGTGCTGCTCCAATGAAGTCATGAGTCATAGAGTGACAAGGGGACCCTGGCCATCCTTCTCACTCCTACACCCAGCAGAGCAGAGTCAATATGTTCCGCTGTTCTGCGCTCTGCGCTCTCAGTCATTTTCGGCACATGGCACTGCCATGTTCAAACCACAGGCCTCAGCCTGCGCTTGGAGCTTCAGTTTGCAGCCTCTACAGGATGGCACTGTCAGTCCCCTCTCTGTTTTGGATGTGATGATCACAGTGTTAGCAAACAGATGATGAATAGGCTAACCTCATATGAACCCGACACACAGTGGCTAGCTGTGTGGTTTTTAAGTGTTTGTGCATGTTGCTATAGAGACATGGAAATCACAGATTCAAGACCTGCTAGATGCACTGATGGAGGAAGTCCTGCTTTAAAAGGAGTTTCAAGAAAAGTTTTTTGCAGCTGAAACATACTGTGTGGGAGTTCTTGCTATTGTGTCCATTTTCCCTCTGACATGAGCGTAAACAGGTTTGCTTTTGGGCTGAAGATGCCCATGCATGACATTGAGATCCATCTGCTGGTGAAACAGCACAGAATGTTTCTCAAAGGGGCTAATGGAAGGTGTGCCTCTCCTATCTCCATCCTGTCTGTTTCTCCCCAACATCCGGTCACACTCTCTGCCGCTCTTTCTCTCTTTCTCTTGCCTTCTCTCTTGCTCTGTCCAGGCCTCTCCCTCTCCCTCTCCCTCTTCTTCTTTTTTTCCTCTCTTTCTCTCTACCTCTTGTCTTTTTTGTCTCTCTGTCCTCTGATTACCACTCAATGTCACAGTGAGCTCACGGGTCATGTGACCTAGTACCTATCAGCCCTACACCTTGGTTCTTCCTCTCTTTTTCCTTCACTCGCTCACACTCACTCACACACTCTCACACACTCTCACACTCACACACACACACACTCACAATCACCTGATTCTGTAAGGTTCTGGCACAGGGTTGGCATGCCCGGTTCTGCTCAGTACTGGTACATTCTGTGGGGTTGCACTAGTTTTGTTTGTGTGTTTGGTTTTGAGGGCGGGGTTGCGATGCAGTTTGATCCTGAACAAGGTTCTAGTCATCAGAGCATCATGGCCAGTGACTGTTTTCAGGGGAACATCTCAATGTATAGGTGAAGTTACTGGTAACTGCTGGCATTGCATCATTAACAATTATCACCCCTGTTGTTATGGTTGCTGTGGAAGCCATTGACAGGTATGTGTGGGGTCAGGCTTCTGTTTGACTTTCATCAGGTGGGACTGTGACTGAGGGAAAAGGTCAAAGTGCAGAGGGCCAGGGGCAGAATCAGTTGCAAAGCAGCATGGGAAGGTAGTGAAATTAACAATGACTTGTAATGATTGGCCAGTCTGCCTATCTGTCAGTGTGGAGTGGATGGAGTCAGAGGTCAAATGAATGTTGTATTAAAGTAGCTGAAAATAGGTGGCAGAAAGTGATAATGAGGATTACAGCGGCAATGTTATCGTTATGGACATTTTCACTGTCGCCAATCACAGCGGTGCTATCACTGTCAAAATGAGGCAAATGAGTCATCATTTTTTGTTTACACCTCAGACTAAAGCCAGGAATTCATTTAGCTCTGCAAACACTATACTAGAGGAAAATGGCTTGATGGGTTTGTTTTTATTCTGGAGGACCATAAAGATGGATAGTTGGTTTGATTTTTCCTATAATGCCCTGTATGTAAGAGGTGTGCGTGTGTCTTTGTGTCTGTGTGTGTGTTTGAGCATCTCTCTGAAGAGCTGTCCGCTCTGCTTCCCATGGTGCTTTGTGGCAGTGTGTGTTAGGCTGCTGGAGACGGCTGTAAACACCCTTAGAGACCCTGACTCTGCCCGCATGGGGGGGTGTTGAATGTGCACTTCTGTAACATTGCAGTTTGGGGACATATGTAACCTATGCTCCAGTGATATGCCGCTGCAGATAAGAGACTGAGTGTGTGTGTGTGTGTGTGTGTGTGTGTGTGTGTGTGTGTGTGTGTGTGTGTGTGTGTGTGTGTGTGTGTGTGTGAGTGAGTGAGTGTGTGTGTGTGTGTGTGAGTGTGTGTGTGAGTGTGAGTTGTAAACCAAAAAGATTTTTGCATCACAGCGTATCGAGCGTGTCTTCCCTGGGGGGGTGTTGGGGGCAGTAAGTATGTGTGTGTGTGTGTGTGTGTGTGTGTGTGTGTGTGTGTGTGTGTGTGTGTGTGTGTGGTTATGTACTCCCCTAGAATCAACCGACTGCCGTTGAGTTTCCTCCCTTCAGTGGTCACAATGATTAACCATTAACCGCTGACCACTCAGGGTCAGATAGAGTGCGGCACCCTGCTGAGTAGGGACATCCCCGGCACTAAGACTACAGGGACATCTGGACGTGTGCGTGCGTGCGTGCGTGCGTGTGTGCGTGCGTGTGTGCATGCACTGATGGCATGTCTATAAGTGTTCATGTATGGGTGCGTGTATGTGTACATGTGTGAGTGAGCGTGTGGGTATGTTGGTGGTGATGGTGCACTGGTATAGTCTGTGTGGATCTGAATGTCTCCCTCTCTGAGGTCTCCCATGGACGACCAAGATCTGTCACTCAGCTTCTAGCTCTCTCCCTTTTTCCCTTCGCTCTCTCTCTCCCTCCCACTCCCGCTCCCCCTCTCTCTCCCTCTCTCCCCTCTCTCTCTCCCCCGCTCTCTCCCCCGCTCTCTCCCCCTCTCTCCCTCTCTCTCCCTCTCTCTCCCTCGCCCCCTCTCTCCCCCTCTCTCTCCCCCTCCCCCTCTCTCTCTCTCTCTCTCTCCCCCTCTACCCCTCCCTCTCTCTCTCTCCCTCTCCCTCTCTCTCCCCCTCTCTCTCTCTCCATCTCTCTCTCTCTCTCTCTCTCTGTCTCTCCATCTCTCGTCTCTCGCCTGGCCTGGCCTGGGGCAGGGGAGAGTTTAGCTGCAGCAGGCCTGAGTGTGTCTGTGGGAGGTGTTTGTAGATGACAGACAGCCCTTTAACATGTGGACACCATTCAAGCGCCTTTCTTCCCCTCACACAAACCACACCAACGCAGAGGTGGGCGGACAGTGTACCTGACACCCAGAAAGAACGAGCATCGCATCCCATAATCCTACTGTGTGTGTGTGTGTGTGTAAGGCTGTCGCGCACTGAGGATGTGGTATATTGCTATATTGGTTGGAAAAAACAATTTGATTTGCATAAATTATCCTATCATTGGGTATACAGAGCTGAAGAGTGTGTACAATACAATACAGTTGAGTGTTGTAGTAGTTTCCATTTCTACCAAATACTCGCAGATGCAAAGATTATGATTCCGAATTGTAAATCATATTTCAATGTGGCCTGTGAGCTGCTTGTATGCTGTGTTTCTGACCACTCGTGTAGCTGTAGCTGTATGTAGGGATCTGAAGGAGAAACCCCCAGAAGCCGTGGTCCAGCTGGTGAAACCAGTTGCCTTTTGCGCCGTTTCCACCTGCAGAATCGCAGGCCAGACGACACGTAAAGCCACTTCAGTTTTTCCCAGCAGCACTGTTTCAGTCGGGTGTTAGGGCCGACAGAGCTCTGTTCTCAGGGTCTGATTTAAAAGCAAGACATCAAAAACACGGAGCCTTTTTCTACAGAGCGCGGCCAGTGGATTGGTGTTTGTGAATTCAAGCTGAGTAATGACTGCGGTGATGTTTGAATGTATTACACAGCGAATCCTGTTTCTTCAGGCTGCTCACTGTTTGTGGTGGAACAGGAGACGAGGCCTGCGAACAGCACTGTGTGAATAACGGTCATCTTTGCAGAGATTCTGCTAATGATAATCATGGTGTAAGCAACACTGTTACAGGCACACACACACATGCGCACACATGCGCGCACACACACACACACACACTCATACACACAGAGCGTGTGTCTGTGTGTGGCTTGGACCGAAACAGCTCTTGTGAATGCTGGATTGAATCTCTGTGCTGAAGGTGGACAGGGTGTCTAAAGGTCAGTGACCCATACGTTGCCCTTGGCGATGGTGTGAGAGAGAGGCCGTGCCCGCTGGGCAGTTGATTGGGGCGCAGTTGGAGCACTGTCAGGCCACTACCTCTCCCCTGTGCTTTGGACCTGGTCCCAGCCAATCAGAAACACCCCTGTGTCTTCTCTGACCAATCGTGTAACCCCAGACAGGGAGGTTGTAAGGCACCTTTTGGGCTCTGATTGGGCGAGTCTCTGTCAGGACCAGTCCAGCTGATTCTCTGAACGCCTGCTGACTGACGGCACAATCCCTCCCTCTCTCACTGTTTCCCTGCCATGATGACCATAACACAGGCTGTGTGGCAGCATCACCGTCCTGTCACAACACACAAAGAGTGCAATTCAGTGGAAACTGGGGGTGTGTGCTGTGCAGAGATGTGAATATATGGAGGAGGATATGTGTATATAGGGGATTTTGTGTGTGTGTATATGTAAATGTGTGTGTGTGTATGGGGGTTGTGTGTGTGTGTGTGTGTGTGTGTGTGTGTGTGTGTGTGTGTGTGTGTGTGTGTGTGTGTGTGTGTGTGTGTGTGTGTGTGTGTAGAGGGGGTGTGTGTGTAGGGGGTGTGTTTGTGCGTGTGTATGTATATGTGTATGTATATGTATGTGTGTGTAGTGTGTGTAGAGGGGGGGTGTGTGTGTGTGTAGTGTGTGTGTGTGTGTGTGTGTGTATATGTATATGTGTGTGTATATATGTGTGTGTGTATAGTGTTTGTAGAGGGGTGTGTGTGTGTGTTGTGGGTCAGAGGTCTCTGAGTGAAATGGCTGCCTTTTCCCCTGTTTCCTGCAGGTTTCAGCCCTCTGGGTCACATGGCTTTTGTTGAGCGCAGCAGGAACTCTCTAGTGCACACTTTTGAATGAATTAGCTCTCTGTTGCCCTGAAAAGCTTTCATCTGGCAGTGGGTGTGGCCACTACGTGGGCGTGGCCACGGTGATACCTGCCGATGTTGTTAAAGCCCAGCTGCACCTAGAATGATACCTATTATAAGCTGAAATCAATGGAGGCTATCACTCTTTGATACCCTTAACAATGGTCTTAAAACGTCAAAAGAACAGTAGAAAGACAGTAAGAAATGTCATGCTATGGAAATAGTTTCATAGTCCATTTTATGGCATTGGTAATGCTGAATAACACTGAGAAGAGGAACTTTTAACCGCAACAATAACAGCCTATAAGGAGTTAGCAGTTGCCCCAGAGAATGTCCTTTAGTTTAACATACCTGTGTGAATGCAATCTCTGTCATAACGGTGGTGTCATATATTTAGAGCTGTGCTGATTGGTTAGAGGTATTTCCTTCACTGGGACACTGTGCAAGAGGACAGGTGTGATGGAGATCCCGCTGACCGTGTTTGTTACAGTGTTTCTTATCGTTCCTTTCACAGGTGTGATGTGACCAGCTCTGTTCTTTTGAATGGCAGTGAGTTACATGTTCTGACTGGGGCTCTTTGCACTGAAGGGAAAGCACCAGATTTTTTCCTCTTTCACTGCCATTTTCACTGGAAAGCTTGGTGTGGTAGCCATATTGAAATTTGGTGGATATTTTCAAAACGGCATCAAACATCAACCATTTGGCACCGCAGTTTGAAACTGTGCACACCACATCTTTCAGTCATAAGGCAACTTCCTGCCTTGTGAACTGGCTGGTTCTGATATGTATGTTTTTTTTCCCAAAATGTATGTTTTTTCACAAGCCATTTCAGGGTTCAACATTAAGGTTTTTTCTCCCTTGCCTGGTCAGGCCAGTTGGTCAGAAATCTACTGCCCAAACTGAATATCTACTTTCCCAGATGTGGCATAGTTTAACTGTTATATAAAGCAGGTAAAATGACTGTTGTCATCATTTTGATCACCTGTGTCTGCTTCACGATTTATTCTCCCCATCTAGAGAGATGTGATGCAGTGTGCTGTAATGGCTCAGTGTGCTGTAATGGCTCAGTGGGATGCAGTGTGCTGTAATGGCTCAGTGTGCTGTAATGGCTCAGTGGGATGCAGTGTGCTGTAATGGCTCAGTGTGCTGTAATGGCTGTGGGATGCGGTGTGACCTGTTGGCCCGGCTGACCCCTGCAGTGCAGCCCTGATCCCTGAGCGCTCCGTGGCTGTGTCATTAGTATGAGGGAGATAAGCGTGTGCAGAGCGCAGCTGTAGGGGAGATGCCTCTCACAGCTCACTGCTGAGATTAATCTAATACCTCACAGTTCCGACGCGACCTACTTCTCTGTTTTTTCATGAACACTTTTTTGTTTGTGTGTTTGATCATGTGTGCAGGCGCACAATTCAGGGCAAAGATGCCTACAGCTGCCTGTCCAGCTGTCTGTGTCGCAGTGTGTCACATCATTGTGTGTGTGTATGTGTGTATTTGGGTATATGTGTGGGTGTATCTGCGTGCGTATGTGAGTGTGTGTGTGGGTGTATCTGTGTGTGTGCGTGTGTGTGTATATGTATGTGATTATATTTGTGTATGTGTGTGTGTTTGGTTATATGTGTGCGTGTGCATGCGTGTGTGTGTGTGTGTGTGTGTGTGTGTGTGTGTGTGTGTGTGAGTGTGTGTGTGAGTGTGTGTGTGTGGTCTCTGAGGGAGGAGGTTACTTTGGTCAGGGATATTTTTAGTTTGTGGCTGCGAGTACAGAGCTACTGTAACACAACTCTGCTGTCATACCATCATCTTCCTGTCTCCCTGCTCTCCTCTGTCCCTCTCTCTATCTCGTTCTGTCCTTCCCCTACCTCCCTCCCCCTCTCTCTGTCTCCCACCCTCCCTCTCTCTATGTGCAGTCAGTATCCAGATGGAGGATGAGGCTGGTTTCTGGCTGGCCTCCCAGTTGTTCTGTGCTCTGATTAGTCTCTGGGCTCTATTGGGGTGGGGGTGCGGTATAGCGGGTTGAGGAGGTCAGTCATTGACTGGAGGACAGTCAAGCTTGACCAGTGCACCCAAGATGGGCACACCTCTGTAACTGGGCCTAATGAACAAGCTTTCCACCCCTGCACAGACACATGCACACACACACACACACACACACACACCTGCACATTGATATACAAGGTCATTTTGTTGGGCTGTTGTTGGTTATTCATGTGCTGTAGTCTGTCCTTCCCTCTGTAGAGCCTGAATGCCTCCCCACTTCCTCTAAGTATGTATTTAATGTACTGTGTGTATATGCATATTTATATGCTTGAATGAATATAATATAATACCTTTGTACTAATTTTCATTCTTTGGCTTCTGTCTACCTGTGCAGGTTGGGACAAACACTCATATGGTTACCACGGCGACGATGGACACTCCTTCTGCTCCTCAGGGACTGGCCAGCCTTATGGCCCCACCTTCACAACGGGCGACGTTATTGGCTGCTGTGTGAATCTCATTAACAACACCTGCTTCTACACCAAGAATGGGCACAGTCTGGGTACTGAGCTTGCGTCTCTCTCCCCCTCTCGCTCTTTCTCTGACGTTTTGAGTGGCGCTGGATAAATGGAGGTGTTTGCTGCACCCTTCCAAGGACCCAATTTCATTTCCCATTTTGTGGGACAGGGAGGTGTCGTGAATCCCACAATGGGTGGAGTTTATCATGTGCTGTCTGACTCCTGACATGAACCAATTGTATTGTTTTGCTGTGGAGAGCAGCATTTTGTGATTGGTTCTTCAGAGTCAGTGACTGGCAGCACATGGTAGCCCCATCCACTGTGGGCTTGGTGAAAACTCCCTGCCTCATCACTGCAGATACTGTATGTCTGCTGAGGGGTGCGGGTAACCGGTGTAATAAAACTTAATGAAAATACAACACCGATTTTATGAGACATTTTATGCATAGCGCAGCTCGTGGAGGGTGGAAGTTGTGGATGACATATCTGGGGACTTCCTTCTTGGGACCTCTTTCCCTCCAAATGGCATACCTGTACTCTCATACCCACCTCATCGCTAATGAATGAGGTACATCAGCACACCTTGCAGTCAGGGTGAGTGGGACAGCCAATGGGACACTGGCATCCTCATTCCCTCATTAATGCCCTTATATGGAGAGAAGGTTTGTTCCATATTCCAGAGGTGCCTTCATCCAGGCCTGTCTCTTTGGTAGTGGTGGTGATGTCATGAGAGAGAATAATGCTAATAATAAGCTAATAATGTTTATACTGTATATAGTGCCTTTCACTGAGGATTGTAAGCTCTGTACAGTATGAACCGTGAGTGATACTTTCTGTCTCTGGACTAAAATGAAACACAGCAGAATGACCCCAGGAAGTGATGTCACACTAACCTCTCTGTCTTCCTGCTTCTCTTCCAGGGGTGGCGTTCACAGACCTCCCTGTAAGTAAATCTCAGCACCGTCTCTCACTGTGTCTCACTGTGTCTCTGCTGTGCTGTGGGGGAGGATTTAGAAACGTACGACGGCACTCATTTTACACGGCCACAGATCAGGGCAAACTGGGGTGCTGGGCTGCTCTGACCGGCTGTGTGAGGCTGTGTGTGTGTGTCAGTGGAGGAGGATGTTACTGCCTCCATCCTGCGGAGGCACT
>CM032885.1:36823258-36878258 GCA_019176425.1 Megalops atlanticus
CGCACACAATGTCCCTTGCTTTCTTAAACATATTCATGTTTTGTGAAGCTGTTTCCTCTTCTCCTGGTTACAGGAATACAGAAGCTGGTGTTAGCGGGTCGGGTTGGAGAGGCCATAGATGCCACACAGCAGCTCTACCCCGGACTCCTAGAACACAACCCCAACTTACTCTTCATGTTGAAGTGAGTAGCCTCAAACACAACCCCAACTTACTCTTCATGTTGAAGTGAGGAACCTCAAACACAACCCCAGTGTACTCTTCATGTTGTACATGAAGTGAGTAGCCTGTAACTTGGTGTCACTGTTGGCACACAGCAGGAGAGTAAAAATCAGAGCACAGTCATTGGGCTGCTCTGAAAATCAGCTAGCAGTAAAAGGCAGATGTAAATAGTGGCCGTGTATCTGGTGCCACCCAGAACACCGCGAGCTGGAGGGGCCATAAACAGCAGAGACTGCTGGAGCTGCACCCAGCAGCCTCAGACAGCACCCAGATAAACACCAATCCGCACAGGGAGACATTCATCACAGCAGCAGCAAGAGGAAACAACTGAGCAAAGAGGAGGGGGGTAATGTGGGGATCTGAGGGGAAAAACATGGACGTGTAGCGGAAGGTGGCAGCTGTTGCGGAGAGTTCTCAAACTGACCTAATTGGTCAAGCGTACCTTGAATAGAGAAGCACCAGAACACATGATGGGTGGCCTCTTAGACAATACTAGCAGATCGAGGTGTGGCGAATTGGCAGACTTTACTAATGGATAATGGGTTAATGAGTTTAAACTGCACAGGTATATGCAGTTTAATGGGTAGACCAGAATGGATACCCAGGCACATGCAGTGGAGGGTGTGGAGCATTTTTATGAATGTATAGGAAGAGGCAGGAGGAAATGCAGGCAGAAATAATGGATTGAGGAGCAGTGAATGCACAGACAGTATTAACAGATTGAGGAGCAGTGAATGCACAGACAGTATTAGTGGATGAAGTCTGTTGAGAGCAAGGAGTTGTGTTGGTTGGTGCTGTACAGGGATGGGTGAGGTATCTCCACACTCTCAGGGACAGGACTACAGCAGGTATTCCATACTGGTGGAGCTGGGAGATGCACTGACTCCTGTCTCACTCTGACATCTGTGTGGCTTTCAACTGAATAAAACTACTCACCCATGTGGTGTGTGTGTGTGTTTATAAAGGTGTTTGTCTTTGTATTTCTAAGTGTATGTGTATTTTTAAATTTGTGTGTGCTTGTGTATGTATAATTTGTGTGCATACGTGTATGCGTGTGTGTGTGCGCGCATGTGGGTTTATAAAGCTGTGTGTGTGAGTGCGCGTGTGCGCGCGCGTGTGTGTGTTTTTATAAACCTGTGTGTTTTCTGCTCAGGTGTCGGCAGTTTGTGGAGATGGTGAATGGTTCAGACAGCGAGGTTCGCTGCTTCAGTAACCACTCCCCCAAATCCCAGGACAGCTACCCCGCCTCCCCCAGCCTGAGTCCCCGACATGGAGCTACCAACCCCCACCTGCACAGCACAGGTAACACACACACACACACACACACACACAAACCTACCTGCACAGCACAGGTGCACAGGTGGGGTGTATTGAATGTGTATGATGGGGGAGGGTGATGTCTGATTTGGCCTGACTGGCTGCCCCCAGGAGCGGACAGCCCCACCTGCAGTAACGGGGTCACCCCCAGCAAGAGCAAGAGCCACAGCAAATACCCCGGCGTCAGCTCCACCTCCTCCTCCTCTTCCTCCTCCCCCTCCTCCGTCAACTACTCCGAGTCCAACTCCAGCGACTCCACTAAGTCCCAGCCCCACAGTGGCACCAGCAACCAGGAGACCAGGTGAGGGCGCTGCAGGGGGGTTGGGAGGGACGGGGTGGGAAGGAGGGAGGGGTCTGAAGGGAAGGAAGAAGAGAGGAGTGCTTAGAGGCAGGGGCGGAATATCCAAACAGGAGTGAGAGAGAAAACCTCATGTCATCCATTTCATCCGTCTCTCACATTTCCTCCTGTCTGCTGAAACACTGCAGTCAGGGTCATTCAGCACAGGAGGAAATGTCTCTCTGTGGCTGTTTCACTGTTTCTGGCGCCCCCTGGTGGTCAGACTGAATCTGAACGGATTCTGTTGTTAATGAAGCAGTGAGTTTATTGAAGGCGCACGTGAAGCCTGATTACAGCTGGCTAAATCCCTGATGGAGTGCTGCAGTCTCCCCTGCATGCTGATTGGACAGCACAAGGGCTGGCAAGAAGCCAATGGGAACATGATGCCATCATGCAAGTTGTGGGCAGGGGCGTGGGTGTCTGGCTTTGTGTGCTTACTTGCTACCTGCTGTGTGCGTGTGCGGTTGTGTGTGTGCATTTGTGCACGTGTGTGTATTTGTCCCCTTTGCAGTGACAGTGAGATGGAGATTGAGGCAGAGCATTACACCAATGGGGTCACAGAGAATTCATCAGCCAGGATCATGAATGGCACCTACAAGCACGAGGAGATCCTACAGACAGACGACAACAGCCTGGGCAACGGAGTCACAGGTACCACACAGCCACCTCCGTCTCCCTCCCTCTCTCTCTTCCCCCCTCTCCCTTTCTCTCAGTGTCTTTAATCTCTGTTCCTCACTCACTCCTGAACTAGTGATTAACATTACTGCACTGTTACTAATATATGCAGTAATACTGCACTAGTGTTAATATTTCAAAAGCAGAGTGTAATCTGTTCAAAACAAATACATATATTTAGCTGCTGAACACATACAGGAGAAACAGAGTAGTTATTGTATCAGTCAATATCAAACAAAGTTGAGGTTGGTGAAGTTTTTTATTAGTTAATGTGTCTCTGTCTCTCGCTCTGTGCTGTCAGTGCTGAGAAGCTGTGTTTTACGCCTTGGGTTTGAAAGCTTCTGACGAGACGTTTCCCCTCTCACAGAGACTCTCCTTATTTCTATTCTCTGCAGCCCTGCAGTCTGTGGTGTTTTATCCCACAGTGCATTGCGCTGTTAAAGCAGAACTGTTTCAGCCCTTTCTACTTCACTGAAAGGCTGATGTTTCTGCTTAGTATTCTCCTTCTGTTCCTGTCTGCCTCCAGTGCCTCAGTGCTGATAGATATTATGTGGGTTTCAATGAAGCAGTATGACTTGAAGATGAATCTGCTCAGATCTGATCATGTGACCCTGTGACCTTTGCCCTCTGGCCCCTGCAGAGGAGAGCTGTGCCCCCAGACAGCTGTGTGGCGGAAACCAGGCAGCGACCGAGCGGATGATACAGTTCGGCCGCGAGCTGCAGGCCCTCAATGAGCAGCTGTGCCGGGAGTACGGCAAAAATGCCACTCACAAGAAGATGCTGCAGGTGCGAGGGGCGGGGCGGGGCAGGGCGGGGCTGCAGGGAGAACAGCCACTCAGCTCTCATCTCCTCAGACTGTGGAAAATCACCAACGTGTTCCATACTGCACCTCACCTCTGTCTCTCTCACGGTTCTTTCTCCCTCCCTCTCCCCAGGATGCGTTCAGTCTCTTGGCGTACTCAGACCCCTGGAGCTGCCCTGTCGGACAGCAGCTTGACCCCACGCAGAGAGAATCCATCTGCTCCGCCCTCAACAGCGCCATCCTGGGTAAACGACAAACACATACACACACATACACACACAAACACACAAACACACAAACACACAAACACACACACACACACACACACACACACAAACACACACAAACACACACAAACACACACAAACACACACACTCACTCACTCACTCACCCACCCCACAGCATCTCACAAACACACACACACACAAACACACACACACACACACACACACACACACACACACAAACACACACACACACACACACAAACACACACACACACATATACATCTCCCCACTCCCTCCCACATACACACACACACACAGGCACGCAGATGTACATACAGACACACACACACTCACACACACACACACACACACACAGGCGCACACACACACACACACACACAGGCACACAGATGTGCATACAAACACTCACTCCCTCACTCACTCACTCACTCACTCACTCACTCACTCACCCCACAGCATCTCACAAACACACACACACACACACACACACACACACACTCACGTCTCATGTCCCTGTCTCTCTGTCCCCGCAGAGTCACAGAACTTGCCGAAGCAGCCCCCCCTGATGCTGGCGCTGGGACAGGCGACGGAGTGTGTGCAGCTCATGGCCCGGGTCCGCTCCGGCTCCTGCTCCTTCGCCAGAGTCGACAACTTTTTGCACTAGCCACAACCCAGGTAAGTCACCTGGCCACACCTGCACCTGTACGTCCTGCTCACTCAGGCTCAGTGCCAGAGGAGGGCTGTTCTACCTTATCCAGATTCCAGATTACAGAGATACCTGTTCTACCCAGTCCAGATTAGAATGTTATCTGTTGTACCTGTTCCAGATTTGAATGATATCTGTTTCACCCAGCTGAGATTAGAGGGAGATCTGTTGTTCCCAATACAAATGAGAGAGATTTGTGAGCCTCATTTCAGGCCGCTGAATGATAATCCCCCCTCTGTAAATGTGAGTCTTGCATATTATTCCACACATTAGTACACACCTGTTTGAGATGTATTCATGGCAGCTTCATTGATTATTTAATTCCAGCTTAGTATCAGTGTTTTGATATTCCCCCCACCCTTCCTCAACATGTTGTCAAACAGGTCATCTGCCAAAATAAGAAATTAAAGTTTTTGCCCTCCTACTTGATATAAATTGGGTTGTCTTAGAATGTGTATATATTTTCTCAGTGTTATAACATATAGGATATTGCCGTGCGTATAGTGGCATATAGTTCGAAAATAAGACCAAATCCAAATCCAACTTGTATTGTTCAGCAAGAATTCATACATATTTTCTTATTTGCCACAGGCAATGTACAGGACAGCAAAGAAGAGGACTTTCCAGTTTGTGGCCATGGTGACAGGAACGCATGAGTTTGGATTGGTGTGCCGTTTGTGATTGGGGGAAACATTTTGAGGGGACGAATACAATACAAGACAAGAAAGGCTTCTTTTTTAATTTAGTATTATCAAATACAGATTGTGTGACACTATTTAAAGATAATTATTATTCTGTTTAGTCTTTTTTTTAGTTTTTATTTTGTCATTTTGTTGTTGTACTCATCTTGCAAAAAATCTAGTTCCTTTTGTTTTAAAGGGCGGAATGAAATTCCCTAAATAATATTTTAAACTTGTGTATGCCATATTAAAGATATTCATAATAGGGTATATGCATACATACTTTGTAATGAAGCAACATACTTTGGTTTCTCTCACTCAGAACTCAGGTAAACGCAATGCATATATGATTTCAGCATGGCCAGCGGCGGTGGAGTGAGTCCATGCTCCCTGTGGTTTTAATTCTGTTGGATTTTTCTTTCTTGATCTTTAGGGTTCTTGGAGAGAGACAGAGAAGTGATGGTGTTGTGTGTTTGAGGCTGTTGCCCTCGCCGCTGATTGTTTGTTGATTAAAAGCTGAACGGCTGAAACTGCCTCGGTGACATGCATGGCGCCCGGCTCACCCGCGGTCGCCCTGGCAACTCGCTAGCGTTCCGCTGTGTCACGTGCGCCCACGAGGGTTGGGTGCTTTGGCAGTGACGCTCAGCTGTCCTCCTGGATCAGTTTTGAGTGCCATATTTTTAAGATGATGGGGGTGTGTCAAAAGAGTAAAGAAACAAAATTTAATTTTAAAAATGAAGAGAAAAAAACATTTAGCCATCACTGAGACACAGAAGTGAATTCCCTGGTTATTAACTGTTACCTCGCTGGTACTTCCTGGCACCACCTACAGCCTTGTAAGTCTTGAAGTCCATAAAAGGTCCTTTTTTAGTGCCAGCCTGTGTTTGTGAGTTAATTAACAAAATATACATAGAAATAAAAGTGAAATCAAGTTTAATTTTACATTAAACTTGAACACAGGTGAAAATGAACCACAAGAAGGAATTTTGTTTGCCTGCCACTTCCATGAGAATCAGCTGAAACGGCCATCCACAGAAATGAGTGAAATGGTTGAAATTGGTCAGCTAAATGTGTGTTTCTCTGGGCGGGGCCTGTTGCCTGTGGGAAAACGAGTATCACCAGACCACTGATGCAGAGCTTGGAAAGGCCTTATGACTGATAAAAAAAAAACTAACAAGAAGTGAGTCAGTAATCATTACATAACAGACAACAGGAATAAAGTCCCTGAGAGTAACCTCTTGATGCGCTCTTTCTGAAGAAGGGCTGTGTATCTGAGTGGAGTGTCCTCTATTTCTTGTTATAGAGGAAACTCTGGTCACAGGGTGCTTGCACTGCATGCTGGGAAACGTAGTCAATCACACGTGGTCCTGTCGTGGTTCTAGCTCTGTTGTGCAGTAGTTCTTTTTTTTTTTTTTTTTTTTCTTCAGTTGTGAAATAACCCTCATTGGTTAAGGACCAGGATAATTAACATGCCAAATATCACTGCTTACTCAGACTGTGATGATAATGAGTATTTTTAACATCTTGTTTCTCTAATTACATTTCCTCAGCCTGCTTAGAGAGGACAAATGATAATACTGATAAGAATAACAAATAAGATGAGAATTTAATTTTTTTACAAGTATGATAGTATAAGCTAGTTAATATTGTGTGTGAGGAGTACCATACAAGTGTACATTTTGGTTATGTGTGCTGTTCAATCTAAAGGCAGAGAATTACCAGGTCTGAGTGCGCCATTTAACAGCAACAGTGCAAACATAAGATGAACTGGGCGGCCATTTTGGACCACAGTTCTGTGTTCTAAATCTGTTACAGAAGCTGCATTCATTTAATTTGGGATTTAAGAACATGAGGGTCTGTGTGAGTGCACCATTACAGGAAGCCATATTGGGATGGGAGCTTGAAGCACACGCTGTCAGACAGGCTGGGTCCCATGTCTTTATGCACAGCTCAAGGCGTGGTGTCCCTGCAGTTTGGAGAGCTCAGCCGATTCCCCTCTGCCCTTTCCCGCCCCGCGATAGTCCCCCCACCTGTGTGCACAAACAGTCATGAGACCTACATCTTTGTGGAATAAATCTCGCATGCTGGCTGCTCCTCTGTGACCACACCCCTCCGCCTCTCTCACGCCAGAGCCGCTGAGAAGCAGCTGTACTGATGCAGTTACTCTGACCCAGCCACTGTGACAATATGTGGCTACAGATTCAGATATTTCCCTATTTCAGTTATTAGATGGCAGTTTCTTTCATATTTTCCTCGGGCCTCTGTCTCTAACTAACCTCTAGCAGGTGGGTCAGCTATCACAGATGGGCGGCTGAGTGTCCTCCATCCAGCAGGGGGTGCTGTACTGTGTGTTGAATGTAGCTCAGCTGGGTGTTTTGTTTTAGTATTTTTGAATTTCAAATGCTGCCAGCCTTAATGAGATTGTTTATTCCCCCCAGACATACTGCAGTATAGTTCATTTTAGCCCATGCTGACCCCTAACACACTGTACAGCAAGTTAGCTGGTGGGGGGAGGGGACGGAAGCTGAGGTTGGGATGGAATGAGTGGTAAGATTACGCTGCCTCTCCTGGACAAGCACTCAGGCAGCAGAGCACATTGGGACATTTTGCTGAGGGATGATGGGAAGTGAAGTCCAGAGGTAGATTAGGAGTATTCTAGGTACTCTTGTTCTGACCTTTATCTTCCACAAACCTCCACGGGCATTTAGTGGCACTCTGATCATTGAACAAACTAGTACTGAGGAATTCCACTTCCACTGGGGCTCCAATGAAAATCAAACAGGCTGTTTGATGGATATTAAATAGCAAATGATGTGATTTAACTTCATTAGAGCAGCTCCTAGTGGGTGAGTATTGTCCTGTAGGATAATGCTACAGTGTGTATAACTGTTAACCCTGTAGCACTCTTAAATAAATGTCACACAGACACCAGCTGCAAGTTAGTAATAATACCGTTTACTTGGCCTGCCTGCTCTAGATTTGTGCTTCTGAAATCATGCAGTGTATGATGATACCTTTATTACATTAACTTGTGTAGATCTGACAGGTATTTCGGTAACCTTTCCCGGCTGTTCGTCGAACAGTGTGGTTGTTTCCGTGGCTGCCTGTCTCTGACAGGTCACATAGTGGCTCCTGTTTTTATTCACCTGATGGTGCTGCCAGTTCTGGACTGATTTTTTAAAACTTCTCAGTAAATCACTTTGAAATGGCAAATCCCGTACTTGGAGAGTATTATCTGCTCATCTAGCCACCGGACAATGATGTTCAACTTTTTACAAAGCTGAGAGAACCTCTGTAATTGTTCTTAGATTGCCTGAGAAATCAGTCTGAGTGTGGGGAACCCCCCGGACACCCCAACGCCTGCTCCAGCAGTCATCAGTCTCAGTTTAGGAGAAACTGTTCTGTCATTTTTGCTTTGAAGTGAAGCACACTTCAGACACCCCAAAGCAACAGGAGAAATGGAATTAGATGAAATATATAACAAGCTGTGCACAATTAATTTTATTATGATTTTAATTTTATTTTGAGTTTGATTTTAGTATTTGTGAAATAAGTTACCCTCTACTTAGCATGAACCTTTCAAAACCTTTAAAACAACAAAAAAAGAGAAAAACATAATTATGAAAAAATACCTATGTACTGGAAATATGGTAAAGAAATATTGTATTCTGTTGTATTTTGACAGAATTATTTTTATTAAAATACACATCAATGTGCAAATGACTTTTTGTCCCCTGTCGTTATTTCAGTCTTTAATCCGAGTCAGAGTTTCTCTCATTTGGACCTCTGTAAATAGTTCAGCCGATGGTCTGTCATCCTACAAAGTTAGTGTCCATCACCTTGCTCTAATATTAAAACAAATATAAATAAAACAAACACAGTATGAGGCCAAGTATGTATTCCACCTTATAATCTCTACAAACCACTTAGGCCAAACCTGCCCAGTGTTTCCTAAATACTTCAGTATAACTTAGCCCTATGTTTTTCCAGGCAATTTCCTGGCCCGGTCATTCCGGGTGGTGGCTGGCCCTTTAAAAGTTGATTGACAGCTGAGGGTTTGGATGGGCGTGGCTAAGTGCCTATCTGTCTGCGCAGTCGCACGAAATGCAGTTCGCCCTGGACCATGAAAAGAAGCTGGACAGGGCTTATCTGTCCCGAGCTCTCAGAAGTATCACAGACAAAAACTAAAAACGAGATCAACACGGGTTAATTCGTGAATACGCTGCCGCTGAGAGTCAGCCACAGAACTTGCACCGGGAGTCGAGCTGCCGTGGGTATTCTGGCGTTAGACCTGATCAGAGGCGAGGGGATGGTGAGTTTCGGAGGGCGCATCGCCCGGCGTGTCTGACTGCGAGGAGCGGAGCGGCTGCGGTGCCCGGCCAGCATCACGAATCGCTGACATCTGAGAGGAGTCGCGGATCCAGGCGCAGGAGGTGGGTACCTTGGCTTACAGCCCGGCTAGCAAGATAAGCTCGTCCAAGTAGCTGCATGCTGTAAACGCAAGATAAGCTGCTATAGCGTTGCTTTCATTTTATGAAACCAGTGCTAACGTCGCTCTTGTCGGAGCATCGATATGATTTCTTCTCTACACCCTTTCCTGAATGACGGAAGAGCTAAACAAACAACGGGGGCGTTGTGGATGTATTGGGGGTGAACAGAAAGCTAGCCAGACGGTAACGTCAGCGATTTTTAAATTAGCGAACTACAAAACCACATTGTTCGTTTTGCCTGTGAAATACAAAGTGTAGCTACCCAGGTACCGGATTTCCAGGCGTTTGCTAGCTAGTCAATAAAACGTAATTATTAAACACTTCGTTAGTTAGCTGGGTGGCTAAATCCACACTCTTATCATAATTGTAGATTAGCAGTGTGTGGTGAATTCTTTTCGTTTTAGCAGCTCCGAAACTGACAGCACAGCGCTTCAGTGGAGAGGGCGATATTCGTGGTTAGGAGGAGGAAGGGGGGTCTCGTATTAGGGGAAAACGTCCTTTTATCGTCTTCAGTTCCGCGAATTTGCTGGTTCAGTGTGTCGGGTTTGCGGATGTTACACGACCCAGAACCGACGCTGAGGGCGAACGGCGCTTGGCTGGCTGGCTGGTATGCGCAGGTATTCCGCTGGTTTCTTGCGTGGGAGAGAGCAAACACGGCAGAGCGCATCACGCCTTTGTTTGCTGCGTTGCTAAGCAGGTGCAGCCTTTCCTGAATAAAAATTCGGTAACTAGGGCTTCAGTGACCATCTGGCTAATTACTGCTACATTGTAGACGAGCTAGTTGGATAAATACATAGATAGCTAGTCATGTCTGTGTGGGTGTATTAGGTGACGGTAGCTAGCTCACAGTTTGGCGTCTTAATGTAGCTGATGCTGGAGGAATATCATTTTACCCGGTTAGGTCGCCAGCGAGGGACCTCCATTATGACAATATCCACCCGTCCAGTGCTGCTGTGAGCCGCACTGTGTGCACTTTGTTCTGCAAACAAGACGTTGCTTGTGTACGAAGCGAACACACTTCCTGCTTATTTGTGCTTTTTGCGAGGTGCCATTATTAACGTGCGTGTTCGTGCGTGTGGCACGAGAGCGCGCAGGTGCGGTACCTGCACGCGCGGCACAGCGTGACAATGGCACCTTTCATCCCCCACGCGAATTGCGTGCAGTGGGCAGTACGGGACGCAGACGTGCCGCGGTGTGTGTCTGGCCCTGAAACGCGGAAAGTAGGACACCGTCTAGCAAGAAACCGTCTCATACGAGGTCAGCGGAGGCTGTCGCGCTGCCGTCCCGCGTAGCGGCTCTGTCTGCGTGTCATGTTTGGCATAATGTGATATGGTGACTGTGGTGGGATGGGGATCTCTGAGCTGCTGTTTCACTTCTTCACAGGCCTTGAGGACTGGGGGAGTGCTGATATTCTGGAAGAGCCCCGTACCCCCTTTGGTCTGCACCCTTCAGGAGCTGATCTCTGGGAGCGAGCGCGGTGTCAAGAGGTCAGAGGTCAGGAGGATGCGTGCCGGGCTGTGAGCCCCAGGGCGGATTCGGGGCGACCATGCTGCCGGGGGTGGGGGTGTTTGGGACGGGGAGCACGGCACGGGTGCTGGTTCCGCTGCTGCGAAGCGAGGGCTTCGTGGTGCAGGCGGTTTGGGGGCGCACGGATGAGGAGGCGCGGACGCTGTCCCAGGAGCTGGGGATCCCCTTCTACACCAGCCGCACCGACGACGTGCTGCTGCACCCCGACGTCGACCTCGTCTGCATCAACATCCCCCTTCCCCTCACCCGCCAGATCGCCGTCAAGGCCCTCGGTAAGAAACAGCACACACACAACTACTCACACACACACACACACACACACATATTTACGCACAGTGTGTGGTTCCTCTGTTGGCTGAGGGGCTGGAGCCCCTGGCCTGATATTCCGGTGTGATATGAGTGGGTGTGGTCCTGCCCAGCATGTCTGTGTTCTGCATGCACAGCCCGTGGGCGGAGCCCTCGTAATTAAGCGTAATGGCTGGGTGTTTCAGCCTAGCCTGACCTCTGCGATTACCTCGCCGACGCAAACGGAGCGTTCTGAAAACATCGCAAAGATAAGATGGCATCGCGCTGGCGCTACAGCAACGTTTAAAGAGCGCTGTTTGTTTGCAGGCAGGCTGTCTCGTGGTTTATGTAAACACTCTGCGATCTGCCATTCAAATCGATAAAGCACATTTCTGATCTTCATCTGCCTGCCATGATCTCTTTCTCTACATGTCCCTCACTCTCTATGTTTCTCTCTCTCTCTCTCTCTCTCTCTCTCTCTCTCTCTCTCTCTCTCCCGCCTCTGCCTAATTTTGCTGCTTCATCTACTTGTCATCAAAACACTTAGCTCAACAGATAGGGGGTGTTTAGTGTTTTTGCCAGCCTGATGTCATTGTTATTCTGAGTTGTGAGTGTCGGTGTGTCAGTGAGGTGTTGTAGAATGCGGCCTGTGCAGTATCTCCCTCACACAGCCGTGCATAGCAGTGCTAATGCACTGTGGGTGTGCTGCTGTGGGCCAGTTTGCCCGCAGGCCTGTTGCATTCTTGCAGCATTGTTGAGATATTGCAGCAACACGGCAGTGTTTCCACAGCACAGAGCTACAGGAACATCGTCATGTTTTTGCCAGTCAGGTATTTCAACATTTCAGCATGTGCTGTCATGTTAGACCTCAGAAATGTGACTTCTTGTAGAGCACATTGAGGTGAAGTTTGTATGAAAGTTTTTTCTTTAGTTTTTTTGATCAAAGTATTGCCTTCAAGTTTTTGGGAGAAATGCTTTTGTGCTTTTTTGCATTTGCATATTTTTAGATTTTTTTTTTTCCAAATGGATGCATTATTCATCAAGATGGACAGTACTGCCGAGCACTGGTCCTGATTCAGTCTCAGAATTCTTGCTTTGGGCTCTAACAGGGGAGTTTTTAACTACATATGCACAGTTAATGTAGAATATTGAATGTACATCCACTGAAGTATGACAGATAATCTTGGGAGCAGTTCAGTATAGCCGTGTTAGTATACCTCCCTGTGGAGGAGGATGCCCGAGGTGGAGGAGGAAGCCGACAGACTTCAGCCCTTTCCAAACACGTCCTCACGGTTATATTTTCCCGACAAATTCCAGTGCGATGACTGCAGCTTCCTGCTTTAGTCGGGGCTTCCTGGTAGTGAGAGGTGTGCAGGGGCAGGGTGAGCGTGACCCACAGCTGCAGTGAATTCCTGTCCTGTGAGAGGCCAGCGGGTCAGACGGTCTCCCGCACACTGCAGCTCCTCACACCAGCACGTCTCTGCTGGTGCACAGCTCAGCTCCGAGGCGCTTTTCACACCACGGTGCAAATCCCTACAGATTAGACTATTTTCAAAACCACCTCCAGAGTCTGTGCACAAACATTCAGGCGAGGGTTTGTGAAGTGTGATGGCAGTCCTTACTGATGGGGTTAAGGCTGCTTGCTGTAGGGTCTGCAAGGTCTGTAGTCTGGGCTCTTGCAGCTCATGCTGCTCCTCCAGGCTGTGATGCAGCCTCTTAATGCTGGCTGTGCAGCGGGTAGAGCCGGCCTGAGGCTAGTCTGCTGGCTGATGCATGCAGGTATACTGCCAGCAAATCATTTGGTGTGTGAATATGCAGATTGTACCCTCTGTAAACACATCAGCATCACAGCACGGCAGTGTGGTGAAAGGTTTCTTTGGCATTGTGTGTTTGCTGTCCTGCCAGTGAAGACTGATCTGATTTCTGTAAGATCAGGGTGCTGGCAGCAGCTGTGTGAGGGTTGCATTGCTGTGCAGGATGGGTGAGTGATCAGGGATTGTGTGCTGAGAAGTGCATGATTGACAGTGTGAGGATGTGCGCTTGTGGTAGAGCGGCTGTTTGTCTGAGATAATGCGTACAACAGGGGGTGTGTGTGTGTGTGAGTGAGTGTGTATGTGTTTGTGATGGAGTGTGTGTGTTTGTGGTGGAGAGAGTGTGTGTGTGTGTGCGCGTGTGTCTGTGTGTGTGGTAGAGAGTGCATGTGCGTGTGTTTGTGTGTCTGTCTGTCTGTGTGTGCGTGTGTGTGTGTGGTAGAGAGTGCATGTGCGTGTGTTTGTGTGTCTGTCTCTGTGTGTGTGTGTGTGTGTGTGTGTGCGCGTGTGCATGTGCGTGTGCATGTGCGTGTGTTTGTGTGTGTGTGTGTGTGTGTGTGTGTGTGTGTGTGTGAGAGTGATAGATAGCCCTACTCCCCAGCTCCAGAGCAGCATGCCCAACAGGAAGTGTGTGCAGTGGAGCTACTTCCTTTTCCTGTGCTGTGGGACAGACGGGCCCTCTGTGCTCGGGCTGGGCGGAGCCCTGCAACACAGAGAGGGCGTCAGAGGGGCGCAGGAAACGCTGAGGTCACCCCCCCAGACACGGCTCTGTCGGGCCAGACCTGGCTGGGGTGGAGCTGAGATAGCCCTGTGTCACCTACACAGCAGCTGAGAGACCAGCACACCCAGACACACACACACTACATCACACACTCGCACACGTCTCTAAAGCACGCATACACACTGACACACACACTCGTAGATAAAGACACACTCACCCAGAGACACAGCTCACAGATAAAGACGAGGTGATTATGGAAGTCTGATTAAGAATGCAGGTGCATGAATAGCTCTGTGTGTGTGTGTGTGTGTGTGTGCGCGTGTGTGTTTTTCTGAATGTAGTATGGCATTTGGCCTCTCTGTGTTATGTGATGCTGTAGCTGGGGCCTGGTCTCTGTGGTGTGGCTGGAAGAGAGGAGTCAGAGAGGGGCCATGTGCCGGAGGGCGGGGGGAGGGTATGTGAACTAGCAGACCTGACCAGGCAGGTTTAGTGTTTCACTGCCCTGAGGCAGGGATTTGTTTGGACAGGTGAACCCCGGAGGGGCGGAGTTGCCCCAGGTAAACTCAGCCAGGTGTTTCAGGTGAACAAAGAACTGGCCTGTGTGTGTGTGTGTGTGTGTGTGTGTGTGTGTGTGTGTGTGTGTGTGTGTGTGTGTGTGTGTGTGTGTGTGTGTGTGTGTGTGTGTGTGTGCGCGCGCGCGCGTATGCGCTTTGCCAGTTTCCCTCTTACAGTCCATTTGATTTTTCCCTCATTTAAATATAAATTACTTTTTAAAAAGGTGAGAAAATTCCATGGAAGTGCTACTGTTACAATCTTTTATTTGAGAGTTTGTCAGAGGCACTTTTACCAGTGTTTCAGGTGGGTGTAAGACTGCCTGTGGGGGGGTAGGGTGGGGGTGGAACGGGTGACTCGCATTCCTGTGTGCAGCCAGATCCACCCTGATCGCACAGCAGGTGAGCGAGCGAGAGGGAGAGAGGGAGGGGCGCGGAGCAGAGAGAGACAGAGAGCAGAGGGAGGCACGGAGGGTAGCTGCGAGGCAAACAGGAAGTTCACAGAGTTTTTAACGAGGGGCGGATCACACCCACGGGAGGGCGTCTTCCTCCCCGGGGTGGAAGTGCATTGTTTGAAGCAGACAGCCACGCTTCTTATGGCACTTCCTGCTGCAGGACAGGGCGGGGCCGGGCCGGGAGGAAGCTCAGCTGAGTGGCTGTCTGTGTGGCAGCTCAGCCCCGCCCTGTCCCGCCCTCACAGCCCAACATCAGGGGGAACCCAAAAATCCAGGGCAGGGACCCAGTGGAACAGCAAAACAGAGCAGGTGAAACCATAGATCTATTGGTATTTTTTATGCTTTGGAGTAAATGCTCCATTCCTGTTAATTCCTCTGCTTTTATTTGTTTTTTGTGCAGCCAACAAAGATTGAGGTCTGTGAGGCATTAATGTTTCTCTGATCTCCACCAGGGTCACTGATGGGGAAGTGAATTTTTGAGCAGGACTAGAACAGATAAATAAATGAATCCACTCATAAAAAAAGGGTTTAAACCAGCGCATTAGCCGATGGGGTGATGGGTCAGATTTTACATTTATTTCCACCACAGAGCAGATGGGCAAATCTGTGCTGTGTTCTCTGTGTATTCTTACATCCCCCGTCAACCACAGTGAGAGTGTTATAAGCATTACAGCTGCACACAGGACACAGTGCCTCTGCTGTCAGTGACAGGCACATCACCTCCCCTGTGGCGGGATTGGAAGCACATTTCAAAGGGCACCCGTCTACCTTAGATACATGACAACATGTATAATATCAGCTGTTTGTCTACCCCTAAGAGACCCCGCACTCTCCGCTCCCTAACCCTCTCCTCTCCCCCCAGGTATCGGTAAGAACGTGATCTGTGAGAAGGCCGCCACGTCAGCGGACGCCTTCAAGATGGTGACGGCGTCGCGGTACTACCCGCAGCTGATGAGCCTGATGGGCAGCGTGCTACGCTTCCTGCCGGTGTTCGTGCGCATGAAGCGGCTGCTGGAGGAGGGCTACGTGGGCGAGGTGCAGGTGTGCGACGCGCGCGTGTACTGGGGCAGCCTGCTCAGCGACACCTACAGCTGGATCTGCGACGAGCTGATGGGCGGCGGCGGCCTGCACACCATGGGCTCCTACATCGTGGACCTGCTGAGTCACCTGACCGGCCGCCGCGCCCACCGCGTGCACGGCCTGCTGCGCACCTTCGTCCGGCAGAACGGCGCCATCCGCGGGATCCGCCGCGTCACCAGCGACGACTTCTGCTTCTTCCAGATGCTGATGGGCGGGGCCGGGGTTGGGGGCGGAGGCGCAGGGGGCGTGTGCTGCACCGTCACTCTGAACTTCAACATGCCGGGCGCCTTCGTGCACGAGGTGATGGTGGTGGGGTCGGCGGGGAGGCTGGTCGCCCGGGGGACGGACCTGTACGGGCAGAGGAACGGGGCGTGCCAGGAGGAGCTGCTGCTGGCCGACGCCCAGGGGCAGGGCGTGGCGGGGCCGCTGGAGAAGGGGATGCAGGACATCCCCCTGCCCTACCTGAAGGGCATGGGCTGCATGGTGCAGGCGCTGCGCGTGTCCTTCCTGGGCCAGGAGGACCGGCGCACCTGGGACCCCAAGCCCATGGCCATGGCCGCCACCTTCGAGGACGGGCTGTACGTGCAGACCGTGGTGGACGCCATCAAGAAGTCGAGCCGCACGGGGGAGTGGGAGCGCGTGGAGGTGATGACCGAGGAGCCCGATGCCAACCACAACCTGTGCGAGGCGCTGCAGAGGAACAACCCCTGAGCGGCGGGACGGGGGGCGCAGTGGGGCGCACAAACACGCACACGCACACGCGCACACACACACACACACACACACACACGGTCACATGCGCACACACACACACACACACACACACACACACACACACACACACACACACGGTCACATGCACAGGCACACGCACCAGGGTTACTTCCCTGGGATACTTTGGTACAGGCGTAGGGATACGCATTCTCACCCCCCAGGTGGGACTAATGATCTCTTGTTTGTTAAGATAGATGACAGATGAGTGTTTAACAGTCAGCAGCCTCACAGTTTAATTAGCTGGATAATTATTTTTACTTATTTATCTGATCCGATGCCTTTTATCCACAGCACTTACAGTGCAGTTAAAAACATTAAACATTATACATTGAAACATTTTAACCAACCTTAAAATGGAAACACAACTTGTATGCCGAGAGATGCATTTATCCACATGAGCAGAGTGGAGCTCATGCACTGGTAAGCAGATCAGATCTGCTGCTGTCTCCTGTGAAAGATCAAACCCAGCCTGCACCCCGATCCCATAGTGTGACCCCACCGGCCCTCCTCATCCCGTTTTTGGATCTGTTGGATCCTCAGCTTCTTCAGAGGAACCAGGACTTTGGGGCCCACCTTGGCCTTCCAGATCAGAACCACTGGATTTCTTGTTTGCTTTTGAAGGCAGGGGTGTGTGTGCGCATGTTGTGAGAATAGGTGTAAGGTGTTATACTGTTTTAAACCTGCATCGCCGTTGTCACTCATCCCGCTGAGTTTGAAACCTGTGTGTTTGATTCTCACATTGCACGTTTTTTTTTTTTTTTTTTTTTGTTGCAGCGCTCTCTCTGGTGTCCAATCAGCAGCTCACAGGGCGCTGTGGGAGACCACGCCCATGGTGACTGGTGTGGGAGGAGTTTTCCCAGAGTGCACTGCCTCTGCCACAGCTGAGATTCAGCTTTCCCAGAACTCTGAGTCATTCCACCTGAGTGCATTCCCCTCAGTGTTTATTAACAGCTGAGGACATTCTGTGGCAGGTGTTCTTTTTTTCTCTGAATCGCCTGAACACCAGCCACTGAATCAAAGTGCTAACTGGCTTAGCACTGACACTATGGTGGGAAATCCATCAGCGCTGGTCAAATTATGCAGTAGGAAGACTCCTCTCGTTCCCGTCCGACTCAGACGCTATGTGTGGAGACTCTGTGCTCTGAAAGGGGACCAGTGCTCTTCCCTGCAGGTTTCATTTCCCTGTCCGAAGGCCCTCGGGAGCTAACTGCAGCTACCCAGCAGCAGCATGGCCTGCTCCGAATCAGCCAAGAGATTTGTGTCATAATAAAAAGTTACCGTAGTTACCTGTAACCTCACAAACCTTCAGTGCCACTTTTGCCACGAGCAGATCCCACACAGACACAGACACAGACACAGACACAGACACAGACACACACAGACAGACACACAAACACACGCACATGCACTCTCTACCACACACACAGACACAGACACACACACTCTCCACCACAAACACACACACTCACTCACTCACACACCCTGTTATATGCATTATCCCAGACAAAAAACCGCGCTGATCATACTCAGATGTGCTATAGCCTTCCATTGCCCATGCTTGGCCCTATGTCACTTCCTCTGGCGAGATTCTGAACTTATTCAAACCCCCACAGCAGACGCCGTTATTAAAGACGACTCGGTGTCATGTGGAGCGTGGAGTACTCTGTGCGCGTGTGTCTGGAATCTCAGTGCCACGGCCTCCTGCACGGCGGGTGCTTTCTGCCTCCTTCCTCTCCCCGGGTAAACGCCTCGTACTGCAGGGCATTCTCCGTGCCTACGCTCTCTCTGGCAGCTTGTGTGACAGTGAATGAGTGTTCGCTGGTGCTGACTCTGTGCTGCTGTAACAGTTTGTGTAACGGTTCCACTGCCCACAGGGTGTGAGTGCGTGTGAGCGTTTGTGCAGGTGTGTGTGTGTGTGTGTGTGTGTGTGTGTGTGTGTGTGTTATCCATAATTGTACCCAAGGCCCCTGCAAGAGATGGAGTGGAGTGTTTACATTTTCGGTGTATGTGCTAGATAACAGCATACTGAACATTACGGGAGCTGGGTTCATGTCCCGTGTGGATCACTAAGGCGGCTTTGGGCCGACCGGCAGCGTGAGCTGCAGCCCTAACAGCCCCTGTGTAAAGTGGGGACGCACTGAGTCCAAGCTGGAGAGCGCTGAATGCCAGCTCTGCACCACATCCCCCAGCGGTCAGTGCTGGCCCTCAGGTTGGGGAAACCTGTGCTGTGAAGCAGCACCTGTTGTCTGAAGATGGAGCGGTGTATTACACTGACCCCAGAACCGGTTTCAGGTGTGACTAAAGAAAAATGTCTGGACGGATATTGTTATGAAATGTAGACTGTACTGCCTTCTGATGGCAGTGAAAAGTGGAATAATTAATAAAACCAGGAGCCACAGCCAAAAACATTATCACCGTTATCTCTGGTGATAGCTGAGCGGCTCTGTGCGTAAAATGTTATTTTGTACTAGTAGTTCCTTTGATTGTATCTGCTGGAAGAGAGCAGATATCAGTTCCTCTCTTCATATAAAGGTTCCATATCAGAGCAGAGGGGAGTTGCTGTGAAATGCACACTGTCATGTATCAGGGGGGTCCAGAGAAAACCGCCCTGGACGTCCCTGTGCAAAGGCCTGGCTGCATGTTCTGGTGGTAGTGCTGAAACACTGTATTTATTTTACATTTATTTTTGCATAATAAGTCTCCTTATGATCTGTTCTATTTAATAAAAATATTCAATTTAAGGGCAAAATAAGAGCAGAACTTCCTTAATGAGTTGTACATAGTTTGTAGATGGTTATTTATTGTTTGTGCCAGATAGTTTTATTGTTGAACTTTTTATTTGGTGTAATTGCTGTACAAGGTCTGAGACTTTTTTTTCTTTTTTTTTTTTTTTTTTTTTTTTTGCAATAGTTCAAAACCCATGCCGTTTATTTGAATGTAATGCTGCCACTGAATAAATATCTTGTAGTCCGGTATTGCAGTCTCTTTATTTAAATAATAGCTGATATTATTTGGCAGAAAATTACACATTTTGTGCTGGTTCTTCAGTGGGTGGGGTGGGGGGGATGCGATTAGGAGGGCTATGAGCAGAGGATGGTCAGTTCGGGTGTGTTTGGGAGTGTTTTAGAACGGGGTGGGGGGTGGTTAGAACAGGTTTTGGGAGGCTGTAAGGAGAGGGTGCAGGAGGTGCTTCCTTCAGAGCCTGAGGGGTGGCGGGTGCTGTCTGCGGTGGTTACAGAGACGCCCCTCTCCCTGGGTGTCCTGCAGTAGCCAGAGGAGGGGGGGTCAGGCAGAGGCCAGTGAGGGGATGTGTTTCAGGTCCAGCCACCCCAGGTGTGTGGAATGCTGTGCTCACACCTGTTTCTCACAGTGCAAGCTGTGATGGCAGGGGGCGCGTTCATGTGTGTTTCAGGTGGAAACCATGTCACCTGTCCTTCAGGTACACTACTTTTTAACAGGTGAAATTGGTGAAACATAGAGTGTTAAGCTAACCAGCTCTATATCTTGTGTTTTTGGTGCCAGGGTGAGTCCAGTCTGTGTATGGCTATTATTGCCTACAAAGTAAAACACTACCAACTGGTCTATCAAGCTGGCCAGTTGTATTGACTGAGAAAGCTTCATGACAATCACTTCAACAGTGTCATCACTGGAATGGGTATGACTGGGGTCCCCCTTGGGCCTGCTGCAACATTCAGGATATCACCCCCCCATCATCTGCACCCCAGCCTCTGAGGTTCTGACCTTTGACCTGCATCTCCAGCCTGACCCCCTGATTTAACCATCCTCCTGTTGCTAGGTGGTGGTACCTGGTGTGGCAGCTGTGTTCCCCTGCAGAGGCGAGTGGTGCTGGGGTCCGTGGGAAGTGGCGTCTTCTGTTTCACACAGACTGTAGTTGATGTACTGATAAAGGCCTCTCACAGGCCTCCTCTTCATACCAGACCAGTCTGTGACAGAGACGGCATTGACAGCAACACGTCAAGCCCCTGCCTGCTTCAGCTGGGTATCTCACTCCATGATTACACCTTATCTTAATCAACACTGGGGAGCTAGGAATCAGCATCAAAGACACTATCAGCTGTCTCTAGAAAGAGATGTAAACTCACAGAAGCACTGTACAGAAAGGTTTTGCTGGGCATCATCTGTGAGTTATGGAACACAGAGTACCAGCCTCGGCCCATCCTCCATAATCCACACTGAGGTATCTGAGACCAGCCTGGTCAACCAGGTAAACTAGACCGCAGGTAGATTACGTTTCAGATGGTACGTGCATCAGTGGATGAGCCCTGACTTCACAGATAATGATTTTGTCTATGATTTACTACTTCTGTTACATTCATGTTCTGAAAGTGTACTTAAACATCCATAAAATAAGGTAGCACATTCACAAATGCAAATGTAAATCCTCACTATGCACACCTGGCAGGTCGCCGCCACCTCTGGCCCAGGTGGCTGAGTGCTGTCCGGCCTCTCCTTCTCTCTCTGGCCCCAGAGATGGTCCTGCCCCTCTCTGAGGATGCACACAGAGACAGGGGTCATCTAACCTCTCTTTCTGGGCATCATTTTTTCCCACAGTTACTTCGCTGGTGAAGTCTGGACGCCGAAAGATCTGAATCTCTGCTGTCGACTTCCTGCGCAAATCGTTTACATGATGCATTAAGGGGCAAACGCACATGAAGACATTGTCTGACATAAAACATTCAAATTATTCTTACAAGATTAAACCTGTCAATGGACCTGTTACTGACATCATTTTCAGGACAGCATTGTGGGCACTGTTAAAATAGTTTAGCCAGTTAACCTATATATTTGCCATTATATCTTACATATTGAGAGATTTTTACATGTTAAAGCTCCAGAGGAATACTCATAAGCACCACATTTGATTTATAAAAAGTGAAACAATTTTTGCAAAACAGCCTAGTAGCAGCCTGAAGCGTTACCTGGTGATCCTCTGAAATCCGTGACTGCAGAGAAACCCATGTAGATCTGCGATATTTTTCAGTTTTTTAAAAGGACCTAACATCCGTTTCCCCTGTTCTGTTTCTTCCTTATACAGTGTGCAGTCGATAACCACCGATTTTCCGTCTTCACTCCACTGGAATAAAACACTTTGACAGTTAGACTGGCTACCTAAGTTACCAAAACAAGCTACAACCTCATAATGACACGGGCCTGTGCAACAGTACCTTAAAAGCTCCTATATTTGGATTTTTCAGTATGCGAGCAAACTTTCTCATAAACTTGAGGGTTGCTGATTTTGTAGGATTTTCAGTGGTCATTTTTAACATAAATGTGAAACGTCGCGGGAGAGCATATGCCAACACACGCAATTTTGAAGTTGGACAAATATTTCAAACCAATTCAAAGAATATGAAGCTTGAAAGATGTGAAACGGCGTTGCTGTGGTAACGCTACGAGGCAGGTTTTTCAGATTGTGTTTGCCTCACACATTTAAAGATCGCTGGAAAATTAATATTGGAGACTTTAAAATGTTTTCCAGAATTATGACATTTGTAATGATGTAATAATATAACATCATTACAAATGTCAGATGTACAAATATAATGTAATTTGTACTTTCAAACCGCCGTGGGTGATGCTGACAAGTGTTTATTTGAAGCTGCGAACCTCCCATTTAAGTGACTAACACTCCCCTGTAACTGACCTCGCCCTTCACGGCCGTTGGGTGTGTGCGCGTGTATGGGTGCGTATGAAGTTAGCGGGAAATGGTGGTCAGCCATTGGCTAACCGGCAACACCTGTCTGCTTAACGCTTCTTAAAAGGATGCGTGTAGGCGATTCGAGTTTGTAGCCAGTTTTGTACGTGGGGTGGGATTCGTGATTATTTTCACTTGATTATTTAAAATATTGTTAAAAAAACATTGTGTAAATTTAGTAATTTCGTAAATTTATTTTGTTTTCATGGGTCGTACATCACCCTGCTTTGTCCCACGTTCCTAGTCAGTTGCTGTCAGTCCCTCTCTTAGCATGTCTCCAGGGTTTAGGGCTGTCTCTTCTACACAGTGATCCGGGAGGGTCAGCTGCAGACTCACTAACATCACTCTCGCTGCCCACACAACGGTTCTAATATAAAATAGAGGAATGAATCGATTAATTACCGTACCTCCACCAACGTAAGGCTGTAATTGGCATGGAGGTTACGTGACCGAACCTGTGTAGGCCTGTGTTTGTGAAACATGGTAAAAAAAAAAGTAATCGCCCGATCTGACTTTACAGCTGGTGGAGCGGCAGAGTTTTCACTCTGTTGAGTGCCCTAGTTCAGTGTTTCCCAACTCTCTCCTGGAGGACCCCTTGTCCTACATGTTTTAGATCTCTCCCTGCTCCAACACAGGTGATTCAAATGATCAACTCGTTATGAACTCCCGAAGCTGCTTAATAAGAAACTGATCATTTAAATCAGCTGTGTTGGAGCAGGGAGAGATCTAAAACATGCAGGACAAGGGGTCCTCCAGGAGAGGGTTGGGAAACGCTGCCCTAGTTGATTGATTGTAGTTACTTTCCATGCGAGTTTTCTTGCTGTAGTAATTAGCCTCCAGTGCAACAGGTGGCGACAGAGAGCCGATCCGACCGCCAGGCGCTCGATGTTGGTCAGACAAAAGCAACCCGCGGAAGAAAAATGGCGTCCAGAAAGCGAAGTGTGGTGTGGTCGTTTTTTCATGACGACCTGGCTTCGAAGAGGGCAATATGCCTCATATGTTCGGAGAATATCCTACACTGCGGTAACACTACGAATATGCTGAAGCATTTACGATCGAAGCACCAGGAAGAGCTTTCCGATGCCGTAAAGAACAGACGCTCCGGGGATGGGACGAGGCTGGCAGGGCGCAACCATGCAATAGACATCTCCGAGAACGCTGCAGGTAGTTAGCTGCCAAGCTAATGTCAGCAAGCCAGCAGTGTTTTTCTGCGGTTTTACCCTTACCCTATGTACCAAGAAATGTCTAACATAAATACTAGTATAGCTAACGTTACTGATCGCTTTTTGCTAACTAGCTAGGTCCCTTTCATAGACTATAAATTTAAATAAATGTATGTATGTGTCTTTCTGTATATGTGTATACATATTGTTCGAATAATTGTAATTTGGTGTATTTATGTGAAAATTGCTTTGGCAATACTGTACATCTGTGTGGTCATGCCAATAAAGCATGTCTGAATTTGTTTGACTTTGAAAATTTAAGATAGTGCTACCTACCTAGCCAACGTAAGATTAGTCAAATTCACAATTTCTTGCCAGCGATCTCATCAGTGTTCCCTATGTTTGAAAATGTGGCTAGGCAATTAGATTGCGCGATGTATCGGTCAGTGTGTGTTAACTGACACTTGGTCGAGTGAGAAAGGTAGACCACATACAGTCGCCACAGATGCCTGGGGCGAAATTATCTGATGATCGGTACAGTTTGGAACTTTCAAAGCGGGAAGGGTAGGAGGCAGAGAGGTCAGGGTTAGGGAGCGTCTCGCTGCTAGGGTCCCGCGCAAATCTACAGATCTTTAAATCACGTGGGAAGTGCGTTCCGGTCATAGTGCCCATTAAATTAGCCTGTTCAGATTCTTACTTCGAGGAACCGTCTACGCTGAGATGTACTCTTGTTTTTTTCTTTAACGATTTAGCGCCACGATTCATCCAGCCTGGAATAATTTAGGATTAGGAATATGCCGACCATTGATCGACAATTATAGGTCTGCAGTTGAAATCTCAACTGAAGTGAGATGAGTATCCCACAGATATGTGTGGCTAAGGTCTGACGGTCTTTGCAGTTCCAGCATCTAGTTTGGAGATGTTCGCATTCTTCATAATACATGTGTCTTTATGGACTTCAGTTTAGGGCAGGTTCTGAGCAGAGCTTTATGTTAGCTGGATGTACATATACATACATGTATACATATTTGTCCTTCAGCAGACACTCTTATCCAGAGTGACCTACATGTTAAAATTTTACATGCTATCCATTTATACAGCTGGAGAGTTACTGAGGCAGTTGTGGGTTAAGTACCTTGCCCAAGTGTACAGCAGCAGTGTCCCAGCAGGGAATCAAACCAGCAACCTTTCAGTTATGAGCCCTGATCCGCTATATGTTCCTGTTCCTTTCCAGTGCAGCCCCTGTGGATGTACTGATAGTAGACACTGATGATTAGAGTAGCGGATCCGTACGATGTAAAGATGAGTCACTCCGCACTGTGCCTGTGCTTGTGTTTTCTGTGAACGTGTCAGACGTACTGCAGAGAACGCAGTGGTTTCTGGAGCGTGGGTGTGTTTCTCTCTCTCTCACAGAAATCCAGGTGTCCGTCACGGGAGAACCGGACGAGCATGACCACCTGAAGACGAGCAGAGCGGTCAATGACATCATCAGCGAGGCGTACAGCTTCACGGTAACTAGGAACAAGAAGCGCAGTGCGGTGTGGCGGTACTACCAGGACGGCATCGACCCCAACAAGGTGCTGTGCCTGGTGTGCTCCGAAAGCATCAACTACCCTCAGAACACCAGCAACCTGCTCCGCCACCTGCGCAAGAAGCACCCGGGCGAGTACGCCGACATCGAGGACAAGGTGAGGGAGCGCTCGGAGGACGGGGGCCGGCGGCACTGCAGGGAGGAGCCCAGCCTGCGCAACGGCGTCGCCAAGAACAGCCCAGGTAACCTAGGCAACCGGGCAGCGCGGCCATATCGGGGTTTGTGTCGCTGACATGGGCTGGGTCTGGTTTCGGGGTCTCTCTCACAGAGTTGGTGAGGAAATGCCAGACTGATGCCTACTTCATCACCATTACACAGTAAATGAGTGTGTCCTTATTGGCTGGTTTAATTGCTAGCTGTTGAGCTTTAATTTGTAATGAACCACACTGCAGGATAATTGTGTAAGAGCTTTCAGAACTGAAATTTACGCACCCCAAAACGCTGGGGGTCCATGGGTTCCTTTTTAGGGCTCCTTATGGCTCCTTACTGTACAAGTCAGCAAGCAACATGACTGCAGTGAAGAGGAAGTGCACTTTTTCATTTAAAGCTAGAGAAAATAGTCCGTTGGTGTGACGGAGTGCTGTCACTACGGTTGAGTATGCTCTCTGACTGCCATACCAACAAGCCTGGCTCTTTGGCGTCGAAGTCAAAGCTGCAGTTTGGCACCCCGGATTCGAGGCCGGGTGGGGTGACTGCTCTCTCCCTTCACTACAGCTGGTTTGGAAGGGATGTCCAGTGCAGTAGACATATGTGTGTAAGTAAAACAGTGAATTTTTTGTCTGTAGCAGAAGCAGGAGGAGAGCCGTCAGAACAGGAGCATGTGGTGAGAAGGGAAGACACGGGCGCGGTCATCAGCGACGTCATCGAAGAAACCAACAGTTTGTCCGTAACACCAACCAAAAAGCGCAGCCCGGTGTGGCGGTATTACCAGGACGGCGTTGACGCCAGCCGGGCACTGTGCCTGGTGTGCTCCGAAAACATCCACTACCGGCAGAACACCAGCAACCTGCTCCGCCACCTGCGCAAGAAGCACCCGGGCGAGTACGCCGACATCGAGGGGCGCACACAGAGGGGGGGTATGGAGGAGATGGGGGCAGACAGACCCCCCAGCTTCAAACGGCCCGCCCCGCCCAGCGCCCGCCGGAGCTCAGAGAGATGCAGCACAGGTGACACACCTTCCTCTCCTGTTCTGCCTGAGCAAGATGGAGATGTGTGCGTGTGCGCGTGCGTGTGCGTGTTTGTGTGTGCGAGGTATGATTATCTCGAGATGATTGTCTTAGATGAGTTAAGGAAATGAGGAGGGAAGGTGATTCACCGAGCAGAGGCCCTGTTGGGTGCATTGAGGAGGTTAGGAACAGCTAGCTGAACGGAGCTGAAGGGGTCAAACTGTTTGGATGGAAAAGGCTGTTGACCATTACTCAAAAAAAACATCATTATGCCAGTAAATTCAGTCCTGCCACTCCTTGTTTGTCCTGTATTAGAAGGTGTTTGTTAAGCTAGCGTACCTGCAGGAGTGTGTGTGAAAGCGCAGGCAGGCTGCAGCCGCGCTGAGGGCGGAGTTTCAGCTATGAGGGTGTGGTTTTGGTGCTGAGGGCGGAGTTTCAGCTCTAAGGGTGGAGTTTCAGCTCTGAAGGCAGGGTTTCAGCTCTGAGGGCGGGGTTTAAACTATGAGGGTGGAGTTTCAGCTCTGAGGGTGGGGTTTCGGCACTGAGGGTGGGGAGTGTGCGTGTCTCCCGCAGGCGTGCTGGATGCAGCAGCGGAGCAGTCGCAGCAGATGCGCCGGACGCTGGAGCAGGAGACGCGGGCGCTGGAGCGGGAGCGGGAGCTGACGGAGCAGCTGCGGAGGGCGCAGCAGCAGGAGGCGCGGGCGCTGGAGCAGCAGAGGGAGCTGACGGAGCAGCTGCGGAGGGCGCAGGAGGAGGAGATGCGGCGGGTGCGGGAGCTGGAGACGCGCGCGCTGCAGCAGGAGCGGCAGGCCGTGGAGCAGCTGCGCAAGGCCCAGGAGCAGGAGAGCCGCGCCATTGAGCGCGAGAGGGAGGCGCTGGAGCAGCTGCGCAGGGAGCTGGAGGAAGACCGCAGGGCGCTGCAGAGACACTGGGACGTTCTGGCGCAGAACGGCGGCGCCATCAGCGGCCAGGACGATGTCAAAGGTCAGGGCCAGATGACGATGGGGCTGGAGGGAGGGGACGTGGAGATGGTCGTCATGACGACGTGAAGGGAGAGCGGGAAGAAGGGAAGCGACGACATGGAGGCGACGTGGCAGGAGGTGGGTCACTGCGCTGTCTGGGGTGGGGGGGGGATCTTTTCTCTCCACTACCAGCCAATTTAGGACAGAAAACGTTTGTCCATCTCCGTGGGAGTACATTTTAGTCTCTAAAACTCCTGAGGCCTGTTGCTGAATGGTAGCCAGGCAACACATCACACCTTACTGAACACAGCAGCCAGCAGAGACCAGTGATATCAACAGTGATGTCAGTGAATTGTGATGTCAGTTCTTACCGTCAGCTGTCATTATGACATCAGCGCTTCCCGGGAGCCGTCTGCGCTGCGATGCGTGGCGTTACCGCAGGGGCCAGCGTGGCAGCGCTGCAGCCGGGCTGATTTGCCTCACTCACTCTGGCATGCATGCCCCCCCCCCACACAGGTGCGTTCCTGCTGAACACGTCAGGCTGTGCGCCTCGATCAAAGGTACAGCCACAGCCCCCACCTGAGAGAGGAACCTGCAGCTAAGCACCGTGTGACACGCGTCCTCTCTCTCTCTCTCTGCTGTTCCTGTTGGCGCTGTGTTCGCTGGACTCACGTTGCTTTTTCTTTTGCAGTGAATGGATCGAGTGATGGTAGAATATCAAGCCAATCCACTGCTGCCGCTGAATCAGGCCTACCGGTTCCTCAGTCCTGTCCATAAACAGCCACACCCAGCTGCCGCACCCGGCTGCCGCACCCGGCTGCCACACTCGGCTGCCAGGTGACGTAGCGGCCCGCTCACTGGATCTATGCAACGTTCAGCCCGGCCGTACGGCACTCCACCCCGCCCGAACCAGGACTAACGACACCCAGCCTCACACGTGTGTGAAATGATCTGGACATTGGTTTCTCCTTTATATGAAAATAAACTCTATGGTTCGAACCCTGATTACCTGAAGTTTTTTTTTTTAAAACATCTTTTCTCTTTAGTAGAAGAACAGGTCAGAGTGGTGCCTCTCCCACAAACATGTTTTTAATAGTTATATTTGAGGCAAAGAAGTGACTGTCAGTTACTTAGTGTGTAACTTCCATAAAGCCAGGTTTTGTGTCACTGTTTCATCTGTTCTCTCTGCTTGGGAAAACAAGTCTGTCAACCATTATATTTACTGTGTGATCAGTTTCTGTTGGTTGAAGACATGGGACATGAAGTGTATAACAGGAGTAATTGCATTTATAATGACAGCTGTTACAGAACACAGATGGGCAATAAAACGAGCATCTCTGACTGTATCTGGGCTTTATTTTGGCAGCAGTGTCTCTCTGCAGCTGAAGCGGAGCAGCTGACAACAGCTCCAGGCACAGTCCTGTGTGCTGAGTGCGTAGCAGAGAGCAGTGTTAGACGCAGTCCTGTGTGCTGAGTGCGTAGCAGAGAGCAGTGTTAGACGCAGTGCTGAGTGTGTCACAGAGAGCAGTATTAGACGCAGTGCTGTGTGCTGAGTGTGTAGCAGAGAGCAGTATTAGACACAGTGCTGTGTGCTGAGTGTGTAGCAGAGAGCAGTATTAGACGCAGTGCTGTGTGCTGAGTGTGTAGCAGAGAGCAGTGTTAGACGCAGTGCTGTGTGTGTAGCAGAGAGCAGTATTAGACGCAGTGCTGAGTGCTGAATGTGTAGCAGAGAGCAGTATTGGACGCAGTGCTGAGTGTGTCACAGAGAGCAGTATTAGACGCAGTGCTGTGTGCTGAGTGCGTAGCAGAGAGCAGTGTTAGACACAGTGCTGAGTGTGTCACAGAGTGCAGTATTAGACGCAGTGCTGTGTGCTGAGTGTGTAGCAGAGAGCAGTATTAGACACAGTGCTGTGTGCTGAGTGTGTAGCAGAGAGCAGTATTAGACGCAGTGCTGTGTGCTGAGTGTGTAGCAGAGAGCAGTGTTAGACGCAGTGCTGTGTGCTGAGTGCGTGGGGTGGAACTCGGTCACGCTGTGTGAGGGCGTTGGAGCAGTCCTCCCAGCCGCACTGCGTCCCTCTGCAGGGGAACGGCGGCGCACTGTGACAGAGTAAAGAGTGAAGCCCTGATTCATGCTCAGGAGATCAGGTTTGTGTGTTTGGTTTTACCTAACGCTGCTGAGGTTGAGTTTATTGCCGTACCCCAGAATTGTGTAATATCCAGACAGTCCCACTGATCGTGCGTTAATGCAGCAGTTACACTGGGGTGTGTAAACAGCAGTTTTGACTGGGGTTTGCAAAGTCTCTTACAAAATCTTTCTTTAGGTAGTTGGTTGTATCTAGTGGCCAGTTTTAAATTGCATGAATTAATGGTTATGGTTTCCTAGATATTCTGATAATATTGTAGTACACCGTGAGTTCCAGTCTGCGTCTCCACTACATAATGACAAACCCGTTTCCCACACGGCTGTCACAGGAAGGGGACGATGAGTTTGGCTGCCCTCCCCAGTGCGGCGTCCCGTCCACGACACCCTGTGTTCATAAGGCTTGTTCATGGAAGACTTACAATATTCACACCGCAATTAATAAAAAAATGAGAAGAACTATACTTTTCCGTAGAGATTAAAATTGCGTACCCTCTGTGGTGGCTGCTGTGGATACAATGCAGTGAGGTTTTAAACTGACCTCTCTGGTGCCTGTTCCATAACCAAGGTGTGCAGTGGCAAACAGTGTGTGGACTGAGAATTTTGAAGAGAAAACAGTCATTTATTAGAGTGAAGGTGGGAGATTTATTAATATTATCATTAATATTAACTACTAGTAAGGAGTGACAGCAGGGAGCGGTGGTGTGTTTTTCCTAAAATAATTTCCTAAGATTTCCTAATAGAAATATCAAAAACAGTAAAATACATACCAGCACATCAGCCTACAGGTAAGAGAAGGCCAAAAAAGTACAGAGTACCACTTACATTGAAATGAAGAGCTATAAGCTTCTACCTGTTCATCATTACTCCTGCACTCAGCTGTTAATAATGTGTTTTGTTATTCCTAGTTTCATTTGACTCAGGAAGCTCTATTAGCACAACACATTTCTTTTGTTATCATTCATATTGTTAAGATTACATTAAAATTATTTATTGTGATTTTTGGAACTAATTGAATGAATTCAGTGGAATATTTGTTTATCGGAACACAATCGGAAATTGTGTTCCCTGTGAGACTATACATGAATTTGACAGCTCAGTCACCTGAAGTTGTAGTAAACTATAATCTGGTCATCAGAGCAGTAGGCATGCTGTTCTCACAGCCAAACTGTAAATACATGTGTTGTGCTGTAGGGGGCAGTAAAAGCAGGTGTCATGCATTGAAAGGTCCAGGTTCACTCTTGCTCTTGAGAAGTGCTGGGAGGCTCTGGAGCAGAGGACTTTGCGGTGGAGGCTGGCTCTTCTCTGCGCTGTCTCCTCAGACAGACCCACAGAAACACGAAAAACCCTGCAGAGACAGGAAGGAAAAGGTCAGAGGTCAGGGGTCATCTCTGACTTCCTGTTTGACTGGGGAAACTGGTACATGACCTGGTTATTCAGGAGCTTTACTCTTTGCCGTTCCTCACACCTGCAGGTTTCCACTCTAAGCCTGGGGAACTTGCTGTGATTCAAAGACCCACATGGGCCCAAACCGAAGCCCCCGCCCGCACGGCGTACCTTGTAGCGAGTTGAGGATGGTGAAGGCGTAGAGGATGGGCAGGTTGGTGTAGCCGATGGAGAGGAAGCCGAGGCCCCAGGTGAGGCCCAGGGCGCAGGTGAGGCCGAGGACGCTGCCGACGGTGCGGGAGTTCAGGCCCTTCTGCGGGGACGTCTTCAGGGAGTGCAGGTGCATCATGGTCACGATGACGTAGATCAGCACGCCGCTGTTGAACAGCAGCACCAGGGCCAGGTAGGACACGATGGAGGCGTAGTGAACTGCCAGGTTCGGGATCCAGCACCTGTTTCAACATGCATGAAGCTCAGAGCAAGGCTGCGCTGCAGGGGATTGTGGGTAGGAGTCAGTGGCGCCTGGTGAGCTGGAAACGGGAGGCTGAAGCATTACCTTTAAATCTATGATTACTTTCAACCTGTTCCCCTTTACCCTTCTTGATTAACAGTAAAACAAATAATTCACAGAGTAATTGACACCAATCGCGTAAATAGAGTAAATGATTATGCTCACGAAACAGCGCAGATTGTCTGTAGTTTGTGTGCTTGCGAAAGCTACAACGTGAGATTGTTTAATTAACAACGATGGCATTTATCGATTTAAATTACGTTAAATGCTCATGACACATCACAGCTTTTGTGAGGTCTGTGTTCTAAACGTTATTGTTCATTGCACTCAACCTAACCTAAAAGTTTATTCTCAGTAATTTAAGTCGATCTAACTAAATTTATCTCCGTTTTGTAATTTGAATTTTGTAACACAAGAAAGCCATAATGTGAAACATTTAAGAGAAGGCTTTGGGATTATCTGCCACTTAATTATTCAAATTATCATCCTTGTTAATTAAGCATCTCATGTTGTAGCTTTCGCAATAGCACACAAACTACAGACAATCTGCGCTGCTTTGCGAGCATAATCATTTCTATTTACGCGATTGGTGTCAATTATTCTGTGAATTATTTGTTTTATTGTTAATCAAGGAGAATAAAGGGGAACAGGTTGAAAGTAATGGTAGATTTAAAGGTAATGTTTCAGCCTCCCCTGTTTCCAGCTCACCAGCCGCCACTGGTGGAGTACTACTGGAGTACATGGATGTAACCACCTCCCATTCAGAAAAGCTTTGAACTTATTGGCCTATAGCATGGAGCGCTGGGGACTCAACAAGCAACAAGCTGCTGTGCTCTGCAATGCTGTCTCTGCCACTGAGGAGCCACAGTATCTGCCGGTTCAGTAGGAGTCAGAGAGGAGTCACAGTGTAGGTCGGGTGTAAATCATATTTCTGTGTCTGTAGAGACTCACAACTCCCCTGCTCCAGTATCGGTCAGGCCGTAATTTTTCGAACTGACAGCAACGATGATCATCACAACCACAGCTGGAGTACCTGACGCAGGGACAGAAGAGACCAAACATCACACATAACGCTCCTGCAACGTTTCTGCAACATTGCAGTGGGAAGCAGAGCGGGGAGGGATGGGGAACTCACCCCAGCCCACTAGAATGAGCTTCACCAGGTAGCGTCTGACGTAGGTGTTGTACACCTGGATCAAGAGCCTGTACAGGTGGAAGGCCTCCAGGGCCATCCAGGTGAAGCAGCAGAGCAGGGCGTAGTGCAGCAGGAGGCCCAGGGCTCTGCAGAGGGCGGGGGAAGCCAGCGGGGCCACGCCCACACTGCACAGGAACAGCACGTTGAGCAGAAGAAGAGCACCTATCAGCTGCAGGTGGATCAGGAGGGCGTGGTCTGCTGCTCCGCCCCTGCAGGAGAGAGCAGGAGAAAAAAAGACACTCACAAGCTCTTCAAAAAGTCTTATATCTGTCTGTTAAAATATACAGGGGAATAGAAAATGTTATGTTCTTTTCTTTTTAAAATTTATTCATGTTTTTTTCCTCTCGTTTGTCCTGCCTGTTTGCTTTCTGAAGGAAACAGGTTTGGGCTTGCTCCCGCCCTACACTGGCTCACTCCCTTCAGTAAAGCCAGTTAGAATCCCAGCCGGAGACGGACTCTAAGGAGCCTGAGTCTGTGGGCCTGTCTATGGGAGTGTCTATGGGAGTGTCTATGGGTGTGTCTATGGGTGTGTTTTGGGGAGGGGCGTGTTTGTGGGCATGTCTGTGGGTGTATCTGTGGGTGTGTCTGTGGGCGTGTTTGGGGGGGGAGTTTGTGGATGTGATTGTGGGCATGTTTTGGGGGGGGTTGTGGGCATGTCTGTGGATGTGTCTGTGGGCGTGTTCGTGGGTGTGTTGGGGGTGTGTTTGTGGGCATGTTCGTGGGCATTGGGGGGGTGTGTTTGTGGGCATGTTGGGGGTGTTTGTGGGCGTGTTCATGGGCGTGTTGGGGGTGTGTTTGTGGGCGTGTCTGTGGGCGTGACGGGCGGGGCTCACGTGCTCAGCAGGCAGTGCATCAGCAGGGCGATGGTGCAGAAGGCGGCGGAGATGGCACAGCCGATGTAGGTGAGATCCTGCAGCACGCGGAGGTGCACCTCGCTCACCGGCACGTCCCGGACCTGCGTGCCGAGCGGTGACATCATTACCGCCCCGCCCTCGTCACCGTGAGCGCCGTCAGCTGGGTCCTGCGCTCACTCAGGCGCACTCGCTGGATAACACTGTCTGCCATTACTCCGCTGTCCAGGCGGTCATTTCCATTACGTTTTCATTATGTCATTCAGCAAACAGCCGTTTCCTCCAGGGGACAGGCTTTGGGTTAATGGATACCACAGTAACAATGCACTGAGCTGAGATCAGCAAGCTGTGAGAAAGGAGGCTCACCAGCAGAGCTCCGAAGAAGGAGAAGTGATGGCAGCGGCAGGTGGTTTTGTTGGGCGTGGGGGGGTCCGTGTAACAGCCAAAGTTATCCCACTGCCCTGAGACCCAGCAGAGACACACAGAGAGTCACCGGCCTCTGTGGTCGTCAGGCCGTGGAGTTTGTGGAGGAAGGTCTGCGTGCATGCGGAGCTGTGCAGGCGCTGCAGCTGATGTGCGCAGTCTCACTCAAATGCAGTGATCTCTAAATCAGACTCTGCACTGCATGGCAAACGGGCAGCTTCTGCAGCCATCATGAATAATTATCTCATCGTGTCCCAATCACTCCTGACCCGCACACAGGGGATTGTGCAGGTGTGTGTGTGTGTGTGTATGTGCATGCGTGTGTGTGTGCATGCGTGTGCGTGTGAGTGTGTGTGCGTGCATGTGTGTGCGTATGCGTGCATGTGTGCGTGTGCTTCTGTGTGTGCGCATACGTGTGTGTGTTCGTGCGTATGTGTGCGTGTGTGTGTGTTCACGTGTGTGCATGCGAGTGTGTGTGTGTGCATGTGTGTGCGTGCGCATATGTGTGTGTGTGCGCGTGCGCGCATGCGTGTGTGTGTACGCATAGTGCAAATTTTCCTTTGTAATCACACTTTTAATCTGTTTACACTGGTGACTTGTGTCTTCAATATTTACCACTTTGATTCAGGAAAACACACATCGGTACATATCCCTCCTACAGCAACAGAAAAACAAACAGTCAATATGTCTGTCCGAGAGAACCTCATTCTGTGTGTGTGCGTGTGTTTATGTGTGTCTGTGGGTGTGCATATGTGTGTGTGTGTTTTCTCATGTTTGCACACCTGCATACATGTGCACATGCTGCACTCACCTGTATCAGTGACGTGTGGAGTATGGTCAGGGTAAATGGGGTCGACATGTTTTGGATTTTGATGTTCTCCACCTCCATGCGCAGTTGAAAGTCATTTAGCAGCCTGTCTCCATTCTGGGTGGATGGACAGTCAGACAGACAGACAGTCAGACAGACAGTCAGTCAGACAGACAGACAGACAGTTGCTCGTTAATTCAGCGAGTTTCATGTGACCGTGACCGAGCTGCTGGGAAGGGCGGGTGGCTTGAGCCCTTACAGACAGCCGCTAACTGAGAGCGGAAGCACCATGCAGACTCACAATGCCAGGTACACAGCAGACCAGCATCTGAGACACAGCTGTGTGCATTTACCCCACACACACATACACACTCGCACACATACACACACACACGCACACTCACTCACGCACATACACGCACATGCACATACGCACACATACGCACACACACATACACACACACAGCTACACAGCACCTGTGGTCAGGGAGGATGGCTCTAATGCAAAGCAGCTAGTTGGCTGTAATCAGGCACAGAGCCTCACCTGGTCTGAGGATGTGTTCACGGAGACAGCAAAGAGGAACTTCACCTTCTTTGGAAGCCTGTTGCGCGGGACCCTGGAGAAGAGGTCGGGGGGTACCTGGACATCCGCGCTGGGGTTCTGTATCTCTGCCCTGTTTGTTGAGACCTGGGGAAGACGTGTAAGCACACACACTCGCACACAGTCGCTGACAGGGCAGAGGCGAGAGGACCTGCAGCTTGCAGGCTGGTCTCTTGTGAGAAGCTGCTGTTGTTTCATTAGGAACACAAAGATAAGATGAACTGTGCTGGGAAAATACCCCAGCTCACAAAATGCATTAAACACACCAGCCCCACTGCATAAGGATATCCATAATGCCATGATCATACAAATATTATATTTATTATTACATGTCTTTACATCACTTCATAGGAATCCGCAAGATAAAACAGGCTTTACCTTGGTTGAATTGGCGCTGACATTGACCCCTCTGTATTCTTCCACAATGACCTCTTTGACCAGCACTCCCTCAGGATATCTGCAAATGAACCCCGCCAGCCCCGTTAGTGCTGGGGTGAAGTTTCTGAGGGATTCAGTCCCAAACTTCCACTTATTCTGAGAGAGCTCACTGAAATCTGCCATGCCTCAGAACTCCGCTGAGTTTGAGAGGGGAATGTGCATGCTGGCTTTGACCCAGGCAGTTACCCTGCTGTCTTATTTAATGCCATTAGTTATAACTATAACTGATCTGAGTGCAGGGTGCAGGAGCGAACACACTCACGGGGTTTGTGGCCGACTGCAGGAAACGTTTGTTTTGCGCTGCTCCAGGAGGCAGACTGAATGGGGAGAAAAAGGTCACAGTTCAGCCCTAATCTGGGCGTCACATGACAGGAAGCAGACCCTACATTTCCTGTCCTGGACGACGCAAGATTTGATCATTCACACCTACCGTCTAGTGTCTCGTCTGTTATGTTGGACGTACCAACAGTTCATAATTAACCGTGGTGGCCATGGTAAATGCTACCTGATGCCTGGTACATCCAATTAAACTTTGCACTTGGGTTTAATTTTCAAACACTGACTGACTTTTGACTGACTGACTCTAAAAAAATTAAGATTAATCTTAATATCCAGGTATATACCCTTAACACCCTGTTGAAAGATAAATGCAAGTTTAATTTCTCATGTTTTTTTGGAGTTGCACTGAGTGCCAGTGAGGTCACCCTTGGGAAAGAAGACATGGAGCCCCGCCCCTTCAGCATAACGAGCTGCCCAATCCTGCGCTCAAACCGCACTTACCATCGTCTGATCTTCTCAAGGTCATGTGACCTGCCTGCCACTGGCACATCAGCCTGCAGTTGTGGGTGTTGGTTGTGCTGTTTCTGGTGTGACACGCTGTCAGAAGCGTGTTTGTAATGTTGTCATCGGCCAGGATGACGGCGAGGCTGGTGTGGTCAGAGTCATTCCACAGGCTGGCTGTGTCGTTCAGTAGCACTGAGGGCCGTGGGAGGCAACGGAGACACCCCAAGGGGAAGCTGACCCATACGTGGTCATTCTGCCAGGAGCAGTTTCCATACCCCAGCACACGCACTGGCTTCTGACTGCTCTCCACATCATTTGCAGCACAATCACTGCAATCAGGTGGCTTTTCAGCTGATTCCTCACTGGAGCTTCTAGAGTCTTTGCCTGGCAGAAACAGAAAGAGGGAGACGCCAAACCCATCAGCCAATCAGCTTTAGCCCGCACCCACCGCCATCCCACACTCATGGCACCAGGGGGCGCTCTCTGAAAATGATCAGGGGATTTTCTTCACACATTTCACTCAAATTCACACATGTAACAGCATGGCATGGGAATGAGCAGTTGTCCGGAGGACATCGCTTTGAAAACAGACCCTAGGGAAAGTTTTTTATTGGCTATAGTTTAGCAAGCACACACCAAGGTGACTGCTCCTCACAATGCATTACATTACATTATTGGCAATTTGCAGATGCTCTTATCCAGATCGACTTACATGGGTTACAATTTTTATATGTTATATATAATTATATACAGCTGGATATTTACTGAGGCAATTCTGGGTTAGGTACCTTACCCAGGGTTACAACAGCAGTGCCCCAGGGGGGAACTGAACTGGCAGCCTTTCGGTTATGAGTCCTGCTCCTTACCACTGTGCTACACTGCTGCCCAGATGCAGAGCTGCAGACATTCCTACTGTCACTCAGACACTCCTCTAGTGAGAGGTACTTAGATAAAGCAGTTGCACAATCTCTTACCTGCCAGCAGGTGTGTGACATACAGGTAGACACAGACAAATCTGAACACCTCTCTGCAGGTGAGTCTCCAGTACATGGCGTCTGTGCTGTGTCTGAAAACTCCTTGTCAAAAAAAAATCTCCTGTACCTGCAGACACCTGAGCTTAGACCTCTGCTTGCAGACACCTGTAGGTATGTGCTCCTACATCACGGAGTCACAGAAAGTAACAGTGACAGAAATGATAAAAATGTTCTACAGGAATAAGAATTCCAATGTCCAATAAGATAAAATACAGTTCTAGAACTAACAGAACTTTTCTATGGATATAGCAAGACTAACAATGGCCATCAAAATGATACTGATACAAAACGATACTCATATAGCAGCAATTTCAATCACAGTAACATCATTAATATAATTGAATATAACAGAAACAATCATAACATTACTTGAAATATTTAATATTACATCAACGGTTTTGTTTCTTTGATCAAAGCACACCTGTTAAATATGTCCTGCCGTGAACTGTCCTGAAATATCCTGCTGAAAAGCACGAGTCCAGCTCAAACATGTGATTCTCACCTGATGGACCAGGTGTGTCTTTACCTGTGCTGCAGCTGCCGTCCTGGTTCACCTGTCTCCTGACACCTGGGCTCTGGCCCCCGGTGAAATGTGCAGCCCCTTTCCTTCGTGTCTGGCTGTTTACGTAATTCTCACAAATGCAAATCCAGTGCAAATAAGTGTTGTTACAGATCACGCCTGCGTTCTGTTACACAGGGATACTCTGAAAAATGGGCCCTTCTGAGTACATAAGCAAATGACAGCAAACTCAGCTGACGGTGAGGACAAGGGGCTGTTGTCCAGGCCGCTGACTGTGTGATGAAACCTGGCTGGGTGCTTTCAGTGCCGTGGTCTCCACCTCCTCACACGGCACCCCAGCATCACTCACCCTCCCCTTCACGCACTTTTACCTGCTCACCTAAAATGACTTAGTACTGAAACAGTGAGGCACCATCTGTGAACTGTTTAGTCCATCTTACACACACTTTGGCAATATACTTCACATGCCATTTGTAATGTTGCCTGTGTGCCAAAACATTATGGTGAACTTATTTTCATAATTTGAAGTGATCCTCATGCTTCATTTTGTGATGCCCAATGATATCTAAGATGGGGTAACCTGATGCCTACCTTGCTAGTTTTTTTTCACCCTTGGAAGTGATGCAGTTTAAATTCTTGGCTTCAAAGAGCGTGGTGATTGTTGTTCCAACGTCAAATTGTTTGATTTTGACAAGGGTATTTGTACTCTTGTTCATACATTAACTTTATAGGCCTTTATTCAGCATTCTAGCCTATGTGATGTGTTCTACAGTGAAGGTTTCACTTGCTAATATTTCGGTACTCATAGTCAGGGGTGGAAGCAACGAATTACAACTACTACTGTTGCCTCACAGCAAGAAGGTCCTGGGTTTGAATCCCGGCCAAGTCCTTTCTGTGTTGAGCGTGTTCTCCCCGTGTTTGCGTGGGTTTCCGCCGGGCGCTCTGGTTTCCTCCCACCCAGGGTTGATACTCCTGTCGGTGCCCTTGACCAAGGCAAAAGAACTGGAGTTGGTCCCCGGGTGCTGCACTGTGGCTGCCCACTGCTCCTAGCTCCTGCTGTGTGTGTGTGTGTGTGTGTGTGTGTGTGTGTGTGTGTGTGTGTGTGTGTGTGTGTGTGTGTGTGTGTGTGTGTGTGTGTGTGTGTGTGTGCTCACTGTGTATAGGATGGGTTATGCAGAGGACGAAATTCCCCATGGGGGATCAATAAAGTGTCTGACGATTATCAGAATACTTAGCTTTGCGGTCACTTCTGTTGCGCACTACTCCAAGCTAGGAAAGGTGTATCTCACCTCCCCCCAATTAGATGGCGCGTTTTTAACCTGAAACACAGTTTACAAGCATCTTTGTTGGGGGCTCATGTCTCAGATCTCTTCATTCCTTGTTTCCATGGAATGCTAGGCACAGAATGTGTACAGTGAGATATTATTTTCACAAAAATACAATAAAAACAAGTGTAAATACCACTATATCATATGTTTCCTTCAGGTAACAGGCAGCAGCTGTAGCACAGACTGGCAGTGGTTGGTTTGAGCCGCAGAGTTTACCGTGTCCAGGCCTACAGGCAGACATGGGCTGTTATCTGAAGCTCTGAAGTCAACAGGGGGAACGGTGAGTTACAGCACAATAGTGCATGATATTTATATTGTTTGTGCTTTTCAATGTACACACATTTTATCATTACAAACTTCAGAAGATTCAGACTACTTCCTCTCTCACAGCTTTGTGTTGGTGAAAGTGGACAAGATTGACAGCCTTAGTCACCTGCTTTTATCTTTTTAATATCTATCCGCAAAGGGGGTTTTGCATTTCAAATCATCTCAAAATAGCTAATCTTAATTATTCAAATCCATAAAGGTACCTCCAGTTTCTTTACTTCCTTCTTTGTGCCTTGAGAGAGCTATCTTTTTCCACATTTATTTCCTCTTAATTTTGATCTTTTCCAGTATAGATTTAATTATTGTACAACAGAATTATTTAATTATTGTACAACAGAAACTGCTTTTCAGTATACATTGTCTACCCACTCATGTCATTTCTTGGTTGTGTTGTCCTAATGCTCTTTAACCTCACTGCTGCTTTTAATATTGAGGATCTGTCAATTCTTTCCACTGCTGCTGATCCGGGAATCTCTTATTTTTGGTACTTGAATGGGTCTTTTGAAATGGAATGACTCTACCTCTTTCCCTGTCCTTCCACCTCAGATAAAGTTCTAGGTGCAGCCCTTGACATATCCCCCTTCCTTCTCACATTTCCGCTTTGTCTCACTGACTGCCTCAGCCTCAATATTGTTGAATGTGTCCCTTTCTTGTGCTCTACACAACTCCTGCTCCAGTCTTTGCATATTTCCCATCTTGCTTATAATCACATTATTATAAGATTCCTTACAGATCTTCCTTTTTATGTTCTATGTCCTCAGCTAAATCAGAATTTTTGTTTGTCTTCTGTCTTCCACTGTTATAGTCAGCTAATGAGCCCAGATCTGAACAGAATTAGAGTGAGTGCATTTACCTGTCAGTACTCCAGCCCCCTAGCTGTTGTGTTTTTGTTCTCCCCATCTTCATTGTGTCCATGTGCTTTTGTTTTTCCTTGTGTTCCAGCCCTGCCCCGCTCTCCGCCCTGTCTCCGCCCACCTGATCATCTCCACCTGCCTGCCTGCACACCTGCTTCCCATCACCTCATCAGCCCAACCCTATATTTACCCTGCTTGTCTCTGTCTTGTTTGCCAGTTCATTGCAGTGTTTTTCCTGTTTTGTTCCCGCCGTGCTTTTTCCCCCTGTAAGTCTTGCTGTTTTTGCTCCTGCCTGTTCTTCGACTTTGATTCTGCTTGCCGCCTTGCTCTGTTTGCCTGAGTATCTGCCTGCCTGGTGACTGACCCTGCCTATTCCCGTTTTCGACCCTGGTTTGCCCACGGACTGCCTGCCTGTTACTGACACTGCCTGTTCTGGTTTTGCTACTTCTCCTGACGTCTTTGTTAAAGTTTTTTGGAACCTGAAGCCCTGGTGTCCGCACTTGAGTCCTTGCCTGAGCCCTGACATTACCAACTGATCCACTCTGTTACTTTTCTTTACTATGGGTACAATCTGATAGACAGCTCATTTATAAGCTGGTTTCCTTGTGCTTTTTACTTTCAACATTACTAAGAAAGATCCTGCTGAGGAGGTACACTCCTCCCACAGCATACTGATGTGAATGTAATTTCAAACTAATTTGAAGAGGCTTTCTGTGCTCATACGTAACAGGTGTGGGGGTTTTTTTTTTCTTTTTCTGGGAGGAATTGTTCAGTTGCTTGCCTGCTTCACTCTGATTTTTTTGGGGTGTTTGTTTCTTCTTTTAAAAAAAAAAAAATACTTCTCTCTTGCAGAGAACAGTAAGACCAGGGTGCAGGAGAGAAGAGCTGAGGAGCTGGAGAGAGAAGAACTCAGGAGCTGGCAGGGATTGCTCATGTGCAAGCAATAACGGCTTTTGAGCAGGATATGAGAGCCCTGCACCTACAAAGAGCTCAGGAGCAGGGGATGACAGCTTGGGAGCAGGAGAGAAGAGCTCAGCAGCAGGCAAGAATTGCTCATGTGCAAGTACAAATAGCTCAGGACCAGGAGATGACAGCTCAGGAGCACATGAGAGCGCACCAGCATCTAAGGACACCAATAATAAATCAAACACTTGTCATAGGTGAGTTCTGTGCTTCATCTCCAATGATGTGATACATTTGAAATCATGGAGTGTACAAATCTCTCTATTGTAATTACTCGAAATTTAAACCTGCATCACAAGAGGGACATTGTAGTTGCTGGACAGAGATGTGTCCCACATACAGATGAACAATAGGCTTAAAAATGCAAAAATCAAACACTGGTTTGTTTGTGGAATTTTGTGCAGGGAAGAAACAGAAAAATGGGTAGCTGACTACCAGCTGACAGAAAAAAATCAGATATTTAGCATGTACAGCCAATGTTTACTGGAGTAAAGTTGCTAATGAGGAAATTCCATTTATGGGCACTGTTGACAGCCCTAGGTGTGTAATTCCACTGAATTGGTGCATTATTTCTCCATCTAGTAATGACATGGAAAGTTTGTTTGCCCAGTGGTGGAATGAGCTTCCCTGTGGGGTCAGGACAGCAGAATCATTGGCCATTTTCCCGTGCATACTGAAGACCGAACTATTCAGGCTACATCCCAGTTCCACCTCAGTCCCCCACCCCAAACACCTACTACTTGTATTACTACACATAAAATGACACACAAAGTATTACAATGTGTTATGGATACTGTGATCTAGTGACTGTGATGTATGGCAGTGTGTATACTTGGTTTCATTGTTTCTAGGTTGTCTAGTTTCAGATTAGCACAAGTTAACTAACTTGTGGTAAGGCTTGAATAGTATTGTGCTCACACTCACTGGTCTGAGACTGTTAGCCTGGTCTGACACTATTGCCCATTTAATTTGAATGGATACACTTCTGCTCTCTTGGGTTGGAAGTCGCTCTGGATAAGAGTATCTGCTAAATGAATGTAATGTAATCTATCATACTAAGAAAATGGCTATATCCATTTCTGATTTAATCTTTCTGGTCACCAAGGATGCAACAGAAGAAATTAAATTTTTTGGATTGTTTTCACATAGTGAAATGTTCCAAGAAAGGTTGCAAATTTAGCTACTTTCAGCTAGACATTTTGGACCCCAATCAGTTCCTTTTTCCTTGAAAGTTACTAGCAACAAACTGAGCCAAGTTGCCAGTCAGCCATCTGTATTTTTCATACCATGCTACACTGAAAACCTTGGTTTTCCTCCCCATTCACACTCTTTAGGGCTAATGTTGGTGGTCTCTGATTTTATGTTCACCTTTGTGCCATAATTCATGGAGTTGCATGGCTTCCACAAAACCAGATCAGACACGTTTTCAGTAAAGTTACTGTTAACAATTCTCCCCATAATAAACCAATGATACTATGTATAAAGTATATTAAATAGATAAGCAAAGATTCTGATTATTAGTGAGTGGCAGCAGTTTTTATCCACATTAGCAACACACACTTCAGTTTTGAGTGGCTCAGACTGTACAAGTACTCCATGTTTCAAGTCCAACCCGGCACCCCGGGTTTGAGCTGAGAACCAACTGGCTTCGTTCCACCAGGGATATAAAGAGGGCAAGTCAACCAGGTGCATGTCCGTTCTGTTGCTCACAACAAACCACTGGTTGGTCAAGGTAGCAGGAAAGAAGAGTGAATGTGGGGTTTGTCTCATACCCCCTGACTGTCACTGGGGGTTGAAGCGATGGGGTATCTATGACACAACTGGGCATTCCAAAATGGGGAAGAAATGAGATTATATGACAATTTCATTGTAGTCATTTAGCAGACACTCCTATCCAGAGCAACTTACAAAGTGCACCCAAAACTCCACGCCACATGGAACGGTGACCCTGCAGCAACAGATTTTCACTGTTCATTGGATGAGTAAGTGAATTTGGGGCGGAGCTTCTGTACACTCTAGCATGTTCATCTAGTGACAGTCGTGGAAAATGTCATCGCTACTGATTGTTTGCAGCACTTCACATGCAGTAAAAATCATCCCAGGTGTACTGTATTCAGGAAATGGTCCTACTCAAAACTAAAAGTAGGAGCAAGAAGCTTCATAAAAATGCCAACTCTGAGGTGGAACCTTTCTTCACTGCTGAAACTTTTTGACAGGAATCAGAACCCCCCCCAGCTAACACCACTGTGTTGATTTCAGGATCATTATCATGAATGTGACAAATCATATTCAGGCAGTTATTCTTACTGTCTAATACCTGTTTGAGACTCTAATGAGTAAAACGTGTTTCCGCAGCACAGCCACATGTACGTAGAAGCAACAGCATGGCATGCATCCCAAACGGAAGTGAGTACTTTATTATACCACAAATTTACTGAACTTTGTTTCTTTGCTTGACTGTAAATACTGATGAAAACTATACATACAATGAGAACAAACCCAGAATATTCCTGACAGAGAATTCCAGTGCTTCACGTCCAACTGTAAGCAAATGTACAAATATTATACACTAATCTTATGAATGTTTAAATTAAGACCACTTTTTATGACAGGGTTTCTAGGAATGCATTGCTGTAAACGCAGGAACCATTTATATTACTGCTGTTGTTATTTCTATTTAATCTGTTATGTGCAGATGACTGTTATAATCTGTATTTTTTTAGTGATTGAATGGAGTGACTTGGTACAATAAAATAAAATCATAAAATCAGGGAAACTCTGATGCTGGCCCCTCCTGCAGTTGCAAGGAATGATGATAATGATGATTCATACAAAACTTAAGTTCAAATTTCTTTCTAAAGTTTAAATTGCCCAACCTTCCATTCCATTATTACTGTAGGATCAAAATTTTATGTGGATGTTTTAAATGACTATTTTTTCCGACTTCTGATTTTTTGCAAGAAGTGACATTGGGTAACACTGAAGAAACTGCAAAGTATGCTTTAAAGAAAAACATTTTACTGTTGAAGAATTTATTGTCGATAAATTCTGTTTTTCTGTAATTGCTTTTTTCTGTCATGATAATCTGCTAACCTGGTTATGGAAATTGATCTGTTGCTGTGAGAACTTTCCTGTACATCAGTGTAGGTCATGAATGTGGCAGAAAATGGCAAATCTGCTAGTGATGTAAGTGGGGTTTTAAAATGAAACCAGTGACACAGAAGAAGGTGACTGACACAGTTACTGCTGCACAAGCTGGGCACAAACTGCACTGACCCCTGCAGAAACCGTACATCATGCAAACCTGCACATTAGCACTGCATGCAGCTCATATCCTCAGGCTTCCAATGCAGGGACAGAGCACATTCAGGAGAATAAAGCTGTTAACGACGCAGACGCAAATCTGTCCACATTGCAGCTGGCAGTGTCTCCATCACTCTCTGCTCCTATAGGACAGAGCAGATCCCCGTATCTCCCAAATTCCTCTCTCTGCAGATCTAGAGGTCCACCTCCAGTTACACGCATTTGATCATATTCTCCACACACCCAGACTGTGCTATTTCTGAGGGATTTTTACATTTACATTTACATTTATTCATTTGACAGATGCTTTTATCCAAAGCGACTTACAAGTGAGGTACAATACAACACAAGAGAAAAAACAATACAGAGTCAACAATATTAGAGCGCTACATGACCAAGTTTCAAAGGTTGGCCAGGTAAGGTACAAACTAGCAGGTAAGGCTTAAACCATTACATTACTTTTTTTAAAAATAAATTTTATTTTATAGTTTAGTAGGAGACGGTTTGAGTCATAAGAAGTTCCTTTAGGGGGGTAGTGTTTCAGGTGCTCAGGTGACAGCGGGAGAGCTGTGTCGTTGAATGTATCTTGAAGACAGAGAGGGACTTAGCAGAATGGATGATGTGTGGAAGTTCATTCCACCGTTGGGGGACAATGGCACAGAAGGTTCTGGATAGTGATTTTATGCTGCGATGCGATGGGCCCACCAGTCGTTGTTTGGTGGCAGAGCGTGGTGGTCGGGATCGAACATAGGGTTGCAGCAGTGAGTTCAGGTACTTAGGTGCAGTTTTGTTGGTCACACTGTACACAAGCATCAAGGCCTTGAACATGATGTGGGCAGCTACAGGGAGCCAGTGGAGTAAGACTAAGAGAGGTGCAACATGAGCCCTTTTTGGTTTGTTGAAAACCAGACGTGCAGCCGCATTATGTATCAACTGCAGAGGTTTAATAGTGCATGCAGGTAGGCCAGCCAAAGAGAAGATTGCAGTAGTCAGTCTTGAGATGACCAGTGCCTGGACAAGGAGCTGTGCAGCATGCTCGGATATCCATACACAAATCCCAGATTTGCGTATGGATACCAATATTGACATTGGTAAATTGGTCACTTGGTTCAGTGAAATTGCCTCTAGACTATTTCAAATGAAACAAAATGTATGAGACAAGTGATCAATATTTCAGCTCAAGTCAATTGATTTCATCTGAATAATTGTCTTTGTATTTTGTGACACCACCTGCCTAATTAAAAGGGTATTAAATACATGCCAGCATTAAAAAAATGTTGATCGTATGCTTTGATTTACTATATTTTTCATGCTTTTGTTTCTTGTGGATGTTTATGGAAAGAATGAATCTCCCATTGCCCCTGTAACTGCTTTAACTTAACACTGTTGCTTTTCCTTTTTCCACATAGAATTGCTAGCATGATGATCAATTCAAATGCCATGCAAACAAATTTTATTCAATGACTGTAGAGAGCTGCACCAAGATGAAACTTATGTGTTATTGTGTCATATTCTCAAGGAACTTCATTTTCCTTTTGATATTAGCTTCTTAAATTGAGATCTAAAATGTTGCTACTTTGAAAAGTCATTGACTGAATTTTGCATTGTTGCATACAATCATCACAAAATGATGCCATTCATACTCTGCTCTGCTGAATAAAATCGTTTTTGGTTTTATCTGTGTTTTCTGTTATCTAAGCCCACCCCCTTGTGTCTGTGAGCGAGTGAGCGAGTGAGCACATACTCTTGTACCAAGCCTGTTTTGGTTCTCTCGAGTCTTCAGTAAAGGTAACTTTGCACCGAGCCTTTTGTGTCCTGACTCACCTCTGCACTTGGATTTTCCCTGCTCTTTGTTACAGCCCTGTAAATTCATTGTGATTCTGAGAACAGGTTATGCTGGCAAAGCCCATGTCGGGTAAACTGCAGCACTGAGGGCCTCTAGTGGCTGCTGTAAGGATAACATCAGAGCGGAAAACACAGGGATCCCTCATAAACCCCACTCCCCTCCCGCCCGCCAGTACAGACACACACAGTCAGTGAGGTTCCCTGTGAGATAAACACATACTTCTTCTCTTTTTTCTCACTGTGTTTGCCCTGTAATATGAGCACCATGTGAAGGAGTAGCCCTTCACCTCACCCCCAATAGACTAAATGTTCAATGTTTATTGTTTAATTGTTAAATTGAGGATCCTCATTGTCCACATTCCATCTTGTAAAATAAGCGCTTTATTCAATCAATTACAATTGACGCAGGTTACATGTTTGTCTTTAATAATTGTTTAATTGTATTTTTAATTGTCTTTGTCTGAGACCCAGTTAATTGGTCACACGTGCTCTAATTAGGCTGATTATATACAGGTGTGAGGCCACACAGAGGGGGTTTTCAGATTGCTGGAAGCCATTTTGTGTGCTGGAGGGTGTAGACTGGTTCTCTTGTGTTTGTGAGTAGTTCTTAAATAAATTATTGTTTTTGTAAAGTTTTACTCCTTCTAATTTATGTGCAGAGCATCGGCCAGCTCTGTCACACACCAATCACTACAGTCACAGGCAGACCTACAAAATTAGCTGTACAGGGTCAGACAGAGGAGAAGTCCCGTGCCATCAGCTGTGTGTGGCCTGATGAAAGTGATGAGTAAGGATAAGGTGTAATTCTGGAGAGGCAGACAGAGGCAGCCGGGGAGGTCTGTCAACCTCAGAGGCAGTGGCAGGGCCTTCCTGTTTTTCCTCTTTCCTTCAGGTGATGTCACCAGTCCTCCATCGCAGCTCCCAGCATGCACCACTGGCAGCTCATGATTACAGCAATAACAGGTCACAGGAAATGATCCACCTGTGAGAGAGGTGCTGCTGAGGGTTCTGCTGTTTCTGTTGGAAACCCAGAGGGCAGAGACTGACCCGGGGTGCAGGGTGGGGGGCTGGGACTGACCCGGGGAGCAGGGTGGGGGGGGGGGTCTGTCCCACAGGCACACCCTGTGTGCAGCACAGTCTTTGGAACGCAGTGGGACGGACACAGGGCTCCTTTTGTGCCACTGAGCTGTGAGTCTAGCCGGCTTCCAGAGAGTCAGACTAAGTCAGACAAGCCAGCCATTCTCTTCCAGCCATTACATTATTTGGCAGATGTTCTTATCCACAGTGACTTACACAGGTTACAGTTATACTGGATAGTTACTGGGGCAATTATGGGTTAAGTACCTTGCCCAAGGGTACAACAGCAGTGCCCCATCGGGGAATCGAACCAGCAACCTGTTGGTTGTGAGTACTACTCCTTACCACTACACTACACTGCTGCCCTCAGTATTACCATAATATCATAACATTAGTCTAATATTAGAGTTTAATCAAGATTATAGCACAGTGGACTTCCCAGAGGGAATCAAAAATCACAAAACCCAGATGCAACTGAGGAAAAAAAACTGGAAAATTATTCCTGGACCCTGGGAAAAGGTGGTGGAGAGACACCTGGTGGAAATGTTAACATTGGGATAACATAAAAAGGCAGCAGCTCAGTGATGGTGCAGGCATCTGGTTATTGCAGCTGGGAGACCAGCAGGTGGCAGTGCTGCAGAGGCATTTGTTGCTCAGATGGAAGGAGAGACAGAGAGAAGAAAGGCAGAGAGGGAGAGAATGTAGTGGTTAGAATGGGATGACCAGGCAGTTTGGGCACATTATGTCATAGGGCAGTGTGACATTAGAGAGATTAGATTAGATTAGACAACCTCAGCAGGGATAAACTATGGCAGCACACAAAGAGGGGGTCCCTCCCGAGACTCCCCCCCCCGTGTACCCGAGCAAAGGTAGAGGGAGTGCCCTCACCCTGAGCAAAGGTATAGCTCTGTAAGACTAACGGTCCTCCCCTGTTCTCTGTGTTGCACATTATTTTGCTCTTTTTTGGGTTTTTTTGTGTATTTGTACCCTGTACCTGTGAAGTTTACATATGTTCATGCTGCATTAGTTGTACAATGAAGTTCTGGTGGGGTAGAAGGTAAAGACTGAATACAGACACATTCTGTGTTATTTGACATTTTATTATCTTTAGATAATATTTTATAATCAGCATACATTTCTATCACATTCACAGTATTGTACACCCCAAACCCTTTGATTCATTAAATTATATAAATACAAAGTTTCTCTGATTTCTGTTCGTCTCCAGATAGTCAAAGAGATAGGAGGGCCCCCTCCAGGATTCTCATATACAAATAAAAGTACGAGAATAAGAAAAATACTGTCCATATTTTTATACATATATAAAAGGTTCTGTTATACAAAAATCTCCCAAGTTATTAAAAATGTCCCTTAATATTTTTCTTTTAGTTTTTTTATACATATACAATGAGTGAATAATAAAAAATATATATTATTGTTCGGTACGTGAGCTTGGAACATATGCTGTGTTGCCATGGATACTGGGAGGGGGGACTTTGTGGGGGGTGGTGTTTGTGTGTCATGTAACAGAAAGCCTGGTCAGACTGCAGCGGACTCTGCCGGTCAGTACCTGTGTGTTTACCTGTGCGCTCTCTCTACCTGTGCGTTCTCTCTCTCTCTCTCTCTCTCTCTCTCTCCGACCCTCCACTCAGTCTGTGATAGCGAGCACAGCCCCCCACAGCAGAGCTGAGCGAATCAGATTGCTCACATTACCTAAGGACTTCAGCCAATGACACGGTCACTGGCCAGATAATGATGGGAACATATTAGTGAACTTTGACCTTTCTGGGTGTGGGCTGATGTATATGCGGTGGGGGGATGACTGTTTTGCCCCTGTCTCCTGGTCCTAAAGCTACTCACCACAGGAAGTGTCTGTTTGTCTGTACCCCTCGTTTGTCTGTACCCCTCGTTTGTTATTTGTCACACCTCAGAGTGTTAGGTGTGGCTCCCGATGTGGGTATGAATAAAAAAAAACATTCATCAACAACTGGAGTAATGCTATGATTAAAAACGATACTGTTGGATCCTGTGAGATGCATAAAATGCTATTACAGCATACTCAAGCATGAGGGCGCTCTGGAGCAAGAAGTGTTCAGGTTATTCCTCATCTCACAAGTTTTACTAAACCAGCAGGAATGCAACAGGTTTGGCAAAATGGCCATTCTTTCACCTCCCGATGTGACGTGAAAGAGAAGAGATTCTACATATAAACCAATACAGGGATGAATGGATAATAACAAAAACATTTTACAATTCTCAGAGTAATAAACGAGTTGGACATTAAAATTTTGAAAACATTTTACTGTGGCCCTTGAATATGATTATGCTGGTAAAAACTGGCCACTCCTCCAGATCAGGCAGGGCGCCCCTGATCTCTACAAACACCATGGCTTCAGACTGCTGCCTGGCTCGACTCACTGGCTCCCACTAGTGGCAGGCAAAGCGTAAGTTCAGCCGATTGCTTTGTTTACAATGACTGCGGCTTCGCTCTGACCCCAGCAGCGGGCTGTGGAGGGTTGAGTGTTTGTTTGGATCAGTTCCAGTCAGTCTGACAGTCAATCATTTAGCAGAAGCCATTAGCCGGCCTGTTACACCAACCCCCAGCGTAGACCACCGGAAACACCCGTCACGGCGTTTAAAAAATGAATGAGGTTTTACTGAATTAAATAAAATCTAATATAAACTGTCCTAAAGTGCCAGTAACTTCTGGGCCAAACTCAGTGGCCTCTGCTCTGTGAGGACGACGGTATCTTATGAAAGCCTGATCTCTGCACTGTTTGGCCATGTTCTTCCGCTCAGGTTATTAAAAAAACAGCAGGGGGTTCTGGGTACTGCAGCAGGCAGGGTGAGTGACTGTCCCTCAGAAACACAGTCCCATCTCTCAGAGGTGACTGAGGTGTACACCACGCGACTGCTCTCTCCCGTGCAGAGCACAATTCTCTCAGGGCTGCGTGTGTGTGCGCGCGTCAGTCACACTCTCTCTCTCTCTCTCTCTCTCTCTCTCCCTCTCTCTCTCTCCTCTGTAAAACGAGACTCCCAGTCGGGTGAATAAAGAGGTCTTTCACAGCGGGGCCATGCAGGTGTGGCCGTCACACAGAGGGGGACACAGAGTCCCTGTGTGCGCTGCTCTCTCCGTTTCTGACGTGACAGGAATTTCCTCCTCTTTTTTTAAACATGCACACAGAGGTGACTGTGGGGCTGACCGGGGTCACGACCTCCTGAGGCAACAGTGCTGCTTCCTTTTTATCTGCCTCACTTCGTTTTTTACCTGAATTTTCATATTTGAATCGGGGAGGAAAGTAAGCAGAGAGAGAGACGACTGGGAGTATCTGATGGTGCAGTGATGTGTCGCATCCTAACTGAGCTCAGAATGAACTACTGCGGTTGTCACAGCTGCGTAACAATCTACCCTGCCTGTGTGATGAGACAGTGTTCTTACAGTGCTCTCACCAGCTTTATGAAAAATAGTGTTGCGCAACGTTTCCACTCACAAGCAGGTGACTCTGACCCAACGACCTCACATTGTGTCACGTGACTCATCTCTGCTTCCTGCTACACGCTCCTGGATGAGGTGTGGCGATGGTCATGAGTTCTATGCCAAGGTGACTGACTGGCAGCTCCAAAGAAATGCTCCTATGATAACAATAATAACGGAGTCATTTTCAGCAGCCGGCCATGCAGACGGATACCGTCGGTGGCATGGGAGAACAGGAGAGTGTGTGCAGAGTAAATAAACAGAGGAATGGAATGTGACCCTTTAATTAGAGTGGGGGGAATCACGGGGAGGGCCTCCACTTTGGAGGGGGTCGCTCCTGCCCTGTCCTGGACTGGACTGAAGAGAGCACACACACAGAGTAATGGGTGCAGACCTCTGTCTCTTTATCTTTAAGCACCACATTAATGGCGCTACCTGCCGCAGTAGGCTGAGAGAGGGACCATGTGACCCCTGCCAACATTCTGACTCCTCCCACCCATCCTAGCTGGGGAGCTGGTGTCACTGCTGTCAGGCAAAAGCGAGGTGTCAATCAAAACCTAGACCCACCCAACAACGAGGAGCGACCAATCTGGGACAGACAGGTGCCAGACGGCCTCTGCTGTTTGCAGTGTGTTTGCACTGGCAGAGCCCGGGGGAGCGGGGGGGAGGGGTGGAAGACGGGGGACCGGGGTCCCATTGAGGAGCAGACTCGGGAAACGACGATAAGGCCGTTACGGATAAACCTAGGGGCGTGGTCAAATCTCTGGATTTCATCTCCATGCTCGTCTGCCCGAGACAACACACTTCGGCTCGAGTCCACGGTCATGATTTCGAGTAGTTCTGATAATCAAAAAGCACCTGCCGTCTGTAAGTCAGGTTTGTCAGGTAAATTGAACCCTGCAGCAGCTGCAGTTTGGAAGGTCCCATCTCTCCCTGCTGGTCTCCCAGCTGGTGTGGGACAGAGCAGGACACAGCAGTGACCTCCATTTCTGCACGGAACCGCAGAACTGGGCCAGCCCTCAGTGTGTCCGGCCTCCCGCCCTCTCTGCCGTGTTTAAATGCAGCCAGCACAGTTCCTAAACACCTCTGGGCCAGGTGACCAGACGCCTCCTACAGCTACGTGCTAACCCCAGCCTGGGCGACCGGATGTCTCCTCCAGCAGTCGCAGTGGGATTTTGGAAGAGGTGGTTCTCCCTCCAGGTGGCCCCCACCACCACAGAGGTGAATGCTGGGTAACTATCAAAATCTCACGACAGAAGTTTACCGGTGTGTGCTTTTTGAAGGGGGATTGTGAATCTGCAATCCTGTAAGTGTGTGGTTGTAAAATATCCACTGCAGTGGGAAGGTGTTTCTTTAGCCTCAGAGGTGGAGCTAAAGTCCACTGCATTCACCCCCAGTGTGACCGTCAGTGTCCACATCCAGGCCCCAAATGATACTGCTGTACCCTGTCCCTTCATGCTACACTCTGAAATTATTATTATTAAAAATTATAAACAAAATAACTCTAAATGACAATTCCTTCAGCCCCCCAAAGCAGACAGTGTATGACCTGTTTTACAAACAGTGACAAACAGGAAGTACCGATGACTTGGTGTACAGAGGGCGCCTTTCCACAGGATCCTGGGAGTCAGGGGTCAGGGGTCAGGGGTCGGGGTCAGCGTTCCTCAGGAGAGTTACGGTATCTTGGTTTTGATGCGACAGATGAATTTCCAACCCTCTCGAGGGGGAAACAGACAGGTGAGCATCGCAGCCATTTCATTGGTTGCCGTTGGCAGAGACAGGAAATAAGGTACACTGTGTGCAAAGAGATGGTTGCCACGACAACGTGTTTCTGTTGGTCCATGTCATGCTGCTGAGCCATATATGTTTACAGATTTAAAAACCGCAGTTAACAGAAAAAAATAACCTAAATACAATGATAGACAAGTTTAACGGCTTCCCCTTCCAAAGCCAGCAGCAGCAGGAGTCAGAGACATGGAGCAGTGTGGTGGTCACCACCGCCCTCAGTGACGCTGACGCTGGTGGCTGTTCCAGAACATTCCCCCGCTCTCTGGCGGGGCGAGGCCACGCCCCGCGAGTCCCCTTCTCCCCTGAGCGCCGAGCAGCCGCCCCCCTCCCACCCGCTGGGGGAACAGGGCCAGAGTCTGCGGGGGTTTGTGCGGAAAGAAAAGAGGAAACGCTAATAAGGCGAGAGGAGTGAAAAATGCAAGGCACCTCTGTTCGGCCCGTCTGCAGCTGGTCGCCACGCCCCCAACCTCAGCGCTTCCAGACTCTGGTTCCATCCGCTTTAGATGCATGGAAGTAACATCGGGCACTGTCAGACCAAACATCGGCATCACCGTTCTGCTCCCAGATATGCCTTCACTGATACAGAAATGAGGTATTAGTTTTTTTTTTAAAAGAGCTGATATCCATGGGTAGTGGAATCCTATTGTGTTGATTGTTTTGTTTTTTATTTGTTTGCTTCCAGGTGTCTGTGACTCCTCCCCTTTCAGAGGCATCAGGCTGATCTGGGTGGGGGCGGGGCTCCTGAGGGAAGGGGGCGGGGCTCCTGAGGGAAGGGGGCGGGGCTCCTGGGGGAGGGGGGCGGGGCCTCACAGTGTGATGACGTTGCCGTCCTCGCGCATGCTCTCCTGGCTGCTGCTGGCCTTGGCGGGGCTGCCGTTGTGTGTGGGCGTGGTGAGCGAGCTGAGGGAGGCCTTGCTGTCCGAGAGGGAGCCGCTGTGGAGGGAGGAGCTCTGCGGGAGGGGCCGCAGCCCCGATGACGAGGGCGCCGCGTCGCCGTGGCCGCCGTTGCCGTTGGCGAAGTGGGCGGGCAGGTAGGGCGGCAGGCTGTCGCTCTCGATGATGAGGTCGGCCTCGTCGTCGCTCTCGCCCTCTGCCGTGCTGCTGCTGTAGTGGCTGACGTACTGGGAGGCGGGGCTGGGGGTGGAGTCCTGCGAGAAACCCGAGCCCGAGCTGTTCCCCGACGCCTTGCTGACACGCACCACGTTGTTGCGCTGGTTGGCCGGCTTCACCGTCACGATCAGGTTGTGGCTGTTGGCCACCATCATGTCCGTCACCTGGTCCAGCGACTTGCCCGCCACGTCGATGCCGTTCACCTCCAGGATCTCGTCGTTGACGCCCAGCAGGCCGGTGCTCTCGGCCAGGCCGCCCCGCACCAGCCGGGAGATGAAGACGCCCGGCACCTTCTCCACGCCCTGCGGGGTGACCCGCACGCTCACCCCGTCCCGGATGTAGAAGCCCAGCGGCTTGTCGGAGCCGTGCTTGTGCAGGCGGACCCGGCGGTGCGTCTCCGGCAGGATGTCCACGTCGATGATGGAGGAGATCTGCCGGAAGTCCTGCGGCAGGCCGATCAGCAGCGCTGGCTTGCCCTTCTGCGGCGCCGGCCTCAGGCCCGGCAGACCCTTCTTCTTCCTCTGCAAGGAGTTGGTGCCAAAGACCGGGGGCTCGTCCACATCTGCAGAGAGAGAGAGAGAGAGAGAGGCAGCTGGTCAGAGACTGCTCATCTCCATTACTGTCGTCATTCACGTTTTCATAGTAGACACTTCATCTTTTTTTGGTTTTTGTGCATTTTTCCCTTTTTTTCCCCACCCTAACTTAAGAACCACCAGTTGTATATTATGCCTGTCTCTACACCCGTCCAGGAGTACTGGAGCTTAGCAAATACAACTTTACAAACCTGTACACACAACTGTTTTTCACACTGCAAGTCCCACAATGCACCAGGAGAGAAAACACTGGTTGGAGGATATGCTGCCACAGACCCCCAGATGCTGACAGTGAGTGGCGTGGCTTAGACTTGAACCAGGGTCTGGGCTGACTGAGCCACCTGGGAGCCTGCAGACATGCTTATAAG
>CM032885.1:36880758-36885758 GCA_019176425.1 Megalops atlanticus
CTGCTGTGTAAGGCTGCGCTGCAGGAAACAGTAGCTGGAGACCTGCCTGTCTGATCTGAGCTACTTAGAGACTGGGGGGCTGTGAGACAGGGCGGGGCCGAGAATGAGGAAGTCAGACTGGCAGGTCAGAGGGGTCGGGGGGTGGCAGAGAGGCACAGGGGGTGGAGCCCGGCTCTCCTCCTGTCAATCAAAATAAAGCAAAGCCTCTTCCTACAGCTACACAACCACTGCACAGATGCTCCCAGACATGCACATGCACAGGCACTCCCCACCCCACCCATCCTCCCCTCCCTCTCCTTCTCTCTCCCGCTCTCTCCATTCCCCCCCGCCCCCATTCTCTCCCTCCACAGCAGTCAGTGCGGATTACCCAGATTGGGGGGTTGTTGGTGTTAATCAAATTCCTCTGGCCCTCCACTTGTAAGACGCTTAAGCAAAGCGCCTGTGAAATTAGTCTAATTTAGAGAAATGTATCTCGTGTGTGTGTGTGTGTGTGTGTGTGTGTGTGAACGCATGAGTGCTCTGATAATCCCACTCAGATGTTTCGTCCCCTAATCTACACACTGCTGTTGCAAAAAATGAGGAGCTTGCATTAAGGCTTAATTAGTCTAGACGTGTTTTGGTGAGGAAAGAGGGCTTTTTCGGAGAGGACTGGGCTGGGGCAGGACATGGCACCATATGGGCAGAGGGAAATCTCTGATGAGGCGACTGTCCTAATTTTGTGGGGGGAGGGGTTATAAAACTCCAGCAAATAAAACCCTCACTAAAGAGGACAGGACAGCACCAGGGAAGAGACATCCCCCTCTCACGTGTGTGTGTGTGTGTGTGTGTGTGTGTGTGTGTGTGTGTGTGTGTGTGAGAGAGAGACAGAGTGAGACAGGAAGAAACAGAGAGAGACAGAGACAGCAACAGAGAAACAGAGGGGGAGAGGGGGAGAGAGGGAGAGAGCTCCTGTCCCCTGTGGTGTAGGGCAGCGGGAGTGTCTCTAACATTCCAGACAGCCCCCCCCAGTACCTGGTACCAGTGCAGTGATGAATGCCAGCCAACCTCCCCTGCCACCCCCACACCCCCCTCCCCTTGGAAAATTTCCGCTATAAGTTATGTGTTGAATATCCGTGGCTCCACCAGGCTGCTGTTATTCTGATCTGGCACATGTCAGACAGCCTCACTGCTGTTGTAAGGACCCCAGGTTTGGGGAGAGGGGGAGGTTTTGGGGGGCTGAAATGACATGCATTACATACAGCCCTGGAGCGTCTGACGTTTCCTGCAGACACACGGTCCAAAGATGGAGGTCTCTGATGACTGGATCTCACCAGCTGAGAGGCAGACGGGGCCCTGAACTGCTGACCGCGCCGTCGCGGCCCTGAGGGCGGGGAGCTTCAGCGGGGGTCGCTGCCGCGGAAACTGCTCCGCACAGCCCGGAGCGACGCAGCTTATGAACCTCAGCAGACAAACGGAAATAACGGCTCTGCCAGCCCTGCACCTGGTCTGCAGCCCGAGACACAGCTGCGCTTGCAGAGGAAAAACATTTCAGCAACGCTACACTAACATTACAGCAACGCTGTGGCAACGCTTCTGCAACATTACAGCAACACTGCAGCAACGTCGGCAGCTCCACAGCAGGGGCAGGGGATCAGGGGGCTTTGGGATCTCCGCTCTGCGGACCCTCTGACCCAGGGTTACACTGTGCCCACCCGGCCACACTGCAGAGGATTTCAATAACAGGTACGACTGAGGTCACCCCTCCTCACCTGAGCCTACAGCCCTCTGCTCAGGAGATGGGTCTGGCTCCCAAACTACAACTCCACACACATCAAACTCCACCTGCCCCTCTGCCCCCAAACACACTCTCTCCCACTCTCTCCCTCTCCCTCTCTCTCCCTCTCCCTCTCTCTCTCCCTCTCCCTCTCTCCCTCCCTCTCCCTCTCTCTCTTTCCCTCTCCCTCTCTCTCTCTCCCTCTCCCTCTCTCCCTCTCTCCCTCTCTCTGTAGAGGAATTCTCTACATTCTTCTGCAGAATGCTTGAGCTGCTGAGACTGTTGGTCCCAGCCAGGCCCCTCGGTTCCTCGGTGCGATCGGAGGTTTTGATCTTTCTCTCAGAGCCAGCGGAATGTTCGCCCTCCCTGTGTTCTCGAACTCTCTCCCAGTTGCACGCCACTCTGTGTACGAGTCGGGGCAGGTGATTTAGGGATGTGGGGGGGGTCCTCTTCCCAGCAGCGGAGCAGGTGCTGGCAGACTCACAGAATCTCAGAAAATATCTGCAGGTGAGTTAATAACCTGGCAGCTTTACTGAGAGAGAGGAGAGAAAGACAGCCAAATACACAGAGGTATGTGTGAGTGTGTGTGTGTGTGTGTGTGTGTGTGTGTGTGTGTGTGTGTGTGTGTGTGTGTGTGTGAGAGAGAATGTACATTATGCGTGTGCATATGAGTGAGCATGTGTATGTGCCTGTGCCTGTGTAAGTTAGTGTGCATCTGCGTGTGTATGAGTGTGATGGTGTGCGTGCTTATGTGTCTGTGTGTGTGTGTGTGTGTGTGTATGCTTGTGATAGTGTGCGTGCCTATGTATGTATGTGTGTGTGTGTGTGTGTGTGTGTGTGAGACTGTGTGTGTGTGTGTGTGTGTGTGTGGAATAGCATCACATTCCACTGTGCATAGCCCATCCACCCCTCAGCTCCTCAGAGGAGACTAATATAAACCAGGCCATCCCTCCCTCTGCCCTTCCGTGCATCTGTCTCCCGCTGCAGACCGATATAAACCGCGTCAGGTGCGTCTGTCTGTCCCAGCTGTGTACCCCATCTCCGCCCCCCTCCTGTTTAGGCACTTTTTCTGTGATCATGCAAATGGCAAATGAGAGCACACTGCTCAACATCAGAGAGGTGATCTGGCCTGCAGACGCCCCCTGCACTGTGCTCAGGGAAGGTGTGATCTCACATCACACTCAAGGGAAACTACGCTAAAAACCTGCAGCACAGCGCAGTGATTTAAGGGTCTGATGAAGAAACGCTCAGCCCTCCAGACCTGTGAGCAGAGGGTGAGACACGCAGGACTTCACAGCGTTATCAGCAGAACATTTTATTTCCACATCACTGAGAGGATGGAGGAGTGAGTTTATCACGCACTGCAAAACACCGCTCTGTCGTCATGGATACTCAAAAGCACTGGAATGAGAGGACAAAAAAAAGTAAAAATATTTTTCTCATGTTCTTCTGCTAACTGTGATGCCCACTCCTCTACTGACCTCCCATCATGCCTGACCTTTGTTTAGTACGTTGCCATGGTCACAACCTCTGGGCACATACACGGGGCAGTTTCACCAGAGACAGCACAGAGAGCACACCTAGCACACACTCTGACTCCATGCATTATTTATGTCAGTGTCAAATTGCCTTCAAAAAAGTGGCTTCACTCAAACATTCAGGCTTCTGCATAACCTGTCCTCAACAAATGGAATATTACCTATCCATCCAGCTGAACCAAACTGATCCAGGATCAGCTAAAGCAACCCTAACCCTAGAACACAAGAATTATGTGATAAAGGGTTAAGCTTATCCAGGGTCAGCATTGGGTTCTGTGGTATGCTTTCCAGTGTGTTGACTTGTGTGTCGTGTAGTATCATGGGTTGTATAATGATATTTTGTGAAGTATAAAAGAAGATGAATATTAATAAATACATAATAATATGCAGTAATATGCTGCAGGTGGTTCCATGGGAACTCCAGGACAAGTTGGTCTTGTCTGGAGGAGGTAAAACATCCACCATTACACCATCTCCAAAATGGAGCACGTTAAAAACATTGGTACCCAAAACACCAGCTCCTGCTCTCCCCCGAGCTCCTCCTCTCCCACCAGCTCCTGCTCTCTCCTGAGCTCCTCCTCTCTCCTGAGCTCCTGCTCTCCCACCAGCTCCTGCTCTCCCCTGAGCTCCTGCTCTCCCACCAGCTCCTGCTCTCCCCTGAGCTCCTGCTCTCCCACCAGCTCCTGCTCTCCCCTGAGCTCCTGCTCTCTCCTGAGCTCCTGCCGTCCCCTGAGCTCCTGCTCTCCCCTGAGCTCCTGCTCTCTCCTGAGCTCCGTCAGCTCCACACTCAGCCGGCTGATACGCCCTGCTGTCCCGGGGCGGTGGAGTCCCCTGTGAATGAAGAGGGAGTCCTGTGACCTCTGACCCAGAGAGGAACAATAAACCCTCTTCAGTGTCCTAATCCCGTTTTCCTGACTCTCGGCGGTGAGGCCGAACCTCAGCCTCGCGCTGTTACTGCAGAGTAAGACGGCCGCTCTGAGTGCCAGGCGGCAGGTTTATCCTGGGTCAGTCTGCAGAGCCTCTGAGCCAGTTCTGCTGACAGAGAAAACACTGCAGGGGGGGGTTTATCACTCAACAGACCTCCGGCAAAATACACTGCGGGGCAGCTAGCGGCTAAGGACATAAGAGGGAATACAAACACACACACACACACACACACACACACACACACACACTCACACTCTCTCACACTCTCTCACACACACTCACACACACTCACAAACACACACACACTCACACACAACCACCCTCACACACACACACACACACACACACACAAACACTCATGCACACATTCACTCTCTCTCTCACACACTCACACACACACACACACACACACTCACTCACACTCACTCACACTCACACACACTCACACACTCACACACACTCACACACAACCACCCTCACACACACACACACACACACACACACACACACACACACAAACACGCATGCACACATTCACTCTCTCTCTCACACACACACACACACACACACACACACACACACAGTGATCTGTATCACGGTGATAGATGTGAATGTTTAGTGTCAGAGCTACTCAGGGGTACAGCGTGGACATGGAGTGTAATTATTCTGCCTTGAAAAGAGTCTCATCACGTGTAGTTCTCCATAATGTCATCCTCTCTGCAATTCATCTACACGACCTATATATCCTACACATCTCTGATCCATATGCCAGGCCAGACTGG
>CM032885.1:36893258-36895758 GCA_019176425.1 Megalops atlanticus
TTCTCCCTGCACCTAAAAACAGACGTCCGTATGCTCTCCGGCAGCAGCAGGTGCAGGTGAACAGGAACAGCGAGCTCTGAAGGCGTCAGTGGGGTGTGTACATCATCACCTCCCTCCCTGACGCTGCCCGTTCAGGGCTCTGACGCACGCTCCATACCGCATGCAGGCCTGGGGAAGTGTAATGGAGTCGCTTATCGATGAATAAAAGATAAAGGAGGAACTCAGCTGTTTCCTCACCAAGCGTGTGCAGAGACTTCACAGAGACTTCACAGAGACTTCACTCAGAGAGACATAAAGACAAGCGGTGAGCACAGGGCTCGGCGCGTAGCTCGCGGTCGTTATGGGGGTGGTGGGGGGTTTAATAACTGTTACACAGAGACCGTACTGCCCTCACTGGCTCACTGTGAATATCTGCACCTAACAGTCACATGACGCAGAACAGTGCTTTCAGCAATCACATGATGTAGTACTCTCCATGTAACAAGGACTGTGCATGCGTGTGTGTGTGCGTGCGTGTGTCTGCATGTCTGCGTGTGAAGATGGTGATATTTTCAGAGGGCCCCTCTAGACTCTGAGCTGCACAAATGGGACAGGGGGGCGAGTCCCACCCCTCATTAGCAAGAGAGATTCCCCCACCAGCCCTCCACTACTGAACGCTCTACCCCCAGGGGTGTAACAACTGAAGGCGTCACCTCTGCGCCCCCACTACTAGAAACTGCTTTTTCATCTGCATCTGTTTAATGTGTGAGTGTGAGAGGGAGAGAGAGAGACAGAGGGAGGGAGGGGGAGAGAGAGAAGGGGGGAGGAGAGAGAGAGAGACAGAGGGAGGGAGGGGGAGAGAGAGAAGGGGGGAGGAGAGAGAGAGAGACAGAGGGAGGGAGGGGGAGAGAGAGCAGTGAAGATGCTCTGTATGACACCACAGCTGCTCCTGGGAGAGAGGAGGAAACAGGAGAAACTCTGCCTGCATCTCCCTTCCTCTCTCCTTCCTGTTTCTCAGGGACACAGAGAGTCAGGCCACAGGTCAGGCCTGTGTAACACTAAGAGCTGAGCCACAGTATCTAACCAGATACCTGTTAAAATACCCGCTGCCTGGCCCCAAAACATCAGTCCCATTCATCTCCAGGAGTATCACAGTGTCTCCGCTGAGGGACACAGCACCTCCTACAGCTGTGTGATTTCTGCCTCCTAATTCACTTCTTGCCTACCGTGCCCCCTCATCCTCTAACCCACCCCCCATCTCCCTATCTCCCTGGCCCTTTTGCAAGGCTCAGCTGGTCTGGTTCTGTTCCATTACTGCCCCCTCCCCAGCCATCCCGGCAGGCACAGAGTACCCCCAGCTCTTAGTAAACAGAGAGGAAGAGGGGCTCCCAAGACCTCACACCCCCAACACCCCCCAACAACCCCAGGCCAGAGAGGCAGTCTGCAGTCTCAAACACTCATCTGATGTAGTGAGAGCGTGTCAGAGAGAGCGTGTCAGAGAGAGCGTGTAACTGTCTCATTGTGATTGATAACATGGCATCAGCGCCCTTTCTCCGGGACCCCCCCCATTCCACCTGTCCCCCCGACACCTGCATGTCCCTGTGAGGAGGGGGAGAGGGGTTGGGGGGGTTGGGGCTGACCCCACGGGTGACACAAGCACCCCATTACAGTGGGGAGAGGAGCAGAGAGGAGGAGGTAAAGGGGCGACACTGGAACGGATGGAGGGATGTTTGGGGAGCGTTGCAGCCCTGAATGTGTCCCAACCCCCACCACCCCCCTCACCCCCTCACCCCCTCGTTCCTGCTGCAGACAGCCACTTACGGGAATGATCTCACCCTGAAAGCCCCATCAATCTGCACTCCATTTCTCCAGATGACCACTCAGTGGCAGTGATGTCCCTGGCTATGTGTGTGTGTGTGTGTATGTGTGTGTGTGTGTGTGTGTGTGTGTGTGTATGTGTGTGTGTGTGTGAGTGCGTGGGTGCGTGGGTGTGTGTGTGTGTGGGGGGGTGTTGCCATCAGTTGGCATCATCTCTGATTGTTGGGCAGCCTCTACAGCCTCAACTCTCCACCAATGACAAACCAGACCAGCCACTACAGCCTCAACTCTCCTCCAATGAGAAACCAGACCACCCTCTACAGATAGCCCTGTCTACCCTTTAACTTTGTGACAAAGTGGAATGTTTTTGCTGCGTTTGGAAAAACTGATATGATTATGTTTATTTCATGAAGCACTTTTTTTCTGATGAAAATGAGAAAGTGTGGCGTGAAGAAGCAACACCCAGAGAATTAATCATGTAAATTTAATCTCATTTTAAAAATGCAGACAACGTGCGTTTCTCAGACTGATTCAGCAATGAGCACGGCCATGGGGGAGACTATTGCTCCACCCGAGTCATGTGATCTGAGCACATGACTAGAATTTCAGCGACTGGGCAAGGCAAGGCCGAGCTCACTGTCCCGTGTAAAACACATGAAACCACTTCAGCACCGGGCCGGGGGCGTGCCCTGTTCCTCCGCAG
>CM032885.1:36900758-36915758 GCA_019176425.1 Megalops atlanticus
CCACGAGAACACACAGGACCCACAAGCGCTGATCCAGGATCAGTGAACCCAGCCCTAATCCTCACCCTGAGCAGCTCTCTCCCGATGTTCATCGACTCCACACCCCCCACACCCCCCCACCAAGCAGTCATTCATTAGTCATGATTTAGGGGTCAGCTCCTCAACCTCAGATCGCTCCTCTCCCCTCTGAAACTGTAATTCCATTTTCTCCTTTCCCCTTTACCTAAAATCTCTTTATCTCCAGCCATCTCTCTTTACTCGATTAAGGTCCTAACTCCATCACCTCTGACCTCAGACCCCTGACCTCTGGCCCTTGCTGAGCTCCACCTCCTCCTGCTCCTGCCCTTGCAGCCAATCCTCCAGACACGAGGCGCTTATCTCCTGTTCAGCTCTCTCTGCAGAACTTTCTAAATTCCACCAATCTCTGTGTCTCTGCCATAACAGGAAACATGGTCTGGTCTCTCTCTTTCAGTCCTTCCCTCTCTCTCCCTCTCTCCCTCTTTCTCCCTTTCTCCCTCTCTCTCCCTCTCAGTCCTTCCCTCTTCTCTCTCTCTCTCTCTCTCTCTCCCTCTCTCTCCCTCTTAGTCCTTCTCTCTCTCTTCCTCTCTCTCTCTGTAAAATTTGAAAGTCAAATCTCCACTCCAGGATGTCAGGTACTGAAAAAGGCGGGGCAAGCAACAGAAAGCGGCACCAGCGGCCATGGTAACACAAACAGCAGAAACAGCCACCCTCGGACAGCAGGTTCAGGCATTTCCCCACGGTCTGACCTCTGACCTCTGACCCCCCAGCGCTCACCTCTCCTCTGAATGATGATCCTCAGCAGCGGGTTGGCGGAGGACAGGGCTTTGTGGAAGTTGTCGTCGTTGTTGATGGGCAGCAGGTCGCCGTGGACGTCAGCGTATCCCAGCAGCACGTCCACACCGGGGATGCGGTGCACGGACTGCAGCAGCCGGTAGAACTCCTGGAAGCCGCCGGTGCTGGCCCGCTTCAGCGCGAAGCGCCGGTACTCTGCCTCGAACTGAAACACAGAGACGCCCCCGGGGAACACCGGTCAGACAGACACACATCCACTCCCCAGGCGACCTCACCCCTGATAGTTGCGAGTTTGAAGCCCTGGTGGGACACAGCCACCCCCTTCAGCCTTACTGTACCCTCCCCAAAGCAGCAGTCCGGGGTCAAACCCCAGCTCTCCTGTACAGAACCTCTTTATTCCCGTATAAGCATTTTAAAAGTCTTTGCAGAGAAGGGAATGACCTTCAGTCTGAGTGGCCCCAGTAAATATCCTGCTGCATGAATGGATTATATGTCAGATATAAGCTCTGTAAGTCACCCTGCATAGAACAGCCTGTTAGACAAATAAATATTAGACTTCCAGGGAAAAGAAGTAAGGAACTCAAGGGCACAACAGCAGCAACAGGGTTTGACCCATAGCTCTTTGGTCTGTGGTCGAGCTGCTCAACCTCTGTCCTGTGCTACTGACTGGTTGCTGACCGTGCACTGACTGCGCTCTGACCGCACTCTGACCGTGCACTGACTACGCTCTGACCGCACTCTGACCGTGCACTCATTCACTCGTTCAGTGCTCTCAGCAGGGCAGCATTCTCTTTTGTTTCTCGTTGACATTCTTTTTCAAGTACATTCCACGCCTCCGCAACTCTGAGGCAGAAATTAACCTTCTGCACACCATCTCAAAACTCTGACACACACACACACATCACAGAAATATGCAAGGCCATCGCCTGCCTTCTCAGATATCTGTTGTTGGGCTATTTTTAGTCCCTATCTCTCTGGTTTAATCATCTTTGGAGGCATGAGCCAATCAGACGCCAGCGCAGAGGGGGTCATAGGGCACACAGGGAGGGTTAAGGCCACTTGGTCGCCCGAGTGTGGATTTGCGCCAGGTGGGGATCTGCCCAGGTATGGATTGAGTTAATCTCCAGAGCTGTTATCAGGTCTCCACATACATGGCAGGTTTTGTGGATCTCCTTAGAGATGGTTGACGTGGTGACCGGGACTGGATGGCGTGTGAGATCCCAGGCAGGCCGGTGTTCCTCTCTGCTTCTCCTGGCCGCGAGTGTTTGTCTGCCGCACGCCTCGCTGGGCAGAAAAAGCTCCTAATGATGCTGTTTCCAGCTCCTTTCATCACACTCATTCACAGTGTGCAGAGCCCGGCCTCTCCACCCAGCCTTCAGAACCACGACACCAGCGCCTGTCTGTCTCTCCATCTCACCCTCCCTCTTACACTTTCTCTCTGCCTCTGCTCTCTCCTGCTCATCTCTTTTTCTCCTCCCTCTCTCCCTCTTTCTTCCACCTCTCTACACTCCATCCTGGGTGGCACGTCCTCCTGTTAGCAGGAAGTGATCTCGGGTTTCAGCGTTTGCACCGACAGGGGAAGGCCCTATGACATTCTCTACGGTTCCTTTCTACCTGAAAATGTTCTACAGGAGACAAAAATGTATCCAATTATGCGGAAAAGATGCATTTTTGCCCCAGTACATTGTGAAACATGACACAGATACCATTTATTGCAGTAAAGACAGCAGCTCTGTTCCACGGTCTCCTCACTGTCTCTCTGGTACCATGTGCTGGAGTTCATCAGCAGAGGATTTCAAACAGCTACAAATTAAAACACTAAAGCAGTGAGGGAGATCAGACAGACCTGCTGCCATCAGCAGCTTCATTAGCTGCACACTGTGTGTGTGTGTGTGTGTGTGTGTGGCAGATATTACAGACATGATAAAGATATCACACAGTAACCTCCCAGCTGCACAAGTCATTTCTCATTTTAGGCTTGCTTTTCTCTTCCTTGTTTTGCAGGCCTTGTGGTCACTGCCTTCTCTCTGACCCCACAGGTTTGTGAGCAGCCAAATCGTGCCCAAATCTTTAAAAAGGGCACCTGTTGGCTGCCCGTTGTGTCCTCAGCATGAGAAATAACAGGTGTTCAGTCTGTCCTGGGGTAATGTGGATGTGACTCAGGTTGTTGGCTGCTGATCTGATATAAGTGTCTCATTTTCCTGGAAACTAGCAATGATAATCAGCCCTAGGCTAACATGGAGGCAATGGACTGCACGCACTGCAATGGGAACATTTATGTTGCAGGCCTTCATTGTTAAACAACAGTATTGCTGCACAGGGAGGTGTTATTGGGTTTTCCTACCCTTTGGAACAGAGGAATTCTGACCCTTTTGCTGCCGGTTCCTGGTGCGGTCAGGTTCAGACAGGAGCACATGGCAGACAGAAAAGCACTTCATGAAATATTGAGCCCAGTGGTCTTTTTATAGAGACTCTCTGCTGTCCTGGACCAGACTGAGCTACGAGACCAACCAGCACCAGAGAGAACACCTGCTCCATGCCTACAAACCTGCTACATGCCTACAAACCAGCACAGAGAAGACACCTGCTACACCCCTACTAACCCAACACACAACCAACTCTAAACCACACCCCAAACAACCCATCATCTCCTATCCAGAGTACCCCTTCACCCCAAACTCCATCCACCGAAAAACAACGCCGTCTAACCACCCACAGGTCTGTCATCTGAATGAAGCTTGTGCTAAGTAAGAACTGCCTGCCTCTAAGAAGACATCATATCAAATTATCAATAATTATCGACTACATTTTTTTCCGGGTCAACAACAAAATGGGATTATCAATATTTTCCATCATGTAGATTATTTTTCAAAAAGCTGCTCATGTTCCTTTTCACTCATCACAATGCCTGCGATTGAGCTGCAACTTTTCATTGATCCGGTGTTCGGCAACCTTGACTTTCTCACAGACCAGGCCAGAACAGGCACAGCATAAGCACATAAGAACATAAGCAGTTTACTGATGACAACTGGCCATTCATTCCCAGCTGCTCATTTAGCCAACAGAACAGAGACTGAGTCCAGCATCGTCACAGCACTGCTTTGGAAAGCAAGGTCTCGTCTAACACCAGAGAAAATGGTCATGTGTCAACAACAGCAAAGTGCAAACATGTCTTTCCAGTTAACATCAGAAACTAGTCTGCTTTGTTTATGATTCATTTTCACATCAGATTACTTTCACATGGACACAGAAACCACCTGCAACTGACAACCACATGGTAGTGACTTCAGTTTGCTTATGATGGACTTCATTCGATTTTGGAAAAAGTTTAGCACTCAGTTTAATGGGCACTGCTGGACAGTTGGGTTTAGGTATTTACACTAGAACTGTATTGGTTACAAGTCCCTATGAGGTTACGGTTCATTCAGTAAAGAATAGGGCAATTTTTAGAAATTTAGATGAATATTTTCATGTCATGAAATCCAGCAGGCTAATCCAGGAGCTCCACATCTACACGCTTGTCCTTGAACGTTTATGGTTATTAATAATATTGATAATTTTATTGATAACATTACAAGATATATGAATAACCCAGGAGGGAATATCATGCCAGCTTTAGAGTCTACAGCAGTGAACAGTAAAGAGGGCACAGCTTCCTACCCTTCTTCCACACTTTATTCAACACTTCTGTTTGCAATTTAAAAATTACAGCAATCCCACAGAGCGAGAGAGGGGGAGGGGGAGAGGGAGTGACAGAGAGAGAGAGAGATAGAGGGGGAGAGGGAGTGAGAGAGGGGTAGAGACATATAGGGAGAGGGAGGGAGAGAGAGGGAGAGACAGAGGGGGAGAGGGAGTAAGAGAAAGAGATAGGGTTATGGAGATGTTTGGGTGGGGGGGTCAGGCAGCTACAGTGACGCAAAGCCGCATCAGTGACAGTGCTGGGAAACATTGCTGTGATTCCAGCTGGATTAGAATCCACTCCCACTGCCACTGCAGACAGACGCTGCGGGCGTCTGTGTCAGGCTGACATTTCACAACCCCCGGCCCCGCCCGGCCCCCAGCCAGACCCCATTATTCCAGCACACACACACCTGTCTCCCCAACGTTATCCTACCTTCAAACCCCACCGGTCACTGCGTAGCAGTGGCTGGGGCTTCATAAACACCCAAAAAGGGGGCGGAGCCGCCATGTGCCACAAAAGTCTTGCTGATTTGAACCAACTGTAGTGTTTTGCTATGGAGACAAATGGCTTTGATTGGTCCATACAAGTGAGTGACTGACAACACACGGTAGCTCCGCCCATCGGGTGGCAGGGGTGAAAACGGAGAGACACTGTCACGCTCTTCTAGACAGACAAACGGCCACGCCTGGTCACATTGTCACCAGAGGGGGGGCCAGTGGAGCCACGGGGGGTCGGGGGAATGACCCATTTCCTACTGGATACCATCAGCCTCTCCAGAGCTGACCATAAGTTATTTTGATTATATGTCTGCAAAGGGAAACTGCCAACAGAACCACACAGAGGTTACAGCCAACCAGGCCCGTCAGGTCTGGGAGAGTCGTCTTCAAACATCCCTCTGTGATCTTTAAACGGCACGTCTGGCATGTGGGAGCGTTTGTTCTTTTATTGTCACTCGCCTGGTATTCTTAGCCTTTGTTTTCGGCCTATTTTCCCTCCTTGGTCCCTTCTAGGTTCTGTGTTGTAGACAGTGTTCTGACCTCAGCAGAGAACTGAAAGGCTGAAAGTCTAAAAGACTGAGGCTGTTGTTTTTTCTACTTGTGAGGAAATCATCCTAAATTCCATCCTAAACATCTGCATCTCCAAAAATACTGTAAAGGCACTGGGAAGTGGGTGTTTTTTTCCAGGTGATGCCAGTGAGAGAGCCGTTTCACATAACACTGTTTAACAGAATTTAACTCACAGACCACACAAAACAAACACAAGAGGGAGAATGCAGGAGGAGAATGAATGTACATAAAAATAAGGCCATCAGAACAAGAACTATTTCAAAATACATATGTACTTACTCCTCCTACTGCCAAAATGTATACGTGTCCAAAAATGTGTTTATTAGCCAGGAATGTACTGAGTGTGATGTGATAACGGTCACGGTTTAGTTTGTTTACATTCAGGTGGTGATCAGTAATCTGTGTCTGCCTGTGTGTGTGTGTGTGTGTGGGGAGGGCGGGATTAGATCGATCACTGTCTAATTCCCCGTATGTCATGGAGCGCGAACAACACTTAAGTGAATGATGACCACAGATTATTGATAATACAATATTACCGTTCATGGAATTTCAGACTCGAAGCCCGAGTAGTTGGGAAGACAGACAGCGAAACTGCTCTTTCAAGCTCAAAACCTAATTTATATAATAACAAAATGTTATTAACGAGGGGGCGAAAGAGGGAAATCATGAAAAGTTTTAATTGGCTGTGAGCTCAAAGGTCTATGAGATCGGGGGCGCGCGGTGCTGGGCGTATAATACTTACAATAGATGGATGTTATCCATCCATGTCGACACAAAGAAGTCAATAACAAAAAATACTATACATACTATAAATATAAAATGTACGCATTCTGCATTTAATGCACCAAGTAATATATTTGTTTGTGTATTATTATTTACGTATTTATTGCAAAATATTCGTCAATGTGTTTCACGCGTAACTGAATTAAGAGAGGCCTGATAATTAAGCACGCGCAGGATTTCAACATCGCATTCCATTCCGCAGAGCCGCACCGCGGCGCACAATACAATGCTGATGATCTGATAACAACAGCGCCGCGCAGAGCGCTTCCGAGCGAGACGCGGCTCCGCGACCTGTCATTAGCTAAGCTTATTTAGCTGCGGAATCGAATATTCCTGCCAATGAGCGCTGGGGAGGGGGAAACCTGCCAGACACCAGACTCGCACTCCGGGACGTGCAGACAGACATAAATTAGCGACAAGCAACAATACTGCCTCCCCGCTCGGGATATATTGGCTACATGGGGCGCACAAGTCTCGCAGCTACAGAAAGCAGTATGAGAGCATTGTATACATCCCGGCAATACGACATGTTTATAGCCCTCGGAGAGTTCATTCTGCACTCCACCGGCCGTCTATTGTCACGCATCCATGCGCAGGTGTGGGATGGAGACTGCAAAAACGCCCGCGACGCGCCGCCGACCTGTTCCGCGGTAACCTCCTCGGGAACATGTAGCGCTAGCAATGTACAATAACTTACTTTGCTTTTGACCTCGATCACGTTGTCAGCGTTTCTTAAGGGGGTCCTCTGATGCCTTGACATGTTTGTCTGGTGGTCGCGTAATCCCGTGGCGTGGACCACACGCGGATACTTCCGATAGGAGTCCCCCAGAAACAGAGGTGAGCGGTCAGTCACCGCGGAGTCTCGCACATTCACGCTGACACACGCAGCGAAGCGCTCCGTCCGCAACAGTGCTCCCGTCCGGGGAATCGGTGCGTTTGAGAGTCTCCTCTCCTCCGGAGGGGCCGGGCTAATCTATTTCAACAACACTGACGTCAGCCCGACACGCCGCTCCAAGGTGGGGGTGTGGCCGTGTGTGACGTCCCCTGGAATGTTACCGACCACGTTGCCTTGGAAACTGGGAGGCTGGGAACAGGTGGAACGGGACTCACTGACTCACTACGCCTGAATGTACCCAAAGTTATTTTTAAAATACAATAGATAGCAGTGACATCATTTATAAACTATGATACAGCAGTGCTGTCAACTGATTGCATTATAAAGTAGTGAAGTTTCGCTGTTGGGCAGTAAATTTAAGCAATGGATATAAACGCTTTCGATTTTTTTAAAAACTGACCCTACCTCACGCAAACGAACTTCCATACATCCATGTGTACATGCTACCCATAAGAATTCGCATGGTGACGCAGGTCATTTTTAAAGATGTATTCGTAAAGATGTGTTCGGGTTATGAGAAACCATTTCACAATACGAAAACAGAAGTTTATCAAGCGTTGGAGGCCTTTCGCTCTGCACAGTCTGTAGCCTGCAGACAGCTCCTCCCTCCGAAACAATTAGAACAATTACAACCTTTCCAGCCAACTACCTCATCACAAGACTGTTTGATAATGCCATTGTTTATTGTTTTAAAACTGCGATTGAACTGCCTCTCACGTGTTCACCCAACCAGCCCCTCTCCCTGTCCCAAGAATCAAACAAAAGACGTCAGGAAATGCAACGAAAATGTTTTCAGAGCTTCTAGGATGGTGACACTCAGGTTAGGCTATCAGTGTGTGTCAGGAGCACCCGGTGAGTGTGAAACAGAGAGGGCAGTCTGTGTGACCACTGTAAGCCAATCAGACGTATTGATCCTGGTAGCAGTCTCACAAGACAAGTGCAAATTGTGAAAAATTGCTAATAGTCATTTCTAAGGTTATTTTCCTTCCTCTCTCCTGGTGATTATTGAGTATCTCCTCTGGGAATGAATGTTTATACTGTCTTATTGCAAGCATGATTATGTCTAACAATAATAATTATGTTAAACAGGACAAGCACTTACATACCCCTTGATCAGGACAACTAGGACAAACACAACTGCATGAAACACGCTTTTCAACCAGGACACATAAGCCCTCTGTCCCATTACATGCCTCGAAGGGGAACGCTACCAGATATCTCAAACTCAGCATGTTGTGCATACCTTACAGTTTATTTGTTACAGATGTAGAAAGGCATGGAAACGGTGTGTTGACAGAGCTTTTCACACTCTAACACTGGAATGTCACGTTGCCTGTCTTTGATGCACAACTCATCAATTGGCTCTTCATTTCCAGCTACTTGTCTCAGTAATTTTTTTTCTATCTCCTTTCAAGTCTTCAAAGCGTGAGCATGCTGCTTGTTTTCTAATGAAATGCTGCTGTTTGCTGAATTTCAGCTGAAACGGAATGTCCCCCATCTCACTGGCCTCACTGCAGCACTCCTGTTCTTGTCTGCCTCCAATTCCCAGTTTGCTGTGCCTCTCCTGCCTGTTAGCACAAGGCTAGAACACTGTAAAACACAAGCTACATTTCAAGCTCAGCTGCGCTCTTGGAGTTTTCATTTCTGTGTTCAAGCGATCGAGCGATAATTATACATTATAGAATTATACCCCTTATGTAATTGAATTATGCCCCTTTAATGAGATTAAGCACCAACAACAAGAGAGAAAGAGGGCAGTAGCAGTACATTATGGGTTTATACTTAGGCAGTCTGAGGTGGGCAGTAAAACGTCCAGAGGATTTCAAACTGTATGGAAACCCACTGTGGTGAAGGCGTGCAATAACATATTTGATTTTAATCTTTTAAAGTGAGTGAAGTCAAACTGTAAGACAGAAAACTTTCATCTCAAAGTAGCCCTGGACACAAACCTGGACACAAACCCCACATGCTCTCCCTCTCCCTCTCTCTCTCTCCCTCCCTCTCTCTCTCCCTCTCTCTCCCTCTCCTTCTACTTCTCTCCCTCCCTCTCCTTCTCTCTCTCCCTCCCTCTCTCTCCCTCTCCCTCTCCTTCTCTCCCTCCCTCTCTCCCTCTCCCTCTCCCTCCTCCACAGGCTTTATCATCTCTCAGTATAATCTGTACCAGTCAGCGAGATGCTCTGTGAGAGGACCTGACGGTACTCTGACTGCTTATATAACCCTCCCCCTTCACTCAGGGAAAAAACACAACAAGCAACAGCGCTCTTCTACAAACGGCCTGTTTCAAAGTGGTACTGAGTGGGTGGGAACACAACAGAGCTTGTAGTAATATCTGTCCCCGAACGCCCCCCCACCCCCTTCATCCAGTGAGTGGCGTCCATGATGTTCCCGTCTCTACAGTCTGACGTTTCCCATTTTCTGGTTCTTTCCACAGGGGAAGCTGTGGAGGAACCGGGGGAGCCCTCATGGGTCTGATGGGTTAAGTTCAGTTCAGTAAACTCTCTGGACAGACTCTCTCTGCTGCCCCCACCCCACCCCGTGCCCCCAGCATCAGAGCTGCCCAGCTGATGAAAGCTCCAGGAATGCAGGAATGCAGGAATGTCGAGTGAAAAGATAATCCTGGAACGTCTCTGGATGTTAAACATCCGTCAAGCTCTTTGATTTCAGCGGTGCTGAAGGAGCTCACAGGCACTTTCCTAGACGCCTTTCTATGGGAGCTTCGGTAAACACACCTCCACCTTCACAGGTATTCATTCAGGTATGAGGAAGATGCTCTGACAGGTGTGACTGACTTATTTACTGCAGCATGCCAGCACTGACACTGGGGGTATTGGGGAAAATGTCACCGGGCCATCCAGTAGTGATGTGACAATGTGCCTCCATAAACCAAAATAAGCAGATCAATCATGTACTCTCTGTAACTGAACTGAACTAATAATACTGTTTTACTCTGGATAGTAAAGTCGTCTGATCTATTCATAGGAGTCTGACAGCACATGAAGCTGTGCTCACTGTGACAAAGGACAAAAGGTGGGAAAGTTGAAGCCAAACATGTGACACTAATTTACTAACAAATGACAACGGACACCTAAAAAAGGGCACCCAACCCTGTCACTCTGTCTTGGTTCCCTTCACCTACTTTTGCAGTCAGAGAACATGACCTTTGACCTCTGTGTGAACCTCACGCTGCTGATGAGAGAGCTTTTTCCCGCTAAGGTGGTTTTTAACGGTGCTGTGAGGAGCACCAGGACAAGACCCAGTGACATGGAGGTCTGAGTACAGACCCCACCAGAGATGCTGTAGCACCTCACTGATGACTCACCGTTTATTACAGAGAGCAAAGCGCGAGCTGTTCCCCAAACCACAGGAAACAGGACGTATTCAGCTGATACACACACAGGAAGTCCACAGGTACACCAGGAACGAAGTGACAAGGGGCAAACCTTCGACGCAGGTTGGTCTCCTGCAGGTTTCACAATCCCTGCATCGGATGGAATACTGTACCTGGCGTTGTGATTCTATTCAGTTATGATGTCATCCAATGTTGATCTGGAGATATTCTCACGTTCTGGATGTTCCATGCACTCCACAGTTGATGAACTTACCAAACTTTTCTTCTCAACCGTAACCACACACTAAATCTGAAAAAGGGGTAGTATCTCTCTTCACCTGTTCTAGCAGGGTTTCGGTCATGTGATAATATAGACATACGTAAAGGAACTACAGCAGAAATAAAATTAAATGGCTTATGTCCCGCACAGTACATGGGGGTTTACTGAGGGTTAATCACAAATGGATCATGTGGTCACATCCCTCATCATTAGTGTACCCCCTGCGCATTTGCCTGCTTCTGAAACCAAAACAAGTGCTGGCATTTCCAGGCTTGTCGAGGCACCAATACAGTCTTGGTTAATTATCATTATGCGCTGTTCTAATGATGATCTGTCTGGTGTGTGCGTGGGGGGTTGGTGGAGGTGTATTGGCCTGGATTCAGGAACATTCAGGCTGGAGGTGGGAGAGGAGACCAGCAGGGGGATTTGGGTGGGGGGGTCCTAAGAGGCTGTTTCAGTACAGTCTCCAGCCAGGATCTATTTCCTCTCTCCCCAATCATTCACTGAATTTTATTATCCAGCAAGGTATGCCTTATCCCACACAAAGCCCAAAAACACAGAAATCTGACCTGGTATTTCAGAGCAAAAAAAACTAACCAAAGCACTGCCTACACCAGAAACCCAACCGATTCAGCACAGATAAATCCAGGATTCCTTGCCTTTCAGCTGCCGCTACAATTCTTCCAAAATTCCCCAGAGTGACCTCAAAAAGTAAAGGGGACATCGGGGGAGGAGGAGGCAATTGATGCAGACCCCTCTGAGTGAGAGCAGGTGAGCAGGGTACAGTAGGTGGGGGGGCACCCCAGGTGGGTGGGGCATGGCAGGTGATAATGGGAACAGGACATTTCCTCTCCCAGTGAGAGGGGCTCTTCCCACTCATTTCCATTTATACAGTGAGGGGTGTGATTCGGCAGGTTCTCTCTCTCTCCCCTTCTCGCTGTCTCCCTGTCTGTACTGACCTGTATTTTTCACTACAGACGGAATTCACACCGTAGATATAGAGTTACCAGACTGGCTGCAGCATTTGATCTGATGAGCGGTTCAGGTTCTCTCCCAATATGGAGTCCTGGACAGATGCCTGCATAGGAAATGTAGTAATTCTATAGTGGCAATTATGTGCACAATCTAGTAATTCTGTAGCTAACATCAGAACTCCCCTGTGTCCAGCACCCCTAGGTGACTGGTTTATGTTTGAGCATTGCTTTGAACACACACGTGCAAACCACAGCATCCAGCTCTATTCACAAGTTTCAGTTCAAACCCTAACAGGATGTAGAGTGAAGCTGGACTTGCGTTTGTAAACAGGTGTTTGCACCTGTTGCTGTGCTGAGAGGTACGCAACCTGTGTCACGTCAGCACTGTAGTGTGGGCATACACCTCAACAGATGATTCATGTGTAAGTTATGATCCATAACGTGAGTATAAATAATATGCAATCTATGTGAGTCACATGGAGGAGAGCATCCACTGGGCAGTTATGGTCTGTAATGTGATGCAAACGGGTCATTGGGTTTGATAGGTAGTGGGTGGGTCTTACTGCCTGTGATAGACAGTGCTGGGGTGCAGCATGAGCTTCACAAACAAGTCTGACCCCCCCCCCCCACCAGGACAATCCCGCTTGTCTTTCACCCGATCCTGACCCCCTCTACTGCTTTTTCAGTTTCAATGACCCCCCACCCCCAACCTGCCCTTCCCCAGTGAAACCGGGGCTCTTTCCCCCTCCTTACAGACTGCACCTGCTCTGAATCTCCGCTGGGGCTCTGGCTGACGTGGCCGGCTCCCCTGTGGGGGGGCGGGAGGGGCGGGGGGGAACCTGCGTGCTGAGCTCCGAGTTCCAGGTGAAGTCATGCGGAATGCTGCGCAGGGAGCTGTCATCCCGTCCGACCGGCCCGTCCTGCAGTGCGGGTCCAGCATTCCCCCGGCGCCCGCCCCCCCGTCCCGCGGCCTGCCCCCCCCCACCCCTGCCCCGCGGCTGCCTACCCAGCATTCCTTGGGCGTTCTCAGAGGATTCCTGGCATTGCTCAGCCCCTGGAGGATGGGTCGTCTCTGCACTCCCACACACGTCTCTAAAGCTTTTTTAGCGCCGGGGTTTAGAACCCGAAAAAGACTGAGCACAAAAAAGGGATTAGGTTTCTGATTAGGATACAGTCAGCTTGAGTAAGCACTGTGTGGAGAGTGAGTCACGCTCATGGCCTTATAAACCAGAGAGAATGAGAGGCACACTGCCGCTTTCTGCCTACAGGTGAATAAGTGCATTCATCGCCTCTGGAGGACTATCAGGCCTGTTTACATTCCGAGAGGTTATTGTATTTTCTTTTTTTGCATGATGTCAGTTCGAGAAGTTCACTGCTCCTTTATCTGATCATGTGCTGGTTACGCAGACAGACTCACACAGCAACCCGACTTCCCACAGCTGTCTGGCTCCAGCCATTGGTCAGATCTGGAGTCGTAAGCGTGAATGTTTCCCTGCAGATCTGTCACACTAACAAAACAAAACTGCGCCTGACAAAAGAAGCGCAAAGCGTTGCTCTGCTGTAATGGTGAGGCAGTTTGCAGCTCTTTAGGAGTCCGTGTTGTGCTGAAGGGTTTGTCAGATGCTCATCCCCTCTGCATGGGGGCAGCTGCACCTGTGTCAGTCTGATCGATGGCGCGTTACCCTGATGCCGAACAGCGCCGGGAAACAGCAACGGAACACGGCGGATGAGGTGAAACGGCAGCACAGGCTGAGCGTCGAGGCCTGCCAGCCTGACGCCGGGGTCTCCGGGGTCTGCAGAGCGCTGGCAGAAACAGGCCGCTACTCTGCGGAGGGGCACAGATCAACCTGGCAGTGTTTCCCTGGCAGGGTACTCACCTGGTGCAGACAGGTGATAACTGTGTAAATTTGGAGAGAAACCACTGTCCATTTCAGAGAGTGTATGCAGATGCACGCGCACACACACACACACACACACACACACACACACACACACACACACACACACACATACATGCACACCTACATGCCCACATGCACACACAGACGTACATACACACACACATACACACACACACACACACACACACACACATCCGCACTCAGGTTTTTGTCACAGTGGCACTGATACAACACACCGGATTCATAAAGGACAAGTTAGAACACACATTTGAAGTTATGAGGGGCGCACTTGTGTACAACAGCACCCCCTGCTGTCAGGAAGAGTTGTTGCAGTCTCCTCTTGCTGGACGTCGGTGCGTTGGCCCCTAAGCAGTCTGCGGTGTGATTGGTCAAGGGGAATCTTGCGCTTCTGAAATCTGAAGCACAATTTTCACCTGTGCTTACCTGTGTGGAACACAGGTATTGGTCTCACCCAAATATCAGCCTTTGTGTGCTGGAGGTCTTTGTATTTGAAATGGGGGCAGTGGCAGGTTCTGTTTTCTATCTTGTTTCTAAAAATTGTGTGAAAGTTTCTTATCAGAGATAAGAGAAGCTTGCAATACCTGTCATTCCACCGTAGAAGCACCGAGGGGGGAGAGGGAGAGAGAGAGAGAGAGAGAGAGAGAGAGAGAGAGAGAGAGAGAGAGAGAGAGAGAGAGAGAAGGAAAAGATTGTCATACAGTTCAACACGGAGCGATCATTATTCATAAATAGAACAGTCACACATTCTCTCAGCAATTAACGGGCCTGACATAGCTCTGGTTTAACTACTAATCAAAAGAAAATGACTAACAAGTGATTCACATGTTGTTAAAATATCTCATAACAGGATTGACAGCAAAGGTGATAAAACGCTGCAGAGTTAACCTAAGGATGCCCACTGACGGCACACACGCATATAGCATATTTATAGCATGGGCTATAAATAAAACAAGGCCAGTAATGTTCAGATTTCTGGCGAAACCGCTTATCGTTTTCTCCTTGACGCGCTCATCATGACTGTGTAACTATCTCACTGGAACAACTATTATGTGGCGCAAACGATAAATTAAAACCTCTGACGTAAGTCCTACAGGGCATGTTTTCGATCCGCTATCTGTGTCCACTGTCCGCGTACCCAGGCAAATGGCAGCGCGCCACGCCGGAGCAGAACGCAGTCTAAATGCTATCGTTTTAATTTGATAACGCCGCTCACCGTTTATCTCGCGCGCACGTAACAGTCTGTACATGGTGTTAAA
>CM032885.1:36920758-36940758 GCA_019176425.1 Megalops atlanticus
TGGCCGGCACCACCCCCCTCGTCATCAACGTCTCCACCCTGCTGTCATCCATGGAGAAATGCCCTGAGACCTTCAGCATGGCCCCCATGTACTCCTACCGCGCCAGCAAGGTACCCCAAAACCCCAAGCTCACCCGGGCGTCCGAGCCAATCCTCAGCACCTGCAGGGTGTGGGCCCAGTTCAAAACCTGCAGTTTCCCTGCACACAGACTGGAGAATATAAACATTTGGCAATAATAGATCTTGCATTGTGAATAAAGCTTAAAGTAATGATATTGTCCATGTTAAATATCAAATGCCCTAGGCTTTAGAAAGAAGCAAAGTAGAACTGAATATCCTGAAAAAGTGCAGTATTTCAATGTACTTTATAGTGTAAACAGCTGATTGGATTTTACTCTGGAACAGGTTATCTCAGATCACTTCCCGACTCAACACAACCTGTTCGATCCCGACCAGTCTGGGTTCAGTGTGGGTCATTCAACTGAAACTGCTCCGCTGTTCAGCCTTGCCAGAGCTACCTCCTTGTCCTCTGTCTCAGTCCTCCTTGATGTATCTGCTGCTCTTGATACAGTTTATACATCAGGCCCTTCTGGCAGCCCTGGCAGAATCAGGCATAGAGAACACAGGTGTGCACAGGTGGATATCTTCCTACCTTTTCTAAGAGTTCTGTCTCCTCCTCCCTGCCTCCAACCCTCACCACTGCAGTGCCTCAGGAATCTGCTCTTAGTCCTCTCCTCTCCTCACACTAAATCTCTGGAAAACATCATCTCCTCCGACTGCTTCTCCTACCATGGCTAGGCAGACGATACCTAACTCTGTCATTTCCACCCACTGACAAGAACATTGGCTCACTGATGGTGAAGGTTTGCCTCTACCATGTAACTAACTGGACAATGTTGATCTCAAGCTCAGTCTTTCCAAAACCAAATCTCTCTACATCCCAGCAAGTCAACCCCACTCGGTGACTTTTCCTTCGCTCTCGACAATAAAACTGTGTCATCAGGCCAGAGTACTAAGGACCTTGGGTTGGCGCTGGATACTAACCTGACCTTACGAATACTAATGTAAATGTAAATGTAAATGAAAATGAATGCTTCATGGATCATTCCACATTGTGCTTTGCTCTGGATGAATGAGGTTCTGTGTGCCCCCCACAGGCTGCTCTTAACATGCTGACCCGCTGCCTGGCAGAGGAGTTTAAGAAGGACGGGATAGTGGTCACAGCCATCCACCCTGGCTGGGTCAAGACTGACATGGGTGGCCCAAAGGTGAGAGCAGCACTAAGACCACACACACACACACACACACACACACACACACACACACACACACACACACACACACACACAACCATACACACACACACACTCACACACACACACACACACACACACACACAACCATACACACACACACACACACACACACACACACACGCACACACACACACACCATACACACACACACACACACACACACACCATACACACACACGCACGCTCTCATGCACGCATGCACACACACACACACACACACGCACGCATACAGCCCAAGACAGAGCTGGAGAAATCTGGAGGGTGTGTACATGTGTATGTATTTGTGCATTTGTGTGTGTGTGCGTGTGTGTGTGTGTGTATGGTTGTGTGTGCGTGCATGTGTGTGTGCGTGTGTGTGTGTGCGTGTGTGTGTGTGTGTGTATGGTTGTGTGTGCGTGCATGTGTGTGTGCGTGTGTGTGTGTGTGTGTGTGTGTGCGCGTGCGTATGGGTGTGTGGTGTAGGTGCATGTGTGTCAGCAGGTGCCTCAGTGCATGTATGTGTACTTGTGCGCACTTGTGTGTGTCTCTGTGTATGTACACTCATGCAGATAAAAGATCAGAGCTCAGAAAAACTAAGGCAAACAGAGCTGGAACAGGGTTCTACGTAACAAGGTCATTTCGGGCTGTGTTTTCAAGAAGCTGAATACATGTCCACACTGGAACAGCTTTTTAGTTCATACCAAAGCTAATTACAATCCCATTCTACCCCCCTCTGAAAGCTGCTACAACGGCTGTAATGGACAGAATGGATCTAATCTAACCTTAAGAGAGCCCTCTGCCTCTGCTTCCCTCTCACTGCCATTCTGCCCAGAATTACCGCTGTACTGCACTTTGTACTTTAACTGCGGGTTGATTCAGGCTGTTTATCTTGCGCTGTGTAAGAGCTGCTGCACCCGGCAGCAGTTTCACACAGGATGCAGCGGTAGAATGCCACAGGCAGCATGAATGGGGGTGTGGGTTTGTTTTGCAGTTCTCTGCAGCTGCAGGCTGGGCTGGTGGCTGTGTTTTTGGGTTGCATGTACTCTGTACAGTGCTACAGCATCATCAGGCACTCAGTGATCCCACTGCGCTGTATGAAGGCGTGGACACACTATCACACACTATCACACACTTTCATAGCTCAGTGTGAGGGGCTGCCGCATGTGTGAATGAGGTCAGCCGTGTCACATTTGCACTGTCTAATTTTACTACATGCACTTTGTTCTCTTTTTTTGTAAGCCACTCTAGATAAGTGTCTAAATGACAACATGCAAAATGTAAATGTATTACCTGCGCTGTCCTATTTTCTGTGCAAGAAAGAATGTTCTCATTCAAGGCCAATAAATCAACCCAGTGAATGTAAATAATAACACTGGATGAGAGGACTGGGCCAAGGATTTCTGCATAATGTGCTTTTCAAACCCTCTGTCCACTATTTCAGTTATCATAGATCAAACAGCCTCGTTTATGTCGGTGTACAGTGACTCGTCTTGTACAGTGACCAGGCTCGCATGCGTCTGGCACGTCCTTGCCAGCAGGGGGAGCTGGAGAGCTAACTCCGCGTCTCCGGCGCGTCTGTGCTGTTTGTGCTGTTTGCGCAGGCGCCGGTGGCGGTGGTGGACAGCGCTAAGGGCATGCTGCGAGTGATCTCAACCCTCACCGACAAACACAGCGGGATGCTGCTGGACTGGGAGGGGAGCAGCATCCCCTGGTGATGCCAGCCGTCCTGCAGCTGGAGGGGCTGGGGGCATTCCTTAATAAAATACAATAAAACAATGTTAATAAAATAAAATAAAACTATAAAACATGTCCGCATGAATTTCTCCTTGCTAATATTTCTCTCTGTGTCTTGGCTCATTGAGGCAACCAGCAATTAAAATGTTATTTAATTGCACGTTTTGTCTTGCTTGCAAAAGCTTGCAAAACTGAAGCCTATTAAGACTGTGACATAAAAAGCTGATATCACTCGTCTACATCTACGTTAACTGGGATATGTATACTGTAATATTGTTCGATAATATTCTTCACGGGAAAGAATATTTAAATGCACACCTATTTAAATGTTCCTAATAAAAGAATCCAACTGAATCCAATATACTGCGTTTAGCAAATTAACCCCATTAATAACTTTGGTTCTGCAGGGAAACGGTCTTCAAGTCACCACGATCTCGTTTACGATGGGGTTTCCCGCATTGAGCCTAAAATCAGGGACCGCCTGTAATATATCTTAAACCGCGGCCACTGGCTCAGGATTTGGCACTGTGAAGTTTGGCCCATGTGGCGCACCGTACGGATGAAAGTCTGTTATTACCATGTGACTCCGCGTTGTACGAACAGCTGCCGAAGGGCAACTGTTGAGTAAATGGGTTTGGTCGAATCGTTTGGTCCGGTGAAAGATCGTGTTCCCCTTCCTCTGTATTCACGGGCTATCAGGTAATGTTAGCTAACTATACTGCGCGCCTGCACTGTGCGTCGTCTGCACTCTGTGTGTTTTCTGTCTCTGCTTGACAGCTAGCTAGGTTGTGACAAGCTAATCATCGCTTCGCTGGGTAGTAAGTCAGCGCCCTCCTATATTTAGCTCGCTTGCGAGCTGGTTCACTACCCTGCCTGCATTCTGAGCTCTCTTACTACTTAGTCAACACCAGACTGTATAAGTTATCAGAGGTTTTGCTAGCAGGAAAGCTGGCGTCTATACATCTGTGACGCTACCGAGTTTCTTGATTCGTTATTGGTACACACGAGTCAGTGATCACCCCTTCCCCCTTTACATTTGTCTGCCGGGCGAGTGTGTTGTATATAAAGCGTGCAAGAACTGTGCAGTGCTTAAAAGCGCTCAACCACAGCAGCCAAAATCACTGAGCCGAAGTGAGAAGTGCTCAATCTGTCGAGCGATGCTTCCGGTAGGCGTCGACTCTGTACAAAGGTAAAGACAAAACCAACCGGTTCCGGTACCCAGTCTTTCATCGGAGGCGCTGAACTGAGATCGCGATCAAAGCAGCTCCCCGTCACTGTCTCTGACGTTACTGCTTGGGCCAGTACAGCTGGCGAATCCGCCGTGTTTGCGTGGCGTCACAGATGTGTTAGCGTGTTTTTCTCCCTCACCGATCTGCGGCTCGTGGCCTGCCAGCGCGCTCAGGAGCAGGGGGAACCCAGCCAGTCGCAGAACTGCCGTGTGAACTCAGTACGAGTGCCCCAGAATATTCCAGAAGTTGTGCAAACACTGTACAGAGTGGGGCATAGTGATGGGAGGTGTTTAGAAAGGGCGGCATCTTCCCTTTCAACCCCAATGCCATCAACATGCCGTCATGCTCCCCGCCCCGTCACAGCACCCCCGGCCCCCTGACTGCCCCTCCTATTACCCCTCACTCTCACCCCCTGGAGGTAGCAGGGTTAATTCATGCTGACGAGGCAGACATCCTTACAGCCGTCTCCCCTGGAAGGAAGGCCGTTAGAATGAAGACTGCAGGTGGCTACCAGGGTGGTCAGTGGGCAGGACTGCCAGTGGCTGGAGAGGGAAGCAGCCCCCAGAGGCCTGAGGCCACCAAGGAAGGGACACTCCCCCCGCCCCCCAAAAAAATGCAAGTGATTTGGGGGTAAAGGTGACAGCTGGCTTGTGTGTACAAAATAGGCTCAAAGAAACCAGTGGCTTTTTCCAGGCGCTTAGCAGGGAGTACATGATGGAGTGTGAGAGAGAGAGTGCATCCATGCAGAGTTGTAGTTCTCCACTCCCCTCACCCTTTCTCTTCCAGAATGGTTTTAAATTTCTGCCCCCACTGCGGCTCCAGGCTGCAGGCTGGGTTTAAGTTCTGCCCAACCTGCGGGGAGAAGCTGCCAGTCCTGGGGGAGTCAGAGCAGCTTGTGTCCTCAGCGACCTCACCTGAGGTCTCGCAGTCTCCCGTCACCAGCGTCACCGCATCGCTACAGAGCCCCCCCTGTCCCGAGCAAGCTGGAGAAGGTAGGCAGACTGCAGGTCATGCTGTACACACACACACACACACACACACACACACACACACACACACACACACACACACACACACACACACACAGACTCGCATACACACGCACGTGCACACTTCAGCTGGTGACCCCAAAGGTATGCCGACATCTGATAGTCCATGTTGTTAGAGGAGGGCCTGGTGGGTTTTCTGCAGCAGCTCAGTGCCCCTGTCCTGTTGCAGGTCCCGTCAGCTCGGGTCCCGTTTCGGCACGCTCTCCTCTGCGCAGGACGCGGAAGACTTCCGTCAAGGTCCGAACTGATGACGTGGTCACCCCCAAAAAGGAGATGTTCAACCCCACCTCCGTCACCACCCCCTCAAAATCCCCAGCTGCAGGTGAGAGAGATTAAAACCTGCTGGCACTGTCATGGCTGGAGCACCCAGTCCTGGCCCCCAGAAACGGTGTGAAGTTATGAGGGTATTGAAGCACGTGGAGAGTTTCATTTGTTCTTTATAACATATCAAATCCTCAGTAATTATGGTAAGATTTTGTGATCCTTATTGAAATGTGAGTCAGTGTTTTCCATGTGACTTTTCTGAAAATAGCACACAGTGTGGCCTCTGTCCCAACACAGTGCACACAGCTGAATAGCAGCCCTCACCGGTTCCCTGCCGCACAGCCCTGAGTCCCTCAGAGAGCGGGCAGGGTGAGCGGAACTCCCCTTCCGCAGTGTTCTGGAGGGCATGCGGGCTTCCCGCCGCTGCTGCAGGGCCCGCCGGGGCCGTGCGGTGCAGCAGGGAAACAGAGCTGAGGAAGTGTGGCATTCTGGTTAAACCCTGCCACTGAGCTGCCCGTCGTCCTGCAGCCGGGTGGCGTTGGGCAGGAAGGTTTGCCGGTGTGCTGCAGAGGCCGGGGAGAGTGTTTCCTGAGTCTCGCTCACTTGAGTGTTTTAAGCGTTCCAGCAATATCAGCTCTGAACCAAAGGGGGTGCAGAGCAGTTGGCTTCCTTCTGGTGGGGTAGGGTTTAGGGTTAGGGATAGGGATAGGGTTAGGTCTAGGGGTAGGGTGCGTGGTGGAGTAGGGTGGGTTTCTGTTGGCCCGGGTCGCCTCGTCCTGCCCCTTTGGCACACCCGTCAGGTCCCTGGGAGTTGCTCGGATGACGCCAGTGCTGATGTGCCTTTCCTCTGAATGGTGTTTGATTCTCTGCAGGGCACCGTGGGGCGTCAGTACCCCAGCAGCAGAGAGGGCGTGTGGAGAGGGGTTTCAGTAAGACAGGGCAGTTTCTTCATGAACTAAGGTCCTGTTTTAAATGGAAATATGTGGATATGCTGAACATTTGAACAACATAAGTGTTGTTCATGCAAACACAAATAAGCCTGCAGTTAATTTCTGATGATTGTTACTCTCCTTTGATTAGTATGGAATTTGTTGGATTTTTTCCAAACTTCAGTGTATAAGCCTGACTTGTTTTAAAAAGTTTATTGTAACAGATCTGCTTCAGTAAGAAGTTTCTTAAAGGTTTAGTGTGAAACGTCATATGATAAAGAATGGGGAATGTAAGTGTAATTTAGGCTAGCGGAAGTTATATTTAATATATTCAGTATTATGTTATCCCATAGATAATTATAATTCTGACAATGGCTGTTTATTAAAAATAGAAATTTGTTATGGATAATATTTCATGACATGTCAATAACATAAAAAGGCCTACAATCCCATCACATAGGTGTCCTGTGTGAGGGGGGGGGAATAATGACCTTTGCCCTCTGCTTCTGACACGCTGAACTTCATGGGCAGGTCGGAATCCTCAAGCCGTGCGGTCACCACAGAAACGGCAGGCCTCCCTGATTGTGAAACAGGAAGAGGAGGTTGATGCAGCGGTACTGTCCGCGCCATCGCCCAGATCTCCTGCGCAAGGTGAGGGGACCCCTCACTCACATGCAGATCGCCCCCTACAGGCAGCGTGGGGGGGTGCAGGGCGGTGTGGGAGGGCAGAGTAACTGCACTCTCCTGATGTGTGTCTCTGTCTCTCTGCCACGCAGCCAAAGGCAAGGCTAAGAGGGCGCGGCCGTCCTGTGCCCCAGAACCCCTGCAGGAGGGGGACCAGCTGACCGACGCGGCCGGCAGGAAGTGGCAGCCGGTGAAGCTGCTGAGTCAGAGTGAGGCAGAGCTCGTCTACGGGGGTGAGAGCGGAAAGCACCCCGATCCAGCTGCCTGCGGCCTCCCCAAAATATCACAGGGGGCTGTGCGGTCAGAGCTCGGGATCATAAGGTGTTGAAGCAGGACGCGAGTCACATGGTGGCCATTTCCTGTCCTGCATCCCTGAGTTCTGCCGCTCTGATGCTTCATACTGACTCTGCTTTACGCTGGTAGCTGCACTGAGCAGCCCAGCACTGACTCCTCCTCTCAGTGCGGGCTACAGCTCAATACACAGGAAGTGACATGGCTGTTCTTTCTTCTGTCCATGGTGTCTCTCAGCTGAGTTATTTACAGGCACGTTTTGTGTGTCAGGCTGTCGGTAAGCAGAGATTTCTAATTTTTTTTTTCCCTTATTGATTCTCCAGTGAAGCAGCTCACACCAGGAGCCAGTTCTGCAGACTACAAACACATACTGAAACTGGTAGGTAAAGGACCAAGAGGGTGTCCTGCTGTCTGTCAGAGTCTCCAGATCATGCAGGGATCATCTTTCTGCTTTACTGCTGTTTGTCACTGCAGCTGCCTTGCTGCTGGGTTGAGTTTATGCACCATGAACAGGACCATGAATACAACCTCTCACTTACTTTACCTCACTGATTTTTTGTGGAGTTCTAGACTTCCTGTTGCAATCAAGGTGTTAAAACGGCACTGGTCTCGGTCAGAATGGTATCATCCAATCACAGAAGGGCAGCATTTTTTTTTTTTTTTTTCTTCAGAAGGAGCGCTTCATTCCTGTTACATTAATTACATTACATTCATTTAGCAGACACTCTTAACCAGAGCCACTTTCAGGACAACAGCACCCTTCCCAGAAAGGTGGCTTCATTCTAGTGATCACTCAGTACACTTACTGAATATGAGGGTAACTAAACCCTTTGAGCTCGTATTGTGATCAGTGCTTGTATTCTGCAGGGCCACAGTGCAGCTGTGTGTTTGTCTGCAGGTTTGTAACTACTTCTCTGAAGTAAATGGATTTTCTTCAACAGGCTGCCAAGGATGGCAAAATTTTCAATGAGCAAAACTTCCTGCAGAGGGCAGCAAAGTCCACTTCAGGTGAGTAACCTGCCACTGTAGACTTCCTTGGCATTTGTTTCATTATACCAGTGCAATGCAGTGCAAGTTTGATTAATTGAATCTGAGACACATATTTCTGTGGGAGACTGGTTAAGCCAGCTAGTGTTGACCTGAGGCAGATTCTCAGTTCTAGGTGTCAAGTTTGAATGAGTCATGATGTAATGTCCAGTGTTCGAATGTGGCAGTGGAAGAAGGGTAGGATTAAGGCCTGTTCTTGTGCATTTCACCCTCAGTGGAGAAGTGGATGAAGGTGAACAAGAGGGACTTTCTGGGAATACCTGTGTGTGTTGGATTTGGGCTGCATGCAGACACATACAGGTGTGTATCTGTGTGTAGGTGTGTCTGAGAGAGACAATGCAGCCTCACTGACGTGTGTGTTTGACTCCAGGTTCCTGATCCTCCCCTACATGGGAGTGACTCTTCAGTCCCTTATGAAGGAAGGGGAGGTGCTGTCTGAGAAGGCCGTGCTGCAGCTCACTTGCCGAATAGTGAGTACTGTTCTTTCCATATCACTCTCACTAAGCTTTGGCTTATCTGCCAAATAAAGTACCCCTTCCCATCGTGCTGCTCTAAGCTCCTGCTCTGGGTTCCTTTATGATGAAACAGGGGTGCTTGTTGCTCAGAATCCAGACAGAGCTGCACCAGACACGATTCAAAGGCTGCTTGTTTTGTTTGAAACCCTGTACCCTGAGGCCATGAGGAATGCTGGAATGGTCAGGAAGTGTGTGGTGCAGAGAGCAGGGGGATACTGACCCCTCCTCTTCCTGTGTGAAAGCAGGCTGCATTCATGCACTGAGCCGGTGTGAGGGGCCCAAAGACTTCCGCAAGGCTCAGCCAAGCCGCACAACACTGCTGGCCTTTACCTTACAGTACATTACATACCATGAATTTACAGAGCAGATGCTCTTTTCCAGAGCAATTTACATAGTCTACATGTTATCCATTCTTACTGCTGAATATTTACTGAGGCAATTCTGGGTTGAGTACCTTGCCCAAGGATATAGCAGGAGTACCCAAGTGGGGAATGGAGCCAGCAACCTCTCTGTAATGAGCCCTGCTCCTTACCACTATACCAGACTGCTGCCCTGCCATTAAACTGTGAAATAAAAAGCTGTAGAAACAAGGCTGGTTTAATGTGGTTAGCTCCCTGTTTCCTTAAAGACAGGAAGAATCATGGGAAGGCCTCTTGTGAGTGTATCCATGTGTGCAGTGGATGGTGTTGATTTGGTGGGAACGTGGTTGCGACGTGTGTATCTCCATGGTGCTACTCTAGTGTTGATGGGTAATCTCGGTTTCCTGCCCACTCTCCCAGCTGGATGTGCTGGAGTACATCCATGAGAACGAGTATGTCCACTCTGACATCCAGGCCGAGAACATTTACATCAACCCTGCCGACACCACACAGGTGAGTCTGTCCTACACAGGTGAGTCTGTCCCACACCTCCTGACCCCCAACTATACCTGGAAAGCAGGCTGGTGTTATTTCGAAACCAGGTGATGCTCCAGTTCTTTACCTGTCCCCAGGTGTACCTGGCAGGATACTGCCATGCTTTCCGCTACTGCCCCAACGGGAGGCATGTGGAGTACCGTGAGATGAGCCGTACGCCACACGAGGGCGCCCTTGAGTTCATCAGCATAGATTCCCATAAGGGGGCCGGTGAGCTGCTGTTTGCGTCTGGTAAAATTCAGCATTAGTCTGCTCCAGGGTTAGTGTCGTATAAATGCACACTGGAATCTAGTAATTCTACGTAATTCTGAATGTAGTTTTAAACTCCATCCTCTTGACCTCTGACCTCACCATGGCCCGCAGTAACCCCGCCCCCTGTGCCCCCCCAGGCCCCTCCCGGCGCAGTGACCTGCAGGCGCTAGGCTACTGCATGCTGCACTGGCTGGCAGGAGCCCTGCCCTGGACTCCGCTCACACACTGTCCCTCCAAGGTCACGGCCGAGAAGGAGAGGTGAGAGGGCACCCGCAGGTCGGGGGGCAAAGGTCAGAGGGCAAGGGAGAACCCCGCATGTCCTAGCAGCAGGGTCAGAGGATTTTTTCCATTTACAGATCCTTTAAAGTTGAAGATATTGCATCTATGTGTTCACTGACCATCGATGAACAGAGGGCTGCTTGGCATGCTATTTCCTGTTGAAATGCTGGTCATTTCCTGATGTCCTTTACTGCTGTCTGAACACAGGTACCTGACAGATGTCCAAGGGTTCCTGAGTCAGTGCTTTGGAAGGAGGAAAGTGTCAGGTATGTTTTCGTGTTTGTATCTTTAGTGCACTCTGAACACCGAGCGATGGGATCACATCTGCTCCTCCTTACCAGCACCACCTGCTGCAGACACTTACTGAATTCCCCACATTTCCTCTCCTAAGGGAGTAACAGAGATCAAACTGAGACTTTTCATCTTTGGCAGTAAAATCTCAGTGCACCTGCCTGAATCAGAAAACCTCTAGAAAAGTGAGCCTTCTGACAGTGGCGCCACCTGTACCACCTGTGTGTACCTGAGTCAGGTGTGTACCTGTGCCGGGTTACAGTGCCTGAGTCAGGTGTGTACCTGTGTACCTGTGCCGGGTTACAGTGCCTGAGTCAGGTGTGTACCTGTGTACCTGTGCCGGGTTACAGTGCCTGAGTCAGGTGTGTACCTGTGTACCTGTGGTTACAGTGCGTGAGGGGAGGGGTCTGCTGCTGCTTTGCAGGTGCAGTGCGGGATTACCTGCTGCAGGTGATGTCCCTGCAGTACACAGAGCAGCCAGACTACCAGCAGCTGCGGGACGGTCTGCACAGAGCGCTGCAGCAGCGGGGGGCGTCGCTGGCCCAGCCCATCGACCTGCAGGTAAGGACACCTGTCCAGGTGCGGCCCTCAGGCTGTTTGCAGCCCACTCCTACACCAGAAACAACAAGAATCAAACAAGAATCTAAACCAGCACATGCATGGTTATGTGATGTTGTACTGTTTCTTATTGCTATGTATCTAAGACTATCAGGCTCTACATCAGTGTAGTGGTAAGGAGCAGGGCTTGTAACCGAAAGGTTGCCTTTTCGATTCCCAGACGGGGCACTGCTGTTGTACCCTTGGGGGAGGTACTTTACCCAGAATTGCCTGAGTAATTATCCAGCTGTATAAATGGATAAAATTGTAACCTATGTATGTAGCTCTGGATAAGAGCACCTGCTAAATGACAATAATGTAATGTAATATGTGTTTCTACAGGTGTAGCCACTGAGAGGAGGGGAGTCTTCCTGAGGGAGAGGTTCCTCTCAGTGTCTGTGGGGTTGAAACCAGGCACTGAAAATGTGACAGTCATTTTGACACTGCTGGGATTGTTTTGTTCGATATGTTCCCGTTTTTATTGTTCAGCTGGAGGTGCTATTGCTAGGAATATCTTTATTGCTTCTTTCATTTGGTGTCACAGCATACAAGCAAATCCTTATATTTCAACAAAAATGGCCATTTGTTGCCGTCTGTTGGTTTTACACAAGAGCACACTTGTTACAGTATTTTTAGCACAGAAATCAGTTCTCAATAGCAATGTTTTAACTGTGTAAGCTGTAAGTCTGTAAATGAGGTGAAACAGTGGAACTTCTCTTTTAAGGAATAACATTTCACTGGAATTTTAGGTTTTTCACTTTACACTTTTTAATATTTGCATTGATTGTTTTAGCTGTTTTTATGCTATGGACATATGCTTTTTCTGCATAAAGTTCATTCAGATTAAGCAAAATGTTTTTTGAATTAAAATATTGCTCCTTCTGTTGTATTATTTGTTTATTCTGTTGTGAGTTTTGATTTTTGATTTTGGCTTCATCTGAGAAAGGAAGATTTTGCACTTACGACGTCTCCTTCTGAACAGTTTAGGAGAGAGCCATCCTCTCATTTTCAAAATTAGAATGTGCTTTTATGTGTTGGTAGCAGTTCCCAATTCAAATTCCCAACTACATTACTGAGGGAGTCATGGGAAATGCGGTTCTTTCCATTTGCGGGCCTTATTGGTGGAATCATTCATTCATTCAGCAGATGCTCTTATCCAGAGCAACTTCCAGCACAAGAGAGCAGAAGTGTGTCCATTCAAGTTAATCGAGCAACAGTGTCAGACCAGGCTAACAAGACTTCCAGACCAGTGAGTGTGAATATAACACTATTTAAGCGCTACCACAACTTAATTTGAGCCAATCTGAACTTAAATAGCCTAGAAAACTAAGGGAAGTATGTATACTTCCGTTTATCTCAATGTCACTTGATCACAATATCCATAACACAATGCGATACTACAATAAGCGGCAAGTAATGCAAGTAGCAGGTGCTGGGGTGAGAATTGAGATACAGTCAAAAATAGTGGGTCTTCAGTCTGCATCAGAAGATGGTCAGGGCTTCTGCTGTCCCTGTGGGGAGTTCATTCCACCACTAGGGGACCAGTGCAGACAGGCACTGTGGCTGAGACCTTGTCAGGAGGGAACAGTCAGTTGCCCCAAGGTTGCAGAGCATAGTGATCTGGACGGTACATATGGCTTGAAGACCGATTGTGGGTATGAGTGGGCTGTCCTATTCGCTGTCCTGTATGCCAGCACCAAGGTTTTGAACTTGATGTGAGCGATAACAGGAGGCTAGTGAAGTGAGGAGGGTGTAACTTGACTATGTTTATGGAGGTTGTAGACAAGTTGTGCAGCTGCATTCTGGATTAGTTGCAGGGGTTTGATGGCACAAGCAGGAAGACAAGCCAAGATGGAGTAAGAGTAGACCAGGTATGAGAAGACCAGGGTCTGAACTAGGAGCTGAACTAGATATAGATTAGTTTATGGCAGCCATTTTGTTTGTCTCATGGCAGCCATTTTGTTCAATGTAGGAAGAATTTGTAAATACATTTAAATACATAAATGAATATTTCAATAACATAACAGACCTTATTCAAAATGTTGGATGAAGTACAGAATGTTTTTTTTCAATGGTACAATTTTAGCAGCAACCAACAAATTTCTTGGTTGCCAGACTTGATTGCCAGACAAACTTTGTAAGGCAAAATCAAAATGTTTTTACAAAAAGCAAAACAAGTCCAAACACAATTTTAAGTTAGTACACATGCTTACCAATAAGAACAAAAAATGAATTTTCAAACCCAGTCACATGTGAGGTGGACAGTGACAGGTGACTCACCTGAAGTGGGCTTTGCTGCCCTCTGCAGGAAGTTTTGCTCATTAAAGATTCTGCAATCCTTGGCAGCCTGTTAAAGGAAATCAGTTTTACTTCAGAGAAAAGACTCAGCCAGCACTACAAACCTGCAGATAAACACACAGCTGCACTGTGGCCCTGCAGAATACAAGCAGAGATCATAATGCAACGCCAAATGTGACCTCAGACTCCGTATACTCAGTGTACTCCAGTGCTGGAATAAGCTTCCCACGTGACTCAGGACAGCAGAATCACTGGCCATCTTCCAATGCAGACAGAAGACCCACCTCCTCAGACTGGATCTTGGTTCCACCTAAACCCCCAACCCCCTTACACCTGCTTGTATCACTTGCTGTTTATTTTATGTGTAGTATTGCAATGTGTTATGGATACTGTGATCTAGTGACTGTGATGTATGATAGTGTGTGTACCTGGCTTCCCTTAGTTTCTAGGCTGTGTAGTCCAGTGTTTGTCAACCCTACTCCTGGCAGCACCCTGTCCTGCATATCTTCTATCTATCCTTGCTGCTTGATTAAATCGTGTGCTCAGCTAATAAAACGTGCCACTGATGAGTTCAGTCAGGTAGGTAGAGCAAGGATAGATAGAAGATATGCAGGACAGGGTGCTGCCAGGAGTAGGGTTGAGAAACACTGGTCTAGTCAGATTAGCGCAAGTTAACTTGTGTTAGTGCTTGAGTAGTGTGCTCATACTCACTGGTCTGGGTGTTGTTAGCCTGGTCTGACACTGTTGCTTGTTTACATTGGATGGAGACACTTCTGTTCTCTTGTGCTGGAAGTCACTCTGGCTAAGAGCATCTATTAAATGAATGTAATATAATGTAATAAATGTAACAGGAATGAAGCCCTCCTTCTGAAGAAAAAAGAATACTGCCCTACTGTGATTGGACGATGCCAGTCTGACAGAGACCAGTGCTGTTTTAAGACCTTGATTGCAACAGGATGTCAAGAACTCCACGTTCATGAAAATCAGTGAGGTAAAGTAAGTGAGAGATTGTGTTCATGGGCCTGTTCATGGTGCATAAACTCAACCCAGCAGCAAGGCAGCTGCAGTGACAAACAGCAGAGAGGTCTTTATCAGGCAGAGGGTTTAGCTCACTGCTGAAATCTGATTGGCTGGGGATATGAATCCCCTCTGACACACAGTAAAGCAGAAAGATGATCCCTGCATGACCTGGAGACTGGAGACAGACAGCAGGACACCCTCTTGGTCCTTTACCTACCAGTTTCAGTATGTGTTTGTAGTTCGCAGAACTGGCTCCTGGTGTGAGCTGCTTCACTGGAGAATCAATAAGGGAAAAAAAAAAATTAGAAATCTCTGCTTACCGACAGCCTGACACACAAAACGTGCCTGTAAATAACTCAGCTGAGAGACACCATGGACAGAAGAAAGAACAGCCATGTCACTTCCTGTGTATTGAGCTGTAGCCTGCACTGAGAGGAGGAGTCAGTGCTGGGCTGCTCAGTGCAGCTACCAGCGTAAAGCAGAGTCAGTATGAAGCATCAGAGCGGCAGAACTCAGGGATGCAGGACAGGAAATGGCCACCATGTGACTCGCTTCCTGCTTCAACACCTTATGATCCCGAGCTCTGACCGCACAGCCCCCTGTGATATTTTGGGGAGGCCGCAGGCAGCTGGATCGGGGTGCTTTCCGCTCTCACCCCCGTAGACGAGCTCTGCCTCACTCTGACTCAGCAGCTTCACCGGCTGCCACTTCCTGCCGGCCACGTCGGTCAGCTGGTCCCCCTCCGGCCGCGCCCTCTTAGCCTTGCTTTTGGCTGCGTGGCAGAGAGACAGAGACACACATCAGGAGAGTGCAGTTACTCTGCCCTCCCACACCGCCCTGCACCCCCCCATGCTGCCTGTAGGGGGCGATCTGCATGTGAGTGAGCGGTCCCCTCACCTTGCGCAGGTGATCTGGGAGATCCACTTTGCAGTGCATCGAAAAGAACAGCTTCGGCCCGCTGAGGGTGCCGGGAGTAACACCCCCCCAGCCCTGTCCTTCCGGCAGGCGGGGGCTCTGAGTACCTCCCCTCCTGTCCCTCACTCTGCCGCACTCAGCACGGCCTCCTCTCTCCACAGGATCTCTCTCTTAGGGGTCCTCCTCCATCTCCCTGATGCCGCGTTCCGCCCCACTGTTGGATAGTTTCGTTAATGGGAATCCTACACGGTATCATTTGAATAAAATATAAACAAATAAAAATAACAAAAAGCAATTAACAATCACCAATTTATTTAATATCTGATACACAATTACACTTGTTGTATTTTTAACTTAATTTTTAGCAATGGTTTGTAAATATTACAGCATGAAATTACTTAGAGGAATAGAAATGAACAAATATTATATAAAAATATATATGCCATGAAATACAACAAAACAAATACAGAAATCATACATACAGCACTCTCCACATTTACCCACATTTATGTCACTGACAAAATATGAGTAAAAATAGGCTTTATGCTTCACAGGAAAAATGTACATATTCATGTTTTTTTGCTTTTATTTTTAGAAATATACTAATCTTGATAGCATTGCCCAGAGCAAATTAGTTTTCATTTGACAGCTGTTTCCTTGAGTCTAGACCACAAATATTCAGTTAGATCGAGGTCTGGATATGGAGATAATCAGATGAAAACATGTATTTTGTGCTTTGTAGATTTGGATGGATACTTTGGATCATTGTCACCCCAGAAAGTTCACTTCAGCCACATTTGAGCTTCCTGGCAGAGGGAGTCAGAGGTTTAGCCAAACTATCCTGAATTATGATAGAGTTCATAACCCCTCCATCTAAGTGCTCCAGTCCTGCAGATGCAGAACAACCCCAAAACATAATGACCCCATTCACAGTGGAAATGGGTTCTTTCGATAAGCTTCACCTTTTTATGCTTAAAGTGGATGAGCATCTCCAAAAAGCTCCTTTTTTTTTCATTTCACCTGACCATGAGACATGATTGCAGGTGGCATTCATATGCAAATATAAATAGCCTCTTTTTGCAGCTTGCCGTCAAAAGGAGCTTCCTCCTTTCCACCTGACAATGAATACAACATTCATGTATGCAACACTGAATTGTTCCTTTTTGACACTTGACACTGGTAACAGGAAGTTGCCAGATTGGTTTTGCAGATCCCCAGTGCTGTCTTCGGGTTTAAAGTTACTTCCCAAACCACCTGCCTCCCAGCCCATAGTAAGACAGACATGCGTCCTCTCACTGGCAGGGTCAGGGGGCCAGCAGCTTCAAATTCCTTATTAATGGAAGTGACTGTGAAAATTCATAGATTCAGCTTTCGGTAAATTCCTTATATTCATCCGTCAAATTGTGGAGGTCAATGACATGTTGGAGCTCTCTGACTTAAACCATGATAATTTCTGATTCACTGATCTTTCCCTCTGTGCTTCCTCCCCAACACAGCCCAGCTTTGAACCGGCACAGGGATCAGCCTGCATCCAGAGCAAGTGCCACAGAACTGTAAATCATATGGATGGCTCATTATTGTTGCTAAACCCACTACCTCACCAGTATGCAATGGATGAATCAGTACAGCGCAGTACAGTGAAAAGGGCTGTGGTGTTTAAAAATTTCACGTGGGACTCTCTCTTGGACACAAGCATTGTGTTTTGTATGGTCACCCCCAAGAAGGAAGGTTAGTGAACTAGATCAAGCTCAGAAACAGACTGATAAATGTTAGGATTAATTGGTACAAGAAATCAACTAACTGTAGCTTTAGCTGAAAACTGATTATTTAATGTACACGTATGTTCTAAACAGTGGTTCAGAGACTGAAAGAGTGTATTGTATATTTTTTGCATTGCATTCTGCATTAGAAGAATATTCCTCCTTTCTTAAACCCTATTTTGTACTAAAAACACTTTTTGTGCATTAAAATATCAGTGGTTTATTTCAGATTTCAAGAAATAATCTTATCAGCACCAGAAAGAGGAGAAGACCTACTGCAACCCAGTTACACCCCTCACACTGATGCGTTTACATCTGTGTAATCGACTGTATATTAATGCTGTGACACTCTGTGTTTCAGACTGTCACTTTCCGCTGGTGGGATCCCGTCTGGTAGCCAGAGAGGAGGGTAGGTTTCATTGGAGAGAGGTCCATGCTGTATCTGTGGGTTTAAATCAGGCACTGAATACGCGACAGCTAATCTAGGCTCTTCTGTGCCTGCCTGTTGTCTGCTCATTTTGACAGTTATTGAGAGTCACTTCTGTGCAAATAAAGCGTGTTTAAAAATATAGTCCGTTCACTATGATTGTAGTCTGTGTTTGTTTTGTTGTGTTTAATTTGATCCTAGCTTCAAGGCAGCCTCTCCCGGTATATAAACAGACATTTGTATGAAATTCTGAGCGCGCCGTAGGAGTTGCGTGCGTGGGAATGCGGCACGAGTGAAGAATGCTTGCGCCGCTTTTTCGGTGCACTCCTATTAATTAATATCCGAGAGGGGGCAGAGATTAGTTATGCATTCATTTTAGGCGTAAAGTCCATGACTAAAAAGTTTTCAAACCAGGAGCCTTACGATCTGAGCCGTTGGCAGGAAATGTTCCAAGTATAACCACCGTTTTCACCTGAAACACTTTCGGAAAGAGCTGCCTCTTCATTTTAAAAGTAAGTCACGCTTTTAAGGATTTTTTATGAGTGTGAGCTGGTAACTTCGTGGTTTTGTGCGTGTGTGTGTGTTCACAACTGCTGGACTCCTTTTAATCCAAAAATAAGCAGACTACTTAAATGTCCTTATATTAGCCAATCGATGTTACTGATGGAGCCGTAGAATGTGTTTTCATAGATATGGGTCGTTAGCACAGTTTCTGCTTGTTTGCGTTCTGGACATAAAACAGGTCATACAGGTAGCAGTCTGAAAACACGCGCTGTTATCCTAAAAAACAGCAACTATAAAATTAATACACAATCGTGTACCTTCACTCTCACCTCTCAATGCCGCATACCGGGGGAACTCAAAATGAACTTGTCTGAAATCTCTTAGTTTTGAAGTCATAAAGACAGGTCAAAATAATATAGACAGAAATTACGCACGGATTTGGCGGTCGGCGATAAACGGGATCTGCTATATTAAGGTGTCTTAGTCAAGTAATCTGACAAGGGATCAATCATACATGTTAGCGGTGCGGGGAGTAACGGGTTGCATAACATCGGGTTTAGGAACTCTGTCTTCTGGAAATAACAGATGCCTCAGGTGAAGCTATGTTTATATGTGAGTTGGGTCTTCTAATTCAAGCGCACCATTCACTCCCTAATTTGCTGTGAGGTACTGGAAAGGGAAGTCGCGGTCTCTCGCGGTCCCCCTCTGGATGAGGAGGGTTTAAGTGGACGCCTTCTGAATAGACGTGCGAGGTAGAGGGTAATACAAACTTCGACGTGATATCCCGGAGAGGAGGTCTGAATAAATAACAATAAGGACTGTCTTGGCTCGGATATCTGAGAGTAAAACATACTCACGTCGCTGGCACTGGACTAAGGACTTCGTTTCAGCTGTATTGCCACCACTGGTAAGCAGTTATTGAATGCAAATGCGTTTCTAAAAGTTCTTGTATTTTGCAGTACGTCGATCTTAATCGTGGGGCGTAGCTACTGTCTTTCCATTGTTATTCATTTATTCGGGAATGCTGTGACAGGTTAATTGGATGATAGAACCACGTTTGTTTTGAAGCTACAGGTGTACAATATAGACAGACCATTATAAATACATATCCCACGTGAAAACGAAATAGAGGTTGCGGGACATTGGATCGCCCACAGCAGCTGTGTTTTACGCGGTGCGTGTATAAATTGTGACCCTTTCATGTTTGTATGCTTGCACGAGGGAAATATCTCATGTAGACCACCCCCCACCCTTGCAGCGGAGGGTGCACCAAAGAGAAACTGAGTTTGGACAATAGTGAAACGCTGTTTTCCTTCTTCACAATCTGGGCTGTTAATCAGTAGCCAGCTGTTGTTGGGGTGGTCCCCTGCGCCAGTCCCGGCCGTTCCTGGCAGATTCCACTGGGAGAGGAAACTGGCACCGATTCAAGTTCGTACCACACACACCCCACCTCCGCTAACCTTCGGTGCTGCATTCAGGCGCTGAGGTTGCCCGGACAACCGCGAGCTTTTAGAAAGGGGTCTTTAATCCACGTGCCGGGATGGGGAGGAAGTAAGGCGGCGGGGAGCGCAGCTCTTGGGACACGCTGAGCTTTCTGTGAAAAGGACACAGAAGGCTTCTGGATGCAACTCAAATGCGCGCAGAATTCCAACGCCTGCTTTAATTAAATGGGGACTTAATGATTTTTTGGAGCTGCTAATGCCAGTT
>CM032885.1:36945758-36953258 GCA_019176425.1 Megalops atlanticus
GCGGCGGTTCCCCTCCCTGGTCCTGCCTGGCTGTGCCGCCTGCGGGGAAGGGGCCCACAGGGGGGCCAGGAGACAGAGAGGCGGGGGGGGAGCACCGAGGGTGGGGCCGGGTGCTGTATGTTAAAACAACATTTACTGAATATATCCTGCTCTGCACTGCCACTGCCTCGGGTTCAGTCACACTGACGCTACTTTAACCAAACCGATCCCTGTTAGAGCTGTTCAGAGGGGTGTAGGGTAGTGTTGTGTGTGTGTGCTCACCCGTCTGCATGCGTGCATGTGCGTGCGTGCGTGTGTGTGTGAGTGTGTGTGTGTGTGTGTGTGTGTAGTCTCATTGTTTGGTTTTTGCCCTATGGCTGGAGCAGCAGGTGTCTCGCCCTCTCCATTTAGGGTTGGTAAAATATTGATGGAGAGGGCCCCAGGGGTGCTGTCCTGCCCCTGTCTCGGTAAATATGCGTGATGGGTCCCCTTTAATAATTCATGTAACAACCTTTGCTTGTCTGGAAGCCTCATTCACAGCAGACTGACCAGTGGCTGCCTGAAACAGATGACGATCATATAATCTAATCCAGATTAATCAATACCTTTGTTTGTATAAAGGTATAAAGGTGCATAAGTCATTAAGCATAGATAAGGCTGCTAAATGGCATAACAGTTTTAGAAATGGCCAGTGTTGTCATAGATGTGTGCGCAGATAAAGAAGGAAGATTTCAAGGCCTGCCCTTGCGGTGTTCTTTGTTCACCACAAAGTGTTCTTAATTATGGGATGAAGACCAAAGCGATGGTGCAGTGTGCGTTATACAGGCTACTGGACAAGCCCTGCTGTCATATCTATGTGTCTGACCGCTGCTCCACACTGCTGCTCTGACCTTTTGATGCTTGGTCAAAATCACACAAAATCACACTCTAACTGAACCTGATACTGCCGCATAGTAGAGTGTTCATGGATTTCAGGATGTGTAAAAGTTCAGGATTGTTGACTGTCACAGTTACAGGTCCACTGAAAGTGTGCAGTCTGTAGGAGTGCACTAATGACGGTTATTTAGTTTTGACTGCTTCTGTCAGCGTGCAGAGAACATGCTATTTATTCATATCATAAGGAAGAAGGGGGAGGGCAGGCACAGGAAAGGAAATTATTATTTTTGGATGGATGTCCTGTTTTAAGGCATGCACACAAAAACACACACATGCATACACACGTAAATACACACTGACACAAACACACACATGCATACACATGTAAATATACAGACACACAAACACAAACTCACACACAGACACAAACACACACATACACATAAATATACAAAAACACACACACACACATATAAGTGCAGAAAGTACAGGGCCAGGTCTTCGCATGCAGGGGACCACATTATGTTACCATGTGTATGTTTGTATGTTTCAGTTTTTAACAATTCTATGACATTAAAACAAATGCCATCTGTTTGTGGTTTCAGGTAAATATTTCCTTAATTATTCTCTCCTGCCACACTGAGTTTTGAGCATGTCCTGGGAAATATTCTGTATCTCTGACTCCAGTGGACAGGAAGGAAGGACAGGGCACATTCACCAAAGGTCAAAGGTTGAGACTGCTGTTTTTGCGTGTTTAGTTGCAGCTTTTATCTTCAGCCAAAGCTGGAATCTGTTCTTGCAGCTGGATTGTACTCGGCTTTAGTTTCCAAGCTAGGATTTGAACCTGTGACCTGTTGGTCATGGGCCCAGAAGTCTAAACACTACATATTATGGCACCGTGGAACTTGCTGTTTCAGGATGCTCGTCAGTGATGCACAAGACAAGACAGATAATGCATTTGCAAAAGTGGGCATGTTGTCATGCTGACTGTGCGGTCTGTGTTGGCTCCGATAACAGCGGGAGGAAGACTGTATGTTTGGGGGAGGGGTGGAGTTGTGCCTTTTACGGTAATTCGCGCCCACGTCTTGTCATGTACGGTGCTGTGATTAATGTCACGTGGCAGGTCCGCGACCGCTGCTTCTGCCGCTTCGTTACCTCTCATTAATTACTGCCTGCTTCAATCAATCACCTCACACACACACTGCCGGGTCTGCAACGTAAGCATAATGTGTAACTGTTACAGAGAAATACATGAAAGGCGACAAAGATGTGATGGAGCACAATAAACTAGGAAAACAATTATAAATAACACTTTTGACCATCCAACGACTTTCCACTGCTATTGATTTAGCTATTTATACGGTAAAAACATATAAACGTAAGGTTTAAAATGTGAAATTTGCATTACAGTTTGTTATAGTAAAGGAAATATAAGATTATACTTGTGGTTTGTTTTAGACACAAGAGTTTGTTTTCGGAAATTCCGTACACGTGCTTTTGGTTCCGTAGCTGTCATATCGTGTTGGTCCACAGGAGGGCGATGTTTGACAGGGGAAGAGGTGGAGTTTTATTTCGCGTGTGCTTGTGTCCTTGTTTGAATGGTAAATTTAATACGCCTGTCTTACTAATCATGGAATGTTATTGTGCTGCTGTTGCTGTTGTAAAAATGTGTATTTCAACACAAAAATATCACCCTTTTCAAGAGTTTGTATATTTTACTAGATAAGTAATTATTAGTGTGTATCAGTGTGTGATTCATTGTGTAGAGGACAGTGAGTTGGAGCCGCAGACGGGGCTGTGCGTGTGCGCAGTGACGCGGTGCTGTACTGAACACAGCTGTGTTTGTCGTTTGCGCTGGCAGCTCCTGCGCTCTCTGCGCGTTCCGCCCGCTCCTGCGTCATCAGCATGGAGGCGATTATCGCGTTACAGCAGCGCGCTGCGTGCCGCACACCGGGGACTCTGAACTGTTTATAAACTGAAGACGCGGGGGAAGGAGATCGGTCTTTTTGCGAGAGTTGTTTGGAAGTCATACAAAGTAACACGCAAAAAACACAACATAAGCTGGGTGTTTATAGCGAGTTTAAAAACGGTCAGCTCTCTCATGTTCAGCTGGAGGAATCTGGTCTGTCACAGCTATCTGACCCCCCCACCCCCACCCCCGTCTGCTGAAAGGTACGGCCAGAGAACTGTTCCCACGAGCTCCTTATTGGATTGCTGTCAGAGAGGCTGATCGCCCTGAAGGAGCCATTAGTCATTTCTTACTCTCCCCCATCTCTCTCTCTCTCTCTCTGTTTCCCTCTCTCTCTCCCTCTCCCCCTTCTCTCTCTCTCTTCTTCTCTCTCTCTCTCTACCTCCCTGTTGCTGTGTCAGTTTTTAAGAGCTGTTCAGCACCTTTGCCACAGTGCTGTTTGCTGTCTGTAGCAGGCTGCAGCCCTGAACGATGTCTTTATAAATAGCCCAGAAAGGGAGAGAGAGGGAGGGAGGAGGAGAGATGAGGGGAGAGAAAGAGAGATTATCACACTGTTGGGATCAGCTGTGGTTGGGGACCTCTAGCCACAGAGGAAATGACCCTGACCAAGAGGAAGGGTGTGGAACAGAACAAGGGAGAGGGGGGTAAATGAGAAAGAGGTGAAAGAAAGAGTGAGAGAGAGAGATAGAGGGGTTGAGAGGTGTACAGGGAGTGCAGAGAGGAGGATGAGGAGGGGTAGAGGAGTGGATGACGGTGTGGCGTTTGGGACCCTCAGGGAGAGGGAGAGTAGGAGGCTCTGTCAGTGTCTGGCCTCCTTCAGCAGGAGTTCTGTGCTCAGACTTTCCTACGAAGACAGACTCTTTCCTACAGCACAACAATATCCAGAGTTTCCTGTTTCTCTCCCAGTAGCTTCTGTTTTTACAGGGTTTCACATCAGAGGTGCAGTAGTCAGAAATCTCAGTCTTGGTCTCTGTCTCACACTGGTCTCTTGGTAACCTCACCATGATGCCCGTTCTTCCTGGTAGCTCACTTCTGTATGCCGGTGCTGGTCTTGTGAAGATATCAACCATTTTCTCACAGGAAATGGAAGAGAAAACACTGAGTAAACAGGTCAGTTTGGATCAGTTTTTACGGCTGATGCACTGAGTCCGAGTTCCTGTCACTTTAAGAGAAAGTCAGATAAGAGCCAGGAAGTTCCCTCCAAGTGCAGTTATATATGTGTTTGTATTCCTCTGTATCATGTCTGGCAGCTTCCTTCCTTACATGGTTGCAGGAGCAGTCTGGGAAATGATAAACATGGTCCACGCTGTCTTTTTAGTGAGTTACCGGATGTCTGAACCAATAGGAGGTACAGTGCTAAAATGCCAATAGCCTCTTTGTGTGCCTTCCTTGTTTATTGGTGTTCACAGCACTAAAGGACATTAGGAGCTATTTCTGGTCATGTACACACACACACACACACACACACACACACACATGCACGCACGTGCACTTACACACAAGCGCACACACAAACATATGGATTGATACACATACGGACATATACCCACACACTCACGTGGACACACACATATACAACATGCATATATAAACAAGAACACTTACAAATACACACGCACACACATGCACACACAGATATGACAACAACTCAAGGCTGCTTCTCGCTGCTGAGAGCTCCATTCTGTCTGTCTCCAGGGGAAATGGGAGGAGAGTCCTTGGCCTGGGCTTTTTGCCTCGAAGCTCAGAGACAGTGTCGCTTGTTTTTGTTTTTTTTAATTGCAGGTCTTCTCTCCCTGCTGGAAGGGCCAGTCAGAAGACATGGCTGTGGTTAGTGACAGAAACTGTGGAGAAAGAGAGAGTCTGAGAGAGAGAGAGAGAGAGTCTGAGAGAGAGAGGGAGAGAGTCTGAGAGAGAGAGAGAGAGTCAGAGAGAGAGAGTCTGAGAGAGAGAGAGAGAGAGAGCTCTTTAATGGCTGGTTGTGAGTGCTGGCAGGGATCTGTTTGTATTCAGGAACCTCGACTGTGAGTCTGTCTCTCAGGCCACGCTTTGTCACTCACAGTCTCTTTCTCCTTTTCTTACACTCACTTTTTTCTCTCTCACACTGCCTCAGTCTCTGTCTCTCCCTGTCTGTCTTCCTCAGATTCACACAGGCCTCATTAGCATGACTGAGATGGGCTGGTGACAGCACTTGAACACAATACACTTCACATTACATGCTGATGTTCCATGTGTTGTTGCCATGTGACCAAATGATATCAAGCTAAGTGAGGACACACAAAACCCAGCGTGAAAAAGATCCTGTTTAGCTGCTGTCCTGGTCATTCCCTGTTCCCCAGAGAAGTTCCAGATGCCTCACCTGCTCACCTGCTCACCTGGCACCTGGCACCTGGTCTAGCCAGCCAGTAGTCCCACCGCCCTGCCCGGCCCCTCCCCCCACCACTCCCTAATTCAGCTGCCCGGTGCTGGCCAGAGGCAGATAGGTTCCCATTTTAGGTTGGGTTCTGCTCCAGGTTTCCTCCTTCTCGTTAGGGAGTTTTCCCATTTCGCTGTTGCCACATGCTTGCTCTTGGGGCTTCAGGCTTAGAGTCTCTGTAAAGCTGCTTTGTTACAACTTTTCTTGTAAAAAGCATAAGACATACAAAATTGAACTGAAATCTAACAGGACACATGTCTCCTCCATACGCAGGGACATAATTGGTAAGTGGCCCGTGTGTGTGAGAGGGCGGGAATTATAGTAGATTGGCGCATTCCTCATGTCACTGTATTTACTGCGTTTTAGGATTGAGTACAGCTTTGTCTTGACCTCTCGCTGATTGCAGTGGGAGAACAGCCTGTCCTCTCTCTCTCCCCCTCTCTCTCTCTCTCTCTCTCTCTCTCTCTCTCTCTCTCTCTCTCTCTCTCCCTCTCGGTCCTCGGTGTAACAGACACCTTGCACTCTTCAGCCACTTCAATAGAGCCTGAATGGGAAGCCCTCTGGTGGCTTTTAATTACTGCGAGCGCTGGAACGGGTCCATGCGCTGCAGACTCAAACAAGGCGCCCATGCAGGCGTGTGGAGCTGCGTGTGATCCGTGCCTGCAGAGGGGCGCTGACACACCCAGGGTGACGGGGGAGTGGGAGAGAGAGGGAGGGAGGGAGAGAGGGGGAGAAGGGGGGAGAGTGGGAGAGAGACATAACCTCATGACCCTGTGTCCAGGAGGTCTAACGTGGACCTTAGACATTAGAATGTTCTAGGATGTATGGGGGTTACACGGTATTCAAGAGGAGTAAAAAGACGAAAAGATGATGTAATTAGCCAGTTTGATGCTGTGTTCATGTTTGGACCACTTACACTGAACAGAAAGGGAAGAAAGTGCTCTTTATGCCTGTTATTTCATTACTGTCAAACAGTATCTCTTCCTGCAGCAAATTCTGAATAATGCAGCATCTCAAGCTAATACATTTTAATACATTTAGAGCAAACAAACATCTTCTGCAAAGTGCTCATTTGTGCCATCAGTGCAGACCCCAGCAGGAGTACATAAAGCTGTGGAACCTTCTGGAAAAGGCAGTGGGTTAAAGAGGAAATGGCGTATGATGCAGAATTAAGCGGAAGTCTTGACCGCGCTGCTGTCTGTGGCTGCAGGGCAGAGGGAGGTGTGCAGGACTGGAGCTCCTCACCGGTGTGCAGACAGACAGGACTCTCATTTAGGGGTGCGAGGCAGGGGTGTGGGGTTCCCCTCTGTGTGTTTTGGGCTGGGGGGGGCTGCCCTGAACGGAATGGCAGGTCCACAGGGACAGCTTCGCGTGTGTGCCTGGTGGCGTGTGGGAGTGAGCTGAGGTCGGCCTGCTTCCTTCTCCATGGCTCCCGGAGCCTGGGGCTGTAGTGTGCTGGGAAGCTGGAACACAGAGCCTCATGAAGGGCCTGTCAGAGTAAACACTCCCCCCCCCGACTCATCCAGCGGTCTGGCGTGTGATCCCACAGACTCCTGCAGTACATTCACTCACTGGTCAGTAATCTATCCTCCATTATGACAGAGACCCTCAGAGACGCTTTGGGCTGCGGAAGATTAAGGATATAAAGGAAAAAATGCAGAGAAAGAAGGAAGACAGTCTCCAGGGTCCTGATTTAGAAACGAGAGGAGCTTCATCTGTAGCGCTCAGAACCTATCCTCCTCTTCTCTCTTTTTTGTCTCCTTTTCCCTCCCTCTCTCCATGCTCTCTGTGTGCTCTTTGTGCTCTGGATTTAGCTGTGACTGCAGGGCTGTAGTGTCTGTAGGGTTGTAGTGTATGTGGAGCTGTTGGGATGTAGGGATATAGGACAGCATGAGTGACCGGTTTTGCCTGGAAGCCCCACACTGCAGCCAGACCCCCAGGCCGTGTCAGAGCACATGGTCAGTATGAGGCCGTTCCAGAGGAATTAAACCTCTAAATCACAGCTCGTGCAACTCTGCCAAAAGTTCAGATGACCTGAGCTCCCAGCCAAACACTCAGAGGCAGAGAGGGCGGGAGGGGAACTTATATGTTCATGTTTGAAAATTGGCAGCACTGGATAACTCCTGTCACGCTAATACAGCCAGTTTGATTCCTCTAGAGAAAGAGAGAGAAAAAGAGAGAGAGAGAGAGAAAGAGAGAGAGGCTTAGGCGACACATACAGTTAGTACGTAGTTGTGAGAGGCTGTCTTTGAAATGCATTCTG
>CM032885.1:36955758-36963258 GCA_019176425.1 Megalops atlanticus
GAATGCGCATTGTGTAAGTGCAGGGAACGCAGGATCTAAAGGACTGTGTGCAGATGGACGGCTTGTATAAGAGCAGCGTGCTTTCTTCAGCGGAACCCTCTGCGGGCTCGCCCATTCCTGCCCCCGTTACATCACCACAGAATGCTCCAGGCTGCATGCTGACAAACTTACGGCAAAACTGCACCATCTCCCTCCCTCCCCCTCTCTCACTCTCTTTCTCTCTCTGTCTCTTACCCTCTTCTCTCTCTCCAGTCTTCATCTTCAGAGAGAGGGACGAGAGGAGAGAGAGAGAGAGAGGGAGAGAGAGAGAGAGAGAAAGGGAGGGTCATCAGGCCTGGTGCTTGGCCTGAGGTTATAAATATACTCATGTCTGGCTGTGACATGCCCTGGTCTGGCTGGGAGCTGGTGATGTCGTGGGTGTTCCTGTGGGACAGGGGGGTGTGGGTCACCATGGCAGCAAGTGAGGGGAAGAGCACTTCCTGTTGAAGTAGGAAGGGAGTGGCGATAAGAACGCTGCATTCCGGCAGGGAGCAGGGTCTGTGAGGGGCCTGACCGTCCCCCGGGAGTCTGACAGCAGGGTTTACTCATTCTCATCTGTGAGCAGGAAAAAAGGGGGTTCATTAGCCCAAATGGGGTGCTGTCAGTAGAGCTGACACCCTCCAGCTCTCGAGGACCAGGAGGTTGACCCTGTCCCACGTGCTGTGGAGTTCAAAGGTCATTGAGCACGGAGGTGTATCCAAAGTGCCCTACAGAAAGGGAGAGGGGTTAGAGCAGCACTCACTGTGCCACACAGATTTACTGCTTCACTGCCTGTGGCCTCTGTGCTCCGTTTGACACGATAATCAACAGCTCCACAAAAACGTTGCCACCGTTTCTTAGCCCATGAGTACAGTCTTTGAAAACTTGTGACCATGAAAACAGTAAAACATTTGTGTCCTGCTGAAGAGCGATGAAATTCTGGAGCTGAATTCTCAGATGCATGCTGGGATTGAGAGGGTGACTGTCTTGTGTTCTTGCATTTGTTTGTTCAGCCTCCCCATGTCGCTGTGGTGACCGGTGACATCACGTCAGCTCACACACTAAAGAAGCGCATAAATTAAGCCTCCATTGAGGGTGAAGCTGGAAGTGAAGCAATCCAAAGTGTTGGGGGTGGAGGGGGTTACTATTCAATTCCATGCACTGGATAAAGGGTGTAACATTTCCAAAACTTTATTGCAACGTCTTAGAGGCGTTGTGACAGTGCCACAGCGGCATTATGGGAAGGCTGTGCTGCCAGGGAGGGGTGGTGTGGTGAGGTGGGGTGAATGACTATGGCTCTTGAATTCAAATGGCTGGATAATGACTAAGGGGACTGAAATGGGCAGTGAGACGGAGGGGGGAGTGTGTCTGAGGTGCTGTGATGAATATGTGTGAGTGTGTGTGTGTGCGTGTGTGCGTGTGTGTGTGTGTTTGTGTGTGAGTGTGTGTTAGTGTATGAGAGTGTGTGAGGTGCTGTGGTGAGTGTGAGAGTGTGTGTGTGTGTGTGTGTGTATGGCTGATCATCACACAGACAGAAGGCCAATCAGACTCCCTCCTGTCGCATGACATCACCCCGGGTCCTGGCAGCAGGGTTGCCGGGGCAACGCAGGGCCCGGGCCAGTGAGAGGAGTCCTTCATCCATCTTTTTCACGGCCGTGCGGCCTGGGCCATGCCGAGGCCTTTATCCCCGTCACACTCCGCTGCTGGTGCTGCCGGGGGGGCGTCACTCAGAGGGGGGGTCTGAGGAAATGAATCCTGTCTTTCTTGGATAGACAATCTCCGCCTGTCCGCCCAGATCCAGCACCCCCTGCCAAAGTCCCCTGCTCCCCCTGCTCCAGCCAGAGGAAGGCACCATGCCTGAAAGGGGGGGGGTGGGTCCACACCCCCACTCTCAGGCAGTACCATAGATACAGTAATCTCCAAAAAAGTTACACTTGTGCTGTGACAGCTGCCGCCTAATGAACAGACCACGTTTCCACCATGCTACAAACAAACGCAACTGCAACATTTCACAAACGTCAGGAGAATGTTCTGGCTGCGTTGGCTGGTGGTGTGTGGATTACTTGTTGAGTTTTACAGCAGGGCTGTATGTACTGTTCACACTGGGTTACTGGAAACGTGCAAATCATCACAGGGTTAGAGTTAGGGTGGGGTTCTCTCTCTGCTACGCAGTGGGGCTCTCTCCCTGCTACACAGTGGGGCCCTCTCTCTGCTACGCAGTGGGGCTCTCTCTGCTACGCAGTGGGACTCTGTCCCTGCGACACCAAGGAAAAACTCATGTCACTGTTCGCTGATTTTTCCCCTGCCAGGATGGAGTCCTGTCAGTGTGCAAACCCAAGGACCTGCACCGAAATCACTCGTGTCATGTGACTCTGGTGTGGACACATGATTGTGGGCATCATAAGGGCTTCACTGCATGTGAGCTGTGGATTAGGGGGTGTAGCAGAGCAGGGTGGGCGAAGCTACAGGCTTATGCACGAGGTTTGAGAAACAGGCTGAGCAGAAACATCATCACTAGATTGACTGGGGGTGGGGGTACAGTGGGTCAGTGTCGCTTTCACAACCCCCCATAAAACCCACCCCACACCCACACTCCCCCAGAGCCCGCCAGGAAGGGGCCATCTCCCAGGCAACCCAAAATATCAGATTCAGGATCGATGAGCGGAGCTCGGCTGTATGACAGGTTAATGGTTTTTTGGGAGGCTGTGGTTACACTGTGTGGCATATTGGTCACATGGGGCTGAAGATTACATCAGCCAGACACAAGCCAGCATCTACTAATCCCTGCCCCCCGCCCCAGCCTCAGGAAGAGACTGACCTCACATACGTATGAGGGGTCTATGATAGCAAGTGCAAAGATTTTTTACAATACAGAGATGGTAGGGTAGTCTTGACCCCAAATCAAAGCTTCTCTGAAGGGAGTCTGTGTGTGGAGTAACAGGCCGGTAGGTCAGTCACATGAGGGTTGGTGGGAGGGCAGGCACTGATGGCCTCTGAATCATCTGATATCAGACGAAAACCGCAATTTTTGTGGAATATAGATTTATTTATTTTGTTTCTGCAGAGAATAATCTCTGTCTGTGTTTACTGGCAGACACAGAAATGGATATGATTCATAAGGGTGATGTGGGGGGGTCTTATCATAAAGGGGGTCGTGTAGGGATCTTCTGAGGGCATGTCGGAGGGCGGAGGTGGTACAGGGTGCTACCTGGATGGGACTCCAGCAGTGATTGATAAGCTGTATAGTGCACAGACCCTGGGAGACCAAGCACACCTGTGCAATCCACTGTCGAGAGTCTGTACCAAATCTCACCTCATAGGTACAGGTGATTTCTGTAAAACAAATGGGGAGTATCGCCACGGCCACTGTGTCACCTTGAGCAGGATGGAGCTTGCTGAGATCCCTCTCCTTCTCCCCTCCCCTGTCTGTCTCTCTCCCCTGTCTGTCCCTCTCTTTAGCTCTGAGTGCCAGTTAAAGCCTGCTGGAGGCAGTCTTTAATTATGCCCTCTGTGGGCCGGCATCTGTGTGATATATTTAAATATGTGTCAAGGCGTGAGAGAATATGTGCTCTCCAAGATAAATAAGTTTGAGAACTGGGTCTGAGACAGACATGCACTGTATACTGCTGCACTGCTTTACTGTTAAACTGCCTTGGTTTTTCCACACACTTTTGGCCCACTTTAACCTCATGCCAATAATGCAAGATGATATTTAGTTGGAGATCAAAGGAGAAGACATTTTTACTGAAACTGTTTGGGTGCAACACCTTCCTCAGGGGTACAGCAGCAGTACCCCCCTTTGTGTTTAACCCTGCAAGCCTCTGATTGCTGGTTCTTTATTTTCTGTGTCACTTGGCCACTCAGTGTGGACCTCACCCTTGCTGCCCAGGGCAGAGCTTCAGCTTGACCGCGGTGCGTTTCTGATTTAAATATGAAGTGCTGCTGCCAGTCCCTGTGGTCACTGAGCTCCAGATGAATGAAGGGTCTTTGAAGGTGTGAGCTGATCTGTAGTCACAGGACCTGGGCTGAAACCCCACCCTCACCCCTCAGACTCCAGACTTCCAGCTGGGATTCCTCCAGAAAGACTCACCAAAACGTCAGACATGATTAAGGAAAGCACAATGTCTCATTCTAATTCCTTTTAGCGCTACTTTTGTTTTCTTCTGAAGGGGTATTTTTCTGCTCCCCAGAGGACGTTACTGCCTTGTTTTTGCACCACTCGCCTGCAGTTTCAGTCCAGGCACTGAGGGAGGAGAGGAGAGGGAGGATGCGATTGTATTCCCTCTCTACTGTGTACTGGCGCGGAATCGCGGTTTCCTTTCCTTCGCACGAGAGCAGCTCCTCTGCAAACAAGTGAGGCACAACAAAACTGGAAGAAATCAACGTGCAGAAGGAAGGTTCTGCTTCTCAGTCCCTGTGGAAACCGCGATCAAGGGCTGATTGCGCTGTTTGCGCACGCAGCACGTGCTCGTTGGCATCCTCCGGAGAATTCGGGAAAAGTTCGAATTCAGGGCAGCCTGAGTATCACGGTCTAGCTACTTAATGTCCCGGGGCACGTTTTACCTGAAGCACAGACAGAAAATGCCCTCTTCATTTCAGTCATATCAGATGATAATTAGTCATAATATTACCTGTAATTTCACTGGAATTTGTAGCGCTCTAGTTACTGCCGGTTTTATGAAAATTAAAGTCTAATCTCCAATCTGCATGCAGCCCTCGGGAGGCGTCTGATGTCGAATATATTTTAAAAGCAAAAATTTTATCACAGTGTGGACTGGTCGTCTCTACTTAATATGGGTGTTAGACTGTATAGGACGTGATTTCTCAAGTATAAAATCCCAGTGGAAAATATTCTTGTGGTTATTCTTGTCTGAGTGGTCGCCAATGGAAACGCCTATTTTAAGCGCCATACAGGAACACACAGGTCCGGACCTTTGCTCTTGGTTAATATTATTATAATTAGGTTAAACTAAAAACGGGCAGCATGTGCGTTATTATATCATGGAGGAATGCTGCTCATTAATGTGTGGTATTTATTGCAGTATAGTTATAAATATCATAGGTTTTGTCCAAATTATTGTTGGACGTCGCTGTCTCTAATTTGACAACTTGCTTGTGTGATTGCTGATGCGCGAGAAAAGAAGGGGACAGTTCTGCTCCGTTCCACAAGACAAGAGAGAAGTGAAGCTAAAATCCGGGTTCCTTCTCCCCTCCCATCCCCCTTCACTCTTCGGAGCTGAACATTGCTGCCTCTCCCGTTTCTGAGCTCGGCATTAGATCGGCGGCCGGGGCTGTGTGCGCGCACGGACGCACTCCCGATCAACAGGAGCAGTCTCAGCTCGAGGGAGCAGTGGGCACACCAGCGCGTGCTCTGTCCTGCACACGGCCAGCACTTCGAAGTCTTTCTCCCCTAATAATTTTTATTCGCTCCTGTCCGATTCGCATATTTTCCTTTTCCACCAAGCCACGTAGGAGAGTACACGGATGGATGTGGTGATAGCAGTTTTATCGTTTTGCCCACACCCCTCCTGAAAGAAAGACTGGTCGGAGCCTACGGCTGGGCTGGCCGCACGGGGAGAAAGTGACACTGGGGAAAACTGCAAGCCAGATCGGGAAGAAGACATCGTCTGGAGTAACTGTGGATATATTATTTCCCGAAAGACTTTCGCCTCTTTCCATACTTTTAAATTGATGACTGGAAGCCGGATTCGGGATTTGGAATTGCATCGGCTGATACCACATCAAGCGGCAGACATGTATGTAGCGTTACTAAAACACGTTTTATATTGTAGCTCTTTTCTCAAGCACGTTAGGTGTTCTCTGTCTCGGCTGCGGGGCAGTGCTGTGTGGGTTTTATTTTCCCAATGAAATATATGAGGCACACGAAGGAAGGGCCTTGTGAAACGAAAACAGCGCCACTAAGCAAACAAGCGAGCGTGAATAACGTGTAACTATGAGTCAAATGAGTTTCCATGCACTTCCATTTTAGACTGTCGTTCCGTCCAGAGTTGCAGTACACAGCTGAAACGCCGGATCGGATTGTCATGGTGTCTGGAAGGGGAACCGCTTCAACAGACCCGATTTAGCAGAAAATCCGCTCCTAACCCGACTCTTGGCAGGGCAGACGGGGAGTGTGGTTGTGGTTTAGCGCGCTGAATGAGAAAGCTGATGATGACAAAGGGGGTCTTGTCTGTTCCTGGGCTTGGTTTGAATATGTAATGAAGGTGAAAGAAGTGTCTATAACCGCTGGCATTAAAACACACGCTGTCACGGAGAATCCACAAGCTCCGTGTTTATTTTTAAACAAAGAAACGGGGATTCATTTGGCACAGAGAGTAAAACTGCAACAAACAATTTCTTCGAGTGTAAGGACCAAAGATTTTTACCCCAAAAGTCGTGCGTTGAGGGTGTTCTCCTTTAAAAAGAAAGAAAGAAAGATGGCCCGTTTAGTTCATTCTCTTTGGAATAAATTAGTCTTTCTGCTCCGTTGCTATTGCGAATATCCTTGTTGGCCGGCTAATCCCGTGTACTAATCCTTCTGTTGACTTTTTTAATACCAATGCAAGGGAATGTATCAGAGCCCTTCCAGCTACTAATTTCGTAATGTCATTTCTTCTTTGTTTACATTGGCGTCCCATCGTATAGTTATTTCTTTTTATGACGAATGTGGAAACGCTATTTTAAGAGCGCATCGACAGTAGAAAGAGTTTCACAACATTGGAAACTGCCATGAGCATTCCATAAGACGTGGACAGCAGATCCCGTGCATCATCAGTCCGGGGCGGTGGCGACATTCAAGGAAAGATTTGATTTCTAACATTCTCGTCAGGTGTGAAGCCATTGGCTCATATTGATCATGTAGGTTATAGTGACATCCTGCTCCCCTGTACGAGTCATTCGGATGATGTTCATCCCCTAAACGTTTTCAGGTGTTGATGGAAGACGTATCAAAACTGCACACATTGTTACAGTACGTAAATATCATGTCAGCTGGAAATAACTTGCGTATGCATTTCTTTAGACACCTAAAAAGTAGCTAGTTATTCCAGGAGTTTCAAGACATCAGCAGAAATCACCTGAACAGTGTTTACCAGATTTACAGTCAATAATTCATGATTTAAAAAGAACACTTAGCGTAGCAAGTGTCGAACAAAGAGGACATTCTCGGGTAACGTGGGGAGGAAGGGAGTTAGTTTAAATCTGGTCAGTTTGTTCCTGGAAGGTTACGGTGTGTGAGGAGCAGTGAAGATGGATGGTAGGGTTAGTGAAGTGGCGGTAGGGTTAGTGAAGTGGCGGTAGGGTTAGTGAAGTGGTTTCTCCATGGCTGTTCAGCCTGTTGCAGTCAGGTCTGAGGAGTGAAACCACTCACAAAGGTGGGGGGGGGAAACAGAAAGTTAACCCCCCCCCCGCGGTCTCACCCCCCTGCCCCACCCTCTCCCTCGGCCTCGCTGGACCGGGCGGTCGAGCTGCAGCGTGGGAGCA